>CM053403.1:136440671-136495282 GCA_028644305.1 Xerus rutilus
TTCAACTCAAGACAATCAGGCTACTGGAGTCATTTCTTCATCTGAGTCATTTGATTCGCCTTTTAGTTCCAATTCCTCTAAATTTTTGTCTATAGTTACAATAGTTTTCCTCTTACCCTTCTTAGGAATTGCATCATTAGCACAGAGTTTTCTCATTTTAATGTTTGGTAATTTCTTCAGATCAAAATCCCATTCCCTAGACAAAAGAGAGTATAGAGTGTTAGCACGAGTTGAGGTGAATGGGAGGCAGTCAATTTTCAAAACTCTGAAAGTAGCTGAAGAAAGTGCGTAAATTTACAACGGATTTCAAGTGTACTAGGAAGAATGGATATAAATGAACAAGGACAAAAACAACATCTGACTGAGGCTTGCTTTTTCCACACGTTTTGCATTTTCTCATTCATCTACAGTAGCAATGCCTGCACAGAGAATCTCACATATTTAAAACATCAAAAGCAAACAGAAAAATATTAGACAGAAGTTACAAGAAGGTTCTATTCCATTCCTTTACTCACCTTAAACTAACTCTCCCTCCACCCCACCTCAAGTTACATGGCTTAAGATCTCAAAAGCAGAAACTATGTCATCCCTGGCAACTCTCTAAAATAGACAAACCAGAAAGGTTTTTCTTTTCATATGATATTTCACAGTTAACAATCAGTAATCAAATAACTGTTATTAAGAGAAAATTTCCAATTTTTCAACCTCAGTATTTTCTTTTTTTTAAATATTTTTTAGTTGTCAATAGACATTTGTTTTATTTATTTATTTAAACGTGGTGCTGAGGATCGAACCCAGGGCCTCACGCATGCGAGGCAAGCGCTCTACCGCTGAGCTACAATCCCAGCCCAAACTCAGTATTTTCTATGACAATTCTATATTTAATTACTTTAGGAGTAATGTGAAGACTGTTTCAAGAACTGAACTCTAACCAGCAATGCTAACAGACTATGTTCATCTCTCTTCTCATTTCTGATTTTCTTTGGAAAAAGCAGAAGAAATATTGTCTCAGAAATAAGGAGCATATTTTACATTTGATTTTGCCTGAATTTAAATTTATACATTTCAATTAAAAAAATTCAGGCCCATCAACATAAGCTAATCAAGATCAAAATGATTAATAAATAGCATTTTCTTTTTTTCTTTTTTAATATTTTTTTAGTTGTAGATGGACACAATGTCTTTATTTTATTGCTTTGTACATGGTGCTGAGGATCGAACCCAGGGCCTCACGCATGCAAGGCAAACGCTCTACCGCTGAGCTACAATCCCAGCCCAATAAATAGCATTTTCAGAAGACAGAGAATCTGAGAATTAAAAACAAACTACTACTCAGCAGTCTCTCTGGTTACAAGGGGTACACTCAGAGACACCTCTGAACCAAGGGGTTCCTACTGACTTAATTCTCTCCCTGGCATCACTTTCCATTAAATACCTTCTCTCCAAAAATGACACTAGAATAGTTCCAGGATCTGACTTTGAGCCATCAAGTATTAAAGTATTGTAAACTATTATGAAAAAGTATATTATTTTCACTTTAACATGTATCAAGTGTTTCAAATAGACACAAATGTGAAAAATATGAATGAAAGAGAAAAAGTTGAAAGAAACCTGATTTCCTTTTAGTGCTAATGTCTAGATTTGAAAAGGAAATTTATGCCTCATGTATTTTACATATAGCTCCCAAGGAACAATAAAAAAGACACTCACCTAAAAGTTTTCAGATTGCTTGCATTTAAAATGTCTGGGATCTCTGGAAAAGAAAACAATTTATAGCCATTAAACAGTTTCTTTCTTAGTTACATGATTTTTTAGTTTTTTTCATTTATTATGTCAAATGCAACAAACAATAATCAATATCAGGAATATCCAAAGGAAAACACAATTTTAAAGCATTGTTATAATTAACTTAAAAAGTCTGGCAAGTATAAAGAGTTTAGTTTAAGGTGATTTAAGAAGAATACTATTAAATAATACATCCTAACAGAATTTATGAAATCAAACTATTACCAACAACATGCCAATGTGTTTTATACTTTTTCTTGGTGAAAAGTGTAGTTTTTTTCAAGTACATATTTAACCATGACATGGTAGAGTTTCTCTAAGGAAAGGAAAGATTATTTAATATTAAAAAATCACATTACTTAAAATGTAAAAAAAGTTTTAAAAGCTATAATCAAATAGATGCTCAAAAAAGGTCAATAAAATTTAAATCCATTTTTAATAGAAATTAGATATGTAGCAGTTCCTTACCATGATTAAAAAGTTATCATAAACTAATATGCTTTCATTCTTATTGCTAAAACTCGTCTAGCCAATCTAATAAAATATTAAATAAATGCAATATCAATTAATAGACAAAAACAAAAATGTTTGATACAACTCTGTTGCCTTTTATGTTTTCAGGAAGTAAAGGCAATGAGATGCTAGGTGTTAAAAGGTATAAATTAAGCACAATTTTTTTTTTTTTCTAAAAGGGGATCCTAATAAAATGAGTCAGAAACAGTTGTATTACCAGGGAGCAAAAGGAGAAAAGGTGTTCATATTTAGTCTTGTCAAAACTTATTAAATAGATTTCTGGTAACAATTTGTCCACATGTTTATACACACTTGCAAACTAGTCAGAACTCACAAACCTTCTTGAACCAGCTATGCTCCCTGATTCTGGAAGAAGCACAGGGTATAGTCAGAAGAGCACTGGATCTGAGCTCTAGCACTGGCTCTATCACCAGCATGTTTTACTTGGATGGGCTCTGCTAATTCCTGCTAATTAACTGCTACATGTTGAACAATCTATAAGGGAAAAGAATGGGAGCAGAGACCAAAAGGGAGGCTGTAATAATTATACAGTGGAGATAGAGGTGGTTTGAACTAGGAAGGTGGTGGTAGTACAGGTAAAAGCCCTAGGATTAAAAATATATTCTGCTAATGGTTTGGATGTGAACTGTGAAAATGGACTCTAAAGTTTCAGATCTGAGCGACTGGGCAAGTGGTGATACGACTGATTAAAATGTGGAACTTGTAGGAGGCACAAGTTATAGGAGAAAAGCAGGCCTTTGCTTTTTAACATGTCAATTTTGAGATGCCTATAAGACCTTCAAGTAGAGAGTTTGAGATTTCCAAGTTTGATAACGCAAGTCTGGAGATCTGGGGACAAGATAGGGCTGACCATATGGATGTCAAAGCTATCAGCATTTAGATGGGATTTAAACCCATGGATCTAAATGAGATTAACTCAAAAATGGGTATATAGAAAAGAGAAGTAAGGTGGATATGAGTCAACTTTTAGTTGGTTAGGATAAAGAGATTCAGCTTAGCAAAGTCATTACCAGTGACCTAGGAAAAAAACTAGGAGAGGTCAGGATCTTCTACCCCGGATAAAAAGTTTGCCAAGAAAGTAAGTTTTCTTTTGCATCAAATGCTGAGATAAGCCCAGTATGGCAATTATTTGTCTTAGCAACCTGAAGGTCATTAGTTGCTGGTACCTTTGGTTGAGTGGTGGGGACAAAGTCAAATTAAAATAGGTTCTAAAAAAAGTCAGTCATGGTGGTACACACCTGTAATCCCAGAAACTTGGGAAGCTGAGGCAGGAGAATGGCAAGTTCAAGGACAGCCTCAGCAACTTAGCGAGGCCCTATCTCAAAATAAAAATAAATAAATAAAAAAGGGCTCTGGATATAACTCAGTTGTAGACCACTACTGGGTTTAATCCCCAGTATAAATAAATAAACAAAGAGATAAGTAAAATTTTATAAAAAGAAAATTAAAAACAAGGAAATGAAGTCTATAAGTACATACAGATTCTATAGTCTTAGAAGGTAACTAATTAGGTTAAAAAAAAAGACACAGGACTAGCTGAAGCTCTCTGCCACTCTGCCACCTTCTCTTTCACTAAGTACTATCTCAGACAATTGCATTAAATAAATCTTACTTACCTTTGGAACAACCTGGGAAGTTGGTATACTATTTGTTTTATTTTTAACTTGAGGCTTAACAACTTGTTAAATAACTTGACCTCTGTTATACAGTAGGCTATAAAAACTTAAGTCTGGATCTATCTAGTTTTACAGCTATTCTCTGTTGCTTTTTCAGTTATAATACTCAATTCTCAGGAAGGAAAAGGGATTACTATCCACTGCAGAGTTTCTACTATTACTCACAGAACAATCTGCTTAGGGTCCTATGTTTTCATTAAAACTTAAAAACTGAATTTTGCTATTAAATATTTCACTTAACATAACTTCCGAGCAAAGCCTCATAACACAAATGCTTACTGGGACCAGGCAAGATATATGAACAAAAGTAAGGGTCAGGACCATAGCAAACTTTAGAATATATGCCCAGGTACAGGAGAGAGAGCTGCTACTCTACTCCCAGAGATGATGCTGACAGATTATGTATCTGGTTTTTTAAAAGAAGCCAGAATTCTGTATCTATCCAGTTGAAATCACCAGCTGTCCCCCCCCCGTTAATATTGACAATTAATAAGCCAATCAAACACTATTTGCATGTCATGCAGCCTTTGGATGAAACCATCAATTTGTAGCTTTGTAAGTCTCAGCACCTTGTCCTACTTAGTGACTTTCTGCAGACAGTGTTACCAAACTAATAACATAGTTATCTTTAGGAATTAACCAGATATGATACAATGCAAAGAAACAAATTTTGATTTCTGAAGCTTTTCAAGGATGATTAAATGTGGAGCTAGATAGAGCAAGAATTAGAAAATGAAAAGGATAGAGTACCTATTCCAATTAGGTACTGTTGGAGATGGTCTAGTAATAACCCTATAACAAAACAAATTAGGTACGCACTGAAAAGGAAATGCAAACATTACTATCAAACTAGAAAGACAGTATGTCACTGTCACACAATTGATAGTTTGGGGAATATAGGAGAAAAATGAATCCAAAGATTATTCTATCCACACAGAAAGGGAAATCAAAGGGAAAGAGTCAAAGTAAATCAATAGAAAAAATAAAATTAAACCTTTGAAATAAATTACAAATCCAATACCATTAGTATTTTAGAAAGAAAAAACACAGAGCACACACCAAGGCCATATCCTTCATACTGCTGCCGCTCACGCTCCATCGTTTGCTTGATAACCGTTTCCCGGGAAAAGTGCCGCCTTCCCTGCCTGTCCTTGATGCTGTTATGTAACTCGATCTGCTCCAGCTCACTGTTAAATCTACTTAAATACCTACAAAAACATTTAAATAATTTGAATTTTTAAAAAGTCTATACATTTGTGTTCATATTAGTTCATTCAAAACTTTATCTCTAGCCTTCAGATGTCCTTATGTTTGCATATTCCTGAGTTCCTCTTGTCCTCAGTCCTTTTAAACTCTTCCCTGGGTAACATGATCATATCCTTCACTCCAGCAACCAAATTACAGCCTGCTATCTGTTGAACTGAGGACTCTCATATTCAACTGCCTATTGTCCAGGTCTATTTAGATGTCCCCTAGTGGCTTCACCTTTAACACACCAAATTTGTCATCACCCTGCCCCTGCCCATCCCCCACCAGCTACTCCATTTCTTGGGCTCCCTACCTTAGGGAACAGTTATGAGCATTCATTCAGCTGTCCAAGCAAAGTATGCAGGCATCCTGCTTGACTCCTCTTTCCCTTTCATTCTACATGTAAGTTTTCACTAAAGACTAAGACTTCTACATTCTTCACATTTCTGGAATCTTTCATTTCTCTTCATCATACCAGGCAGACTCCACCATCATCTTTTACCTGGACTGTCTACATCCTGACCAAAGCCACGTGTCCTTCTCCTTATTCCCTTATTCTCACAACTGTGACCTTCTTAAAGTTTAGATATGATCACTCAGGTGCTTTCTGTAAAAGCTATCCATGCCTCCTAATGCCCTTAGGTAAGGCCCAAACTCTAAGATAGACACGTGAGGTCTTTCCTAAGACAGTTGTTACTTATTACACCTACTACACTTCCCTCTTTGAACTTGTTACTTCATTTAATATCAAACTACATGTGTCATCTTTGCTGTCACCTCTGGGCTTTTTAGATATTACTCTCTTGAGCTAGAAGCCCTTTGAACTACCTTATGATGCTCTACTAATCCCCATCTATGAGTGTCAAGGTAGATGACACCTTCAGGAAACCTCTTTTGATCTTAAGAAACCAGGCTGATTATAACTCTGAGGCCCAGAAAGACTACAAACCTACTAAAGGGGCCAAGCTAGGATACAAATCTATAGTCTTTCCTGATAACCAAATCTATCTGCTTATCTACAATCCCAGGTCAGAGCTCGGACTCTAAAAACCAAGTTAAAGAATTTCCTACTCTGTCCCTTTGCTCATAATATGCTCAGTGTTTACCTTTCAATTAATTCACAAGCATCTTTCTTTGAATACCCCAATTTTTTGGGATCCAGATGATTTTGAAACCACTGTAGTTTTTCACCTATAAATAAAAAATACCAATACAGTTTTTAGCATGAAAAGTCATCATTTAAGCAAAAGAGGTTCATTATATTCTCAATATCAATGTGTTTCAAAGAGAATCAAAATTTATTTTAATACTAAATATAAAGCTCTGAGTTGGCTCAAAACAAATTAAACCAGAAAGGCAGGCAAGCAGGCAGAAAGACAGAAAGATAGGCAGGCAGTAGACTTTTTCTAAGTATTTAAAAAGCAAAAAGCAGTACGGAGATTCCTCAAAAAACCTAGGTATGGAACCACCTTATGACCTAGCTATCCCACTCCTTGGTATTTTCCCAAAAGATCTAAAATTAGCATACTGCAGTGACACAGCCACATCAATGTTTATAGCAGCATAATTCATAATAACTAAATAACAGAATCAACCCAGATGCCCATCAATCAACGAATAGATTAAGAAACTATGATATATATAGATATATACATATAACATATATAATATATATTTTATATACATACAAATATATAAAATGGAGTTCTATTCAGCCATAAAAAAGAATGAAATTATGACACTTGCTGTTAAATGGATAAAAATGAAGAAAATCACATACTAAGTGAAATAAGCCAAACTTAGAAACTCAAAAGTCCAATGTTTTCTCTCATATGTGAAAGTTACAGTAAAATAAAGGAAAGGGCAAAGGAAGGACAGGATAACATAAAGGAAAGATTAGTAATGTAAGAAAAAGATTGAGGCAGAGTGAAGGGATGGGTAAGGAGACAATGCAAAATGAATTCTTAAAAATATCATGATATGTGCATACATAAATATACCAACAGGGTATTCCACTTTTATGCTCAAGTAAAAAGAATCAACCAAATATAAATCAATAGACAAGTTAAAAAGAAGTCTAGTAGAACAGTGGAAGGAGAATGGGAAAAGGGAGGGAGGATGGGAAAGAAGGAGAGGGCAAAGAGAGGGATTATGAACTGAAATCGATTTCCATGCACGTATGAGTTTGTTGAGATGAACCCAACCACTCTATATAACTACCACACTTCAATAAAAATAAATAAAGAGAAACAGCAAAAAATCTAAAATGAGTGGATAGATAAGCACAAACTAAACAGTTTTTGGAGAATTATTAACATTGCTTATTCTAAATATTTAATGATTTGCTTCATTTTGTTTTGTTTTACTCAAGTGATAAAAAAAAAAGACTGATAAAAACAGTATTTTACTAGGAGTTTAAAAAGGAAAAAAAAGGAGGTGGTATAGGACATTCATTCACTACAGCCAGAATTTTAAGTAAGCAAACCCATTTACCAATAAGATTGAGACGCAAGGCCTTTTCATTCTTCAACCTTGAAAGGAAAGAAATATTTGTTAGAAAGTTTACAAAGCAAATTTTAAAAATCTGGCCAAAAAAAAAAAAAAGTACCCAAAGAAATTCATTTTGAACATGATTCTTTGACACCTAAAAAAATTAATTTTGACACAGAAACACGGAATGCTATGCTTTCAGCTTACTGAAAAAAGGTATTAGAAACTTTTTTTAGCTCTTCAATAACTAAGGGAAGCTTAGAGAATCAATTTTGAAAATACAAATAAGTTTGATTGGATTACGGATGTCCAGGTGGGTTTTGTGACGTGCAGAATACTTATGCACAAAACAGTAATGAACACTCAAAAAGATCAAAGTGCTGCCACCAACATCAAAATGCACTACCATAATATCTTTTAAACTTCAAAAAAAAAACCCCAAAACAAGGTGATTACTTTTCATAAATCTGAAAAGATCTGTAATAAAGAAAAAGGCTCATTTCTTCTCAGAAACTGTAGGTAACATATACCTCCTATTAATATTCTACAGACTTAACTCATTCAAGAAACTTTTGGATATTAAAGTATGTTACTGTACATAGAATAGTATGGACACAAATAATGAAAAGACACTCACTTTTCTTTTTTTTCTTGTTTGTGGGCCTCTTTTGTAATCTGAGCTGCTTTTCTACTATATGGATGGATGACTTTTTTTTCCCGTCCTGTACTTCTTCCCTTTGGTACTTTAGGCTAAAATGTAGGAAAGCATGGCATGAATAGTCAGATACCCTGACTCTTGTCACTTAATTCTTTCAGAAATAAATTTTAAGAATAATATAATAGAAATACAGTGGTTCAGGAACATAATAATTCTGGCAGTCTGTTTCTGGGATCATAACAGATATGATATATTCTAATCACACAAGACAATAAAAAAGGCATGAACAGGGCAGTAAACTCTTCAATCATTTCATCTGCAAAAAAGACACAGAGAACACAGATAGCGAGGAGACTCAGGCCTGGAAATCTGTGTTACAGGATGACTAAGGGGGCAGAGGAACACAGGATATTTGTGGGAGTTTGTAGAAGTTACACATGGAAGAGTGTGGGTAGTGAATCAAGCAAAATCAAAGTTGGCCTCATAGTCTTGCAAATTAGGAGCAGAAGAAATAATAGAAGCCATCTCAAAATCGGCACATCCAAATATTTTCCCACTCAAAATCAACAAATCCCAAATTATTTTCTCACTCACACCTCATACCAGTTAACTAGGTCACAATTAATTCGGTCCTCCAAACTATGTCTATTATTACTAGTACATAATCCTGTATCTTATCTCACCAATATTATTAAGGAATCAGGCTGGCTCTCTATAAATAGAGAAACCCCAAACAATAATATCTTAACCCAGACAAAGTTTAGTTCTCCCTGTTAAATTCAAGTGCTGGAAGCTCTGCCTCACAAAGCCCTCAGGGATCTAGGCTTCTTTCATCTTGTTAGGCTATAACTTCCTATATAGTCGAGGATGGCTTAATGCCAGGTCTACTCTACAGCCAGTGAGAAGTTCGAAAGAAAATTCAGAATTCATACTCTTTTCCTATAAGGGCATGATCTGCGAAGTTGCAAATTCTTTTGTTAACGTCCCAATGACCAAAATTTAGTCATAGTGTTATACAGAGGAAATTAATACCACCTTTAACCTTTGAAAAACAAATCTACTATAGAAGAAAAAGAAAATATATTAGGAGACAGCTAAAGGTCTCAAACACATCTAATACACTAAAATGCCAAGAATCTTCAGAATCTTCTTTCAAAATTACTGTCAATTGCTTTAGTTCAACTCTCTTGATCTCTCATGATCAGGATGCTCCTTAGGGTTTCCCTGCCGGTCTCTTTTCAAAGAAGTCAAAGCTTCTTTTTCTAAAACACTAATATAGTAAGTCTCTCCCTGCTTAAAGAGCTCCACTAGCTCAGTTTTGTCCTAAATTTTTAACATGGAAAACAATCTGTCCTCAACCTGCTTCTCCAGCATTAAACACACTCCTCCACAAAAGATCTTATGAACTTCTCACCATTCCAGAACATACCATGCAGGTTATAACTTCTTGAGACTGCATTTCTTGTTGCCTACAAAATCCATTCCCTTTTATGTCCTTTGGTAAGATGCAGCTCAAAATCACTTTCTTTTAAAACTCCCTTGGCAGGATTATTTAAAATGACAATGAATTCCTCATTCACACATGTATTCATTCTTTTAACAAATAGGCACCAAATGCTCTCCTCATTTCTTGATGAACCTCACCAGAGAAGATATGTGCAAGTCTGAAACACAGGGTATTAACTGGAAGTTGGCTACAGGCGTAGGTAAATAAAACCATCAAAAAACCATAGAAGATGTATTCTTTTGCACATACATTCTCTTTTCATACCTGCAGAGTAGAGCACAGAAGGGGAGGTGTGATAAGAATTTTTTGAGCATAAAAGTCTACCTACCAAACATGAATCAAATAAAAACTCGGAACACGCGGTAACCTGCCTCTAAGATGATCTCCAAAGAAATCCACTTCCTGATATTCATGTCCTTATATAATTTCCTCCCTTTGAGTGTGGGCTGGACCTAGTGACTCACTTTTAAGAAAAGCATTTGGTAAATGTCAATTCCAAGATTAGGTTATGAAAGGACTCTGGCTTCTGTCTTCTCACTTGGCTTGCTCTGATAAAAAACCAGGTGTCACACAGTAAGGTGCCCTATGGACAGGCCTGCATGGCATAACTGAGAGAGGCCTCCAGAGAACAGCCAGTGCAGAACTGAGGCACTCTGTTCAACAGTGCAGGAGGGGCTGAGAACCATGAGTCAGCTTGAAAGTGCATCCTCCCAGTTATGTCCCACAGCCCCAAGTGACTGACCATAAGAAACCTCAAAGCAGAGGATCCCAGAAGGCCATATCTGATTATTTTCCACCCACAAGAATTGTGAAATAATAAAAATTCTTTTTTCTTTCTTTTCTTTTTTGGTATTGGGATTGGATCCAGGGGCACTTAACTACTGAGTCACATCTCCAACCCTTTTCATTTTTTATTTCAGACAGTGTCTTGCTAAGTTGCTTAGGGACTAAGTCACTGAGGCTAGGTGTGAACTTGCAAACCTCCTGCCTCAGCTTCCCAAGTGGCTGGAACTACAGGTGTACACCACCATACCCAGCTACAAATATTATTTTAAGTGACTAAATTTTAAGATAACTTCCATTACACAGGAATAGATAATAACTAATGGAAAACAAAAAAAAAAACAAAACAAGCAGTGTTTGAAAAAAATGTCATCTCGTACATCATAACCAATAAAATGTTTATTTTAAAACAATGAAAAAAGTCACAAAATCTTAAGGAAAAAAGATAAACTCCATGAAACTGCTATGACTTAACAATTTAAGTAGTACAGTTAGGAAAGTTTGTGACATATTTAAGTCCACAAAAAATTTCCTTTGAAGAGTCAAAAACTTTGATTTCTAAAGAGTTTGATACTCTTTTGAGTATGACAATATCCTCAATGTTTTAGAAGACTTCAGTTAAAGAACCTCCAAGAGTTAGCACAAAGAAAGTACAAAGAAACTAAACTCATACTCTGACTCACTGTAGTTTATGATTCCTTATAGTAATTTATTTATGAGGTTTCCTCAAGGCATGAAATGAATATACAATAAGGCAAAGAAGTATGTGTAAGATTTATATTTCAAAACATTTTCATATTTTTCAGTACATTAAAATTAAAAATGCTTTGACAGGAAACCTCAATAAAAGGTTAACCTACAAAAGCAGTGAAGCTCCAGTCAGTCAGTCTGACAAGATTATTTCTATTTAAATTAATTGCTCCTAGGGGAAACCAATTTTCTGTCATGTTGGCCTGGCACTGAAAATGAGCAGGATAATAGGCTACCTACACGCTTAGGTAAACAGTAACTGTGTCCCAGTCCCGTAAAAGGCATTTTTTCACTGACAAAGAATTACACAGCAAGGAAGAAGGCGCTGTCTTATTGAAAGCAATTCACCAACCATCAGGATTGTAAGCCACATACAGGCTATAAGACTAGATCAAGAAATAAATACTGAATAAATAAATTCCAAATTTCTTGGGCATTAGGATATACGAGTTGTTAGTCAATTTTTGGAACTCCAGATGTATATTACCACAGAAAATAATCACTACTTCTCAAGCCAAGGATTCAGAGTCTGAACACATAGACATTATTAACAAATAAAATTTTAAAGGTATATATTACGTAGCAAAATAAGACAAATACATTTGATAACAATTCTTTCTTTAGATCACAAAAGCTTAGTTGAGCTTTTTTTTTTGGAAGGGAAGAAGGGAGCATCTCCTGTGTCTTTAGGTTTCAGATTAGCATTAAATATTTCAAGTACTCAAAAAATGTCAAGTAAAAAGCATATAATTTCTTAAAAATTTGGTATATCACTCCACATTCTAAGTTCCTCATACAGCATATGTAAGCATAAACACAAAAAATAATAGGAGCCCTAGAAAAAAAGATTTTGCAGATTAAATTTCAAAATGAGAAAGAACTTTCTAAACATTGCATAAAATCCAGAAGACTAAAATAACAACTCCAACTACATAAAAATTTACAATTCTGAACTACAAAACGTATCACAATGTCAGAAGACAAATTATAAAAAAGTATTTGCAACACACAAAAATTTGGCTAATTCCCTTAACATAAAAAGCTAAAAGATTAATAAGAAAAAGACTGATGATCTAAAACAAAAATAAGAAAAAAAATACAAACATGTCATAAAGAGTAAAAAATGTTTTTTAAATGTTTGAACTGACGTGTGGTTTAATTTAAAAGAAATGTATGTTAAAACATCTAAAAACTGGAATTGTTAAGACTAAGATAAAAAGTGATAAACTCTGCATACGTGAGTGTATGGTTAAACTGGGACTCTCATAAACGAATGGGGTAGAAACTGGTAGTCCTCTAGCGAGCAATTTGATAGCTCCTGTCAAGACAAAAGTTGCACACATTTTTTGACCAAAGAATTCTACTTCTATTAATTATTTTATAGACATATTTACAGATGTATAAAAGGAAAAAAAGAATAATCAATGCAGCAGTATTACGGTGTCTGCAGTAGCTAAAGAATGGGAACAGTTTAAATGGTCCATCAGGGATCAGGTTAAATAAATTTCAGTAAAAGCAAACAATGGAATAGTAACTGTTTTAAAAACAAATGTTTTGGTTCAATTTCTATTCTTATAACAGAATACCTGAGAATGGAAAACTTACAAAAGAAAAAATGTTTGTTTAGGTTCACAGTACTGGAACATGGGAAATCCAAGATGAGAGAGCTGCTTCTGGTGAGGGCCTCATGCTACTTAACTTTGTGGGAGTGAAAAGGAGAGAAAGGGAACACATACTAAGAGTACACCCCTGATTGTGGCTCAGTGGCAGAGTACTTGCCTCACACGTGATGCACTAGGTTCAATCCTCAGCACCACATAAAAATATTTAAATAGATATTGCATCTATCTATAACTAAAAAATATTTTTTTAAAAAAAAGAGTACACCCCCGAAGAAAAGGGGCTGAACTCTCAGGACAGCCAACCCATTTCTAAGCCATTTGAGTGAAAAAGGCATCAATTTATTAAAGAGGACTCTGGCTCCATGCCCCAAACACCTCCCACCTAGGTACCTCCTTCCAACACGGTCACATAGAGCAATCTAGGTTCCAACACAGTAACTTCTGAGGGACACCTTCAAATCATAATCTCCTTACATGGACTGCTGCCTAAAATCAAATAAGACCAAAAAAAAAAAAAAAAAGCAAGGAGCATAGGATTGTCCATTACACAATTTATATAAAAAGGGTTAGAGAACACACATACTGATATATACATACAAAATACCTGAATGGATAGCTAAGAGCTGGTAACACTGGTTGTTTCTCAGTTTAGCTGGAGCATTAGGCAACAGAGTTGGAGGAAAACATACTTTGTATGGTAGGCAAAATAGTGCTCTGCTCTTTCATCCCCATGCCAAATATATCCATGTCCTAATTCTTTAGAAAATGTGATTACCACACGTACAAAAGAGACTTTGCAGATCTTGAAATGGGGAGTTTATCCTGAATTATCCATGCGAGCCCAATACAATCCTAAGGGCTCTTATAAAAGGGAGACAGAAGATCACTGTTAGAGGACATGCATCTATACTGGAGGAAGACTTGTAGATACTATGCTCCTGGTGTTGAAAACAGAAGGATCCAAGAGCTGAAAACAGTAGGTAACTTGTAGAAAATTAAACAAGCAAGGAAAATAATCCTGCCAACACCTTGATTTTAGTAAGCCTTAGTTTTGCACCTCAGGCCTCCAGAAATATAAGAAAATGAATCTGTGTAGTTTTAAGTTCTAAATCTATATTAATTCTTTACAATAGTAATAAAAAACTAATACATTTTTCACACTTTTTTTTAAAGCCATGTGCATGTGATGTTCCAAAAATGGTTGGTATAAAAGGTTGATTTTTATGAATAGTTTTAGTTTCACTAACTTTTAGGAGCAAGTTTCCACTAGCAGAAAGCTGATTTTTTTTGTCGCAGCTCACATTTACAGGGGTGAGCCCAATAGTGCACAATTCCTGCTATCAAGGAATTTGTAGGCAGTTGTTAGTGGTTAATGGTCAGAAGTAACAGGAATAAATATAATAAATCAATGGAGAATGCCACACTTATCAGTGGTTTATAATCTACCTAGGGAAAAAAACAAAAAGCACACTTAAATTTTACAATAACAAGCTATGTAAAAGAGGTGTATATCCCTGGCTTAACTGAAAAAGATTCTTCACGCAGTTGCATTTTGATCTAAAAAAAGATATGAACTTGCACTGCTTCAGAAAAGATTCACAATCAGAATGTAAATAACAAAGTAACAAAAGTGAACAAAAGATGCACTGTTACTATTTACTTTTATTACTAAAGTTGATAACAATACTAACATTTACTAAGCACCAGACTAGGGCTAAGTACTTCCTATTTATTTTACAACATTTCTATGAGGTAGGAACGACTGCCATTCTAATTTAACAGGTAGAGAGTTAAATAATTTCCTGAAAATCACAGGTGTCAAACTCAGGCCTCCTTCTGAGCTGTACTGACAGGAGAAGCACTGATGATGTTATCAAGAAAAATAACAGGGCCAGAAATATGCCAAAGAGAACACATTTATATGCCACATTTTTTTTTTTTACTTCTATGCCAAAGCAATATATTTCTATATGTTGGTAAAACTGAAGTCCTTTCAAAGATAACAATAGTCAAATCCCAATCAACCTCCTAGCTACTATACAAAGACATGTAATTGCTTTAATATTCCATTCTGAAAAATTATAAAGGATTGGAAATAAACGTGTTAAGCAAACAGATGAAATTTACACAAATATACACTATCTAAAGCAAAAGGATAATAGACAAGACAGACAAAAGTGACTGTCATACCAAAAACGCAAGAAGAAAAAAAAGAAAGGACAAAAGAATATGCAAGCCAAAATATAACTTTTTACTAGTATAAAAATTTTTAAATTTCTGTTCTTTTATTAAAAACTAACTGGATAATGTATGTTCGTTACTTATTAATGTATATAAAACATGTTCCTATTTATGAGTGAATTTCAAGAACACAGCAAGTAGAAAATACACTGTTTCGGAATGTAAACGTAAGTAGCAACTATAAAGAAAAAATAAAATTATAAATATAAAATTTACATACTGCTTACTTTTAAGGGGTTCCTGAAAAAGAAGGTTCATGGAAAAGAAGGTCCATGGAAAAGAAGATGAAAACTTTCAAATACTAAACTACATGAGTAAATGAGAGTTCCTTATGTTGTTAATCTTTACATTTAGTCGTGTTTTGTGAATAATCATTTATATCTACTAAAATTTTTAATAAAAACAAAACAACTTCCGTACCGCAACGCAGTGGGTCGGACAGAAGGCACTGGGGACAGGATGGGGTCAGTAAATTAGGGCGGTGAACGGATGCACAGGAGAGGCGACTGAGCTCAGGGCAAAGAGGAGGGGAGCGTGAGTCCATTCATGTAACACAGAGCAGCTACAATACAAAGGTGCAGGTTTTCCCCCGGAGGGAAGTGACGAGGAAGAAGCTGCGCACCAGGCAGAGTGTGAGGAAAGCCTGTGAACACCGATCCGGACGCAGGGCCTGGACGCCCCTCCCGGCTGCCTCCCCCGCCACTCGGCCCAAGCCCGCTCCACCACCCAAAGTAATCGCTTAGCTTCCTCCCACCTCCCCGTGTGCCACACCGGAGCCTTCCACAGAATCGACCGACAGGGCTCAGGAAAGTGGGAGAGGGCCCACCATGGTGACGTCCAGGAGGCCGCGGAGAGTTTCCGCACTCGACAATCAGAAACAACAGCAAACACCTGCACTGCAGCTACAACACACGTGGGATCCCCGGGAGCCGCGGCGGACGGACCGGAAGAGGAAGGACAAGTGCATTTCTCTAAAACGTCCCCGGAAACTGAGACCTAGTCTTTCTCGTCCGTGTTGGACTTTCAAGCCCTAGTAGTGTGAACTGCGCTGCCTCGAGCCCGCGGGGCGGCCGCTTGTGGCGGTTGGGTGACTAGACCTGGCGCTCAGCACCAGGCCGTGTATTTCATGACAATTCCGCATACTAAGTGGACTCCGGCATCCCAGAGGCTGGACCCCTCCCAGGAGGCCCAGGAGGCCCGGGAGGTGTTGGCCCGCGCCCCAATCATCTTGACAATATTTCACCTATTGTCATCTTCCCTTTCACCTATTCCATTTTTAAATACAATGTTTATACTTTTTTAATAAAAGTATTTCCACATCCCTTTGCTATGATATCAATATCATCCTTAACTCTTCTGCATATATATTGTACTTAAATTATTGTCCATCAGTTCCAACAAATCTATTTCATGTAGCATGTATTATTTAACTTTTTAAAGCCTTTCTGTAGTAGTAGTAGTTGTCATCCTCAGAGATATATTTTCTTTGGACCTGTAGCATCATATTTATTTCACTAATGAAATTGGCTGGCATGTCCTGGCATGTGTGTTGGAAAAATGCTCAGCATCACCCATCTGTGTCCTTCTTAGAGAATTTAAGAAAAGCAGTAAGTTTACATCTTTTAGGAGAGAGCATCAGGGACAGCAGACCCTCTGCTGACAGGAGAGTCGGAGGCAGGACCCTGCAAGGGCATCCTTCATCCTGCTCCTGCTGTCAACAGCCCCTTGGGGTTGCTCCCCTGTGCGGCTTTGGTGGGACCTCACAACACTGGGAGGATGCAATGTTCCCCACTTTTAGTCCTAGAGACAAGAGCTGAAACTGCAGCCTTTTCAAGTCCCCTAGACCCTCCTACTCTGCAAGATACCCTCTACTCTGCAACTGCCGAGACCGTCCCAGCCCCTGCCTCTCTCCTCCCTTATCACTCACCTCCTCCTGTCTTTCCGGGAGTGTCTCAGAATTGCAGTTTATTTCCAAACCTATTCCTTCCTGTTCCTATACTTTTTCAGGGTTGATTTTGGAGAAGCCTGTTCTGCTTTATCATTTTATTCTACTTATTTTTAGAAGTTCTGATTATTTTGATAAAATTAGCCTTTGGTCAGATATGATGTAAAATAGTGAGTTTTCTTTTGACCTGTTTGTGACTGCTACCACCTCATAGGAGAGAAATTATAAACTGTCTATCAATAGGGAGCTACTTGTCACCTAAATGAGTTAAAGATGGTCCCTGTTAATTGGCCCTAAGTCCACTTCAAGCAAGCTGGGACCTTTTAACTCAAAAGCCTGCCAGTGCCAAACTCAAAGTTTTACACATCCAATTATTTTAAATATAGCACAGAAAAGTAGTTTCTTAGCCATTTAGAGCCTGCTTGCTTTGCAGAACCTGAGAAATTGCACCTAACATCTGCTAGTCATAGATACCACATGCAACACGCTCACGGCTCCTCAGAGTTTTCTGTCCTAGACTCCCCACCATGCTGCTCAATGGTATCACTTAGACACTTATGCCCACCTTCTGAATGCCTCTCTGATTTTGCTCTCTTCCCCTTCTGGGTAGTGACCTCTGCAAATCTGCCTTTGGAAATTATCATGTGGGAGGGAGTGCCCCACATCCTCTCCCTCAACACACAAATCTGTCAAAGGTTCTCCCAAAGGGCCTGTGTGCTAGTGCCACCTTGTGGTCATATCTTTTTCCTTGATTAGCCCCTAATCCCTCGAACTTGCTACACTACTTAAACATTTTAAAAAATTTTGTCTACTGCTGTTTTTAAAGCTGAGATCTATATGTACCCATAAGAAAATATGTTGTAGATTTAAACAGAGAACTAATAGTTATAAAATAGTGGGTATAATAAATCCCACTTACAATAAAATGTGCAACAAAGATATGTGAAGTTAATCATTCACACACAGAAAATACTTGGAAGGAATCAAAATAACCTCATAGTTTATTAGATTAGGATCACGGTAGAGAGAGCTCAGGAAATGACTTTTTATTCTATTCTTCTACCATATTTGAATTTTTCAAAACAATATATTTTATAATTTTTTCCAATAAAAAGATTGAGAAAAGCTGAATTTGATCATTAAAGTGGACAAAGATTGTGATACATAAGAGATAAACTGATGCAAACCAAAACACAAGAGTTGCTGACTGAAATGAGGCTGTTTATGTATCTTAACAAAATGTCAATCTAGATGTGTTGGCACATGACTGTAACCCCAGAAACTGGAGGAGGATCACAAATTATAAGCCAGCCTAGGCAATTTAGCAAGATCCTGTCTCAAAATAAAAATTCACAAAGGGCTGAGGATGTAGCTTAGTGGTAGAGTGCCCCTAATTTCAATCCCCAGTATCAGGAGAAGGGAAGGGAAAAAGGAAGCTGTGAAATAGAAAGAAGGAAGTTTCAGTCATTGTTAAGGACTTATTTTTAAATTTTATTTTCGGGTAGCTTATCATAATAGTGTGTGTATATAGTAGTAGAAAAAAGCAATAAAAATGGAGTTTGCTAAATTTTTGTACTCTTATTGCACTTAAAGGGAGTTATAAGCCTTGTGTTCTATATATCTTCAGTAATATATGAATAAGGGATACATTTTTCTAAAATGGATAGAGGGTTTTTTTGGTTTTTGATTTTTGGTTTTGTTTTGTTTTGTACCAGGAATTGAACCCAGGGTGCTTAACCACTGAGCCACATACCCAGCCCTTTTTATATTTTGTTTTTAAACAAGGTCTCATGAAGTTGCATGGGATCTCTTTAAATTGCTGAGGCTGGCTTTGAACTTGGATCCTCCTGCCTCAGACTCCTGAACCATCCGTGGGATTACAGGCATGTGCCACCACGTCGGGTTTGAATGGTTTTTGATAGTAATACAAACATTATGTGAATCCACACTGTTACTGGTTGAATTGTGTTCTCTCAAATTCATGTTGTAGTCCTAATTGCCAGCACCTCAGAATGTGACCTTATTTGGAATAGGATCATGGCAGTTGTAATGAGTAAAGATGAAGTTATACTGGAGAAGGGTGATCCCCAATCCAATGTAGCTGGTATCCTCATAAAAACAAGTTTGGACTCACACCCATACGTAGGGAGAACTCTCTTGTGAAGACTGTAGTTATACTGGAGTGGCAGGGGAATTATGTCTCCCCTAAAAGTGATTTTGGAATCCTAACTTCTAGTACCTTACAATGTGACATTAATTGGAGATCTTTACAGAAGTATTTATAGGGTATGTACAGAGATAATTATGTCAAAGTGAGGTCATTAGGGTATGTCCCCATTTAATATGACTGGTGTCATAAAAAAATGGAGCTTTGTGCACAGAGGGGAGGGAAGAGAGTGTGAAGACAGGGAAAAGCCAGCCAACCAGCCACACACCAAGAAGGGAGCCTAGGCTTGGCTCCTTCTCTCTGCCTTCAAGAGGAACCAACCCTACCAATACACTTTTAGCATCCAGATCTGTTGTTGAAGCCATCAAATCTGTGGCAGATTTAGACAAGTAGTACACCCACCAAAGCAAATCCACTACTTTCCTTGCTTCTTGTCATCGATTTTGTCAAATAATTCCAATTGCTTGCATTAAATTTAATGTTTGGTACTGTCCTTTAAAAAAAGTGTATGGAGCTAAGAATACAAATAATTTTCCAGCAGAGTCCTTTAATATCTGATTTATGCACAATTTTGTTAGCCTCATCCCTCCTGCACCCTGGGTTCAATTCTTGGTACAAAACAAAACAAAAATCAAAAACAAAAATGTTATATTCCCCCAACTCCATTTATCTTTTCTAACCAAAACAATTTTCCAAAATACTATTATGATTAAGACGCTCAAATGATACAAATCTTTCCATTGTACCTTGCCCTTAAGCCAAAAGCAAGAGAACAAAACAAAACATCAAAATAACCCACTTAACTCTGTTTCAAGTCTTTTTCAAGATCCATCTTTCTGGCTTTCCCTGATCACCATTTCTCAGCAAGGGTCTTTCCTCCTTTTTGGAATAGAAATTCTCTTTTCACTTTCATAGCTTTGCTCACTGACTTCCTCTCATATTTATTTTATCCAAAATTCTTCCCATTCCCAAAGCTTAGGTCAAAGATTTCCTCTTCCATTGCACCTTCCTGGTCACTGGCTGGTGGTCATTTGCCCCTCTGTCCTCCACACTTGATATCCAGAGGCATGTGCTGTGATCATGTGTGCCATTTTGTCTTTCTAATCTTAGTCCAGCATCTAGAGAATGACAACCATCTTGGACTCCTCTGTAGAGCACTGCATAAGGTTGTCATTTATTAAGCATTCAGGGGAAAATATGAATAAATTATTACCATTTGATGGAAAAAATTGCTTTGTTTCTAAAACGTCTTTTTGTGATAAACTATTTTGGACCTGAAAACACTATGAATAGTGTTACAAGGTTATGGGTCTACACAGCAGAGCCAAACGTTAAAGATAAAGATAATAAGCAGTAGAGATAGTGAATTGTCCACCAGTATAGTTTTTTCCTTTCTTCATAGTACACATAAGCTCTTACTCTAAAGTCTTAACAGATCAATAGCAGATTGCTACAATTCCCAATCTCTCTTAATATTGGGTGCATATAGGCCAGTAAATTCTTACCAATGGGAAATGAGAAGTGAAGCCTGAGATTTCTGGGTCACATCCTGAAAAAGAAATGGATTGCTCTCTTGCATTCTCTTTTCGTTCCTTCCTCTGGTGAGTCAACTGGATAGGATGGTTTCTGGTTTCAATGTCACGGAAGAGAGCAACACCTCAGTCAATAACTGGGCACCAAGATGGAAAGAATCTGGGACTTTGTAAAACCCTGTTGAGCAGAGATGCTTAACAAGAAAGGACCTCCCACCACCTTCTGAACAATTTTGTGACAGAAAAATAATCTTAAATTCTTCCTGAGTCACTACCACTCCTTTTCTCTCATCATTTTGTTACCCCAGCCACATAATATGCAAAATATACTACAGTACAATAACAAAAGCTAAACATTTATTCCAAACAAAAATACTGGAAATAACCTTCCTCAGGCACTATTCTCAATAGTTATTTTGATTTATTTGATTGAATTTCAAAAGAGCATAATAGCTAGTGTTTATAATGGTGACCATTAGTCATCAAAGAAAAGGTTAATGCTCCACATAACCTTTATAAGAAGAAAGGTAGTTATCTGATATGATTTTGAGAGTTTAGTTTAAAATCATTCAAATTCAAAAGGTTTCCTTGTGCTTACCAGAGCAATATTAAATCTATCTGAAAAATTTAACCATAACAATTAAGATTTTTATCAGGAGAACATCATTTTAAATGGCATTAGAAATGTGATTAACAAGTGATACAGTTAGGAATTCAAACATCAAAGTCTTCTGAAGTCAGAGGGGTAATGCCAGCATGTGAATCAGAGGAAGCTAGGCAATAAGGAGTGAATCAGGCTCAGCTGTCATTATATGGAGAGTCCTTGCCCTGTACAAGTATTAACATTCAAAATATTGGGAACTACTATTTTGAGGTTATAATGGAGTAACTGGAATGACCCTTCTCTTCTAGCCATGAACAGACAGTAAACTAGACAAACTAAACAAAAGCAAGACAACAGTTTCCACACATTGGAAAAGAGGCAGCACAGGGCTATGCTCCCCAGAGAGGAAAAACCAATGAGGAAAAACATGTTATTTGTTTGACTTTTCTCCTGGAGGCACATTACAGAGAGTCCTACAGGGAAGGGTATCTGAAAGAGAAGTGTTGAGATACAGGAGCAGAGACTAGAGCTCAGGGGGCTGAGCTGGCAGCAGAATGCTTACAAGGAGGAAACTGCCTGGACACAGAGCTCCAGGAATTGTAAAAAGAATACCCTTGCATAAAGTACACGTCTACAAGGCCAGGTTACTGACTTAGAATCAGTAATATCTAAGCAGTTCCAAGAGCTCATGCAGGACAGAGACATTAGAGACTGACAAGCCAGAATAGAGGGTGCTTGTCGAATACTCAAGACATTCAGTAGAGAACCTGGGGAGGTTATGCTTTTGTAGTGCAATCAAACTAACACCAGAGAAAAGCTTACTCTAGATTTTCTTTAACAGAATTAACATTGCTAAAAAGACTAGGTTGCCTACCAGAACAAAATACAACTTCCTTAAAAAAATACAGTAAAACTAAATTCAACATTGCTAAATAATGTTGAGCATTAAAAAAAATACCAACTATTTCAAAAAGCAGGCAGTGTCATTCATTATCAAAAGCAAAAATAGTCTCTAGAAATAGACTTAGAGGGATAAATGATAGACCTAACAAACAAGGATTTTATAATAGCTTTTTAAAATATGCTAGAAAGATTAAATGAAAATATTGTGAATAGAGAAAGATTTAAAGAAGAATCAAATGGAATTTCTAGAGATTAAAAGTACTATATTTGAAATAAAAATTTCAATGAATGGGATTCACATCAGACTAGAAACTGCAGAAGAAAATATCAATGAACTTGAAGACAGCAATAGAAAGTATCCACACTGAAGATAAGGAAAGGAGAAGATTGCACAACAAAAGAAACAGAGCTCAGAGACAGAAAGTAAATTGGTGGGGCCTAGTGTGGAGAGCAACTGAAAGCAAAAAGCATAATGGAATGTTCTAGAATGATAGAAGTATTACAAATATTTTTATTGTGGTGGTAGTTAAATAGATACAAACATTTGTTCAAAGTCATTAATTTGTTGATTAAATGGATTACTGTTATTCCTATCACTGTTTTAAAACTTTAACTCAATAAATCTGGTAAAATTGTTTTAGTTAAAACAAAATCTCTACTGAGGACTCTATTTGATCTGAGGATGGGGAAGACGTTAGGCAGGACACACAAGTACTCTTCCAATGTTTAATGCATGCAATAGTAGTACCTAGTCCAAAAGGGTCTATAGGAAGAATTAAAATGTATATTTGAAGTAGATCACACTGACTCACAATCAGTAATACAGTATAAATCCAAGACTTTGGATTTTTTTAAAAAAATTAATAGTTGCTATTATTTTTCATTATCTTTTATCTTTTGAAAGTAAGAGATGGTTGCAGTGACATATTTCAAGATGCTTATCAGGGCAGGAAAAGAGAAATTTTCTTCATAAAATGTTACCAAGACATATGAAAATACATACTAAAATGTTGTTTTTAATTTGTATTCTACTCAACCAACTACCAGAGAGCTGATGAATGTGATAAAGTATTTGAGTCTCTCCTATACATGATACCCATGTACTGAGTTAAAGATTTTAGTTTTCCAAGAGATAGTTGTTGTACCAACAACAGAAGCTACAATAATGATATAACAAAAAGTGTCAGAGTTGTAGGCACATGGATGGAACAAGACATCAAAAATAAAAATATTAAGAAAACTATACTGCCTTATGTACCATCCATTCTATTTTGAACTTCTTTATCATTGTTTCTTTTTTCCCTGATCATAGACTTAAACAAGCTTGAGTGATTTATTTTGTATCTGCTAAGAATGCTTTCAGTTGCAGATTATAGAAACTCACCCCATATAATTGTATAAACCACAAAGACATTTGTTGTATTCTTAGCAAGAAGTCCGGAAAGACAGATCCTAAGACTGGTTGTGAATCCACAAAGATTTGAAGTACCAAATCCTCTATCCTTCCATTCCAACTTTCATTTTTGAGCTTGATGTATTAAAGTAATGCCTCTAACATCACATACTCTGAAGGCAGAGGTGGTGGTGGTGGTAGTGATGGTAGGGTGGGGGGGGGCAAAAGAAGACAGCGTAATTCTTTACTCCTTTCTTGTTTACCAGGAAGAAATACTTTTCATAGAAATCATTCTAGTCAGAAGCAGACTTCTGCTTATATCTTATTGACTTTAACTGGGACTGACCTCTATTACTAACAAAAGGGAATGGTATTGTGATGCTCATCTTAGATCAATTATGTCTATCCTCTGAAGCTGGAGGTAGATCTAGTTTCCTAAATATCTTGCTACCGCTTCCCTATCTCCCTCCATCCCCATCCCAAAATAGGATTTTTAGACTATAGAAAAGTAGAACAGGAATAATAGAAACATTTGCTATAATTTTCCAAATGATAATCTAGAAGGGTATTGCCCATTTCCCTACTTCAAGAAACTTAGCGCCTTACACAAGAATCTTTTTTTTCTTTTGGTACCAGGAATTGAAGCCAAGGGTACTTAAGAACTAAGCCACACCCCAGCCTTTTTGTATTTTTTATTTTGAGACAGAGTCTCACTAAGATGCTTAAGGGCTCACTAAATTGCTGTAGCTGATCTCTTAATTTGCAATCCTCCTGCCTCAGCCTCGGGAGCCTCTGGGATTATAGGTATGCACCACCACACCACACCCACCCCTCACACAAGGGTCATACCTTCACTTGATCCATACTCTGGCTACTAAGTCAACCAAATTCAGACAATGGGAGAAAAAAAAACGAATTCAGCATTTGTGGGTTTTTTGTTGTTGTTGTTTGTTTGTTTGTTTGTTTGGTACGAGGGATTAAACTCAGGGGCACTCCACCACTGAGCCACATCCCCAGCCCTATTTTATGTTTTATTTAGAGACAGGGTCTTGCTGAGTTGCTTAGCGCCTCAGGGTTGCTGAGGCTGGCTTTGAATTCGCGATTCTCCTGTCTTAGCCTCCCAAAGTGCTAGGATTACAGGTATGTACCACCACACCAGGCTTTGTGTCTTTCTTATATTATTCTTTTAACAAAACTCAACAATTAAGATAAGATGTAAGTCAAACTTCAGTGTTCCCAACCTATAAATACGAGTCACCCTCACATAGTGAAAATCTACGTTTTCACAGATCAGGAAGACCTCCCAAGTAATCAGTCATTGTGTGCTCTGTTTCTTCTACTGTAGCCCCGTAGAATCTCACTTACCAAATTCTGCTATTTATATTTTCTCCTCCGTAGCTACTTGTATCAGCAATCCTGGTGGGTTTTATTTTCATGGGAAATGTACTCCACAATGAATACTTCTGCGTAAGAGGAGAAAAAATTACAGTGAAAAACTTAAACAAAGGTAGACCAAGAAATTTGTTACAGTTGTTGTTTAAACAAGCTTTCAATCACTCAAATGTAAATCAAGAGTCAAAATGGGCAACCTGTTTTATTTGTCCAACAAAATGTTCAAAGGTTTTTCATTTCTAAACACTTTTCAGTAGGTTTGTACCCTTCTGTTTGCCACAAGCCCCTCTAACCCTCTTATGCTATCCCTTACATTCATGTTCCACCCTTCCCACAAGCCCAGTAGGCACTTGAATTTGCTTGTGGATAAACCAAAATTAATAAGTGAATAATTTTTCCCTATTTGCCAAAAACTTTTAACTGGACTTCAAAATGAGTTCCAAAATGAATAATGTACTCTTCACCAAGACAACTAGATTTTTGTCATGCTGCCTTAAATTTTTTGGTTGGCCTTTTTCAGTAATAGCCTCTTCTAAATAAGTGAAACAAAAAGTGGTATTATGTATTTGATTTGATTTACTTGATTAAGTTGTGTTCATGGCCACATGGAGTAATTTTGCATTATCAAACTATGTATAATTTATACTTATAGTTTTTGTAATATTTATTTTTTAGTTGTAGGTGGACAGAATATTTTATTTTTATGTGGTGCTGAGAATCAAACCCAGTGCCTCACACATGGTAGGCCAGCGCTCTACCACTGAGCCATAACCCCAGCCCCAACTTATAGTTATTAATTGTATATGTTGAAGCACATATAAAAGACCAAAATACTTTAAAAAATAACTCAAATGTATATACATCTATATATACATACATGGAACTTTCCTGATCTCCCTTTCAAAAATATCAAAACATTTTATAAATACAAAAAAATTATTTTCTATAGTATGAAACATTCACACAGTCTCACAGAATGACAGAGGGAAATTCATACTCCTTATTTAGGGTATTAAATCTCCAAGACCACATTTTTTTCTCACAAAAAAATAGACTTTAACTAATGTTAAAAACTTTATACTTTAGCAAATAATGCTTTCTATGAATGGAAGAACTTGGGCCCTTGGAAAGAAATGTTAAGTAGTTCCTAATTCTCCCATTTTTCATGTGGACACTGCCTCGTAGATCATTTTTTATACTATAATATTTAGATTGTGTGGATTAGAACTCGCCTCTACCAAAATAACAGTGAGCTACCTATTTCTCTATTTACTGCTTTCCTGCCAAACACCCCCCCCCATAGTATGCTTTTATGATGCTGTGATTATTTTTTTCCTCTGATGTTATGTACTACCAGTCCTAGTCTGGTCTGCTTGTATTTTCTGTCTGTTTATTTGCATAAAAAGATAAACAAACATTAATTTACAAAGGACATGGAGAGTGATGAATATAATATAATATTTGAAGGATTTGTCCATCTCCAACATTTGTTCACCAAGCTTTAAAAACATTAGTGTCCTATCATTACTGTTTATTCTGATATATGTCCTTAAAACATAAAATGATAGAGCTACTTGAAATGGCAAAAAAAAAGTCTAAAATATTTTTCTGAAATATAAAGCAAGAGCCAAAAAAGAGTAGCAAGCCCTCTGGAGTAAGTTGTTTACAACCCTGAGGAAGCACTGAAATTCTCCAGGGAGCTTTTAAAATTACTGATGCCTAGAATCATCTCCAGAAATTCTGATTTAATTGGTTTGGAGTGCAGCTTGGGCATGAGATTTTTATAAAGCTTCCCAGATGATTTTAAAATACAACCAGTGTTGAGAACCACTGGTCCATCTCCAGATTGTCTGCATTAACCATATTATCTGTTCTCAACCTTAATCTTGATTTGAATCAATAGGTGCATTTTTAAAACAGCCTCTAAGACTTTAGTTCCAGACATTTAAATTAAATTTGTCCAGGTTGGAACCCAGGCATTTTTTTTTTCTTTTAAGTTTTGTAATTTTCGTGTGAAGTCAAGGTTAAGAATTTAAGAATTATTGCTCAAGAACCGCGACGTTTAACACTGCAACATGGGGGAGTATGATATAGGGTCATTGTTTTCATCTTGGTTTTTTTTTTGATGGCAAGCTATAACCTTTGCTTGGTAGAAGAGTTCAATGGCACAAATTCAGTTTTGAAACTAAAGTAACTAACTTTGTTTTGAAAATTATTTATAGTAACAGCTGTTAAAAGGTAAACTGAGAAACATTAAAACATTTAAGAGATTATTTGAGCATTTGCAATGCATAGATCGGACCACTCCAGACCCCAGCAGTCTGGGTACTCTCCCAAAGGGGCCCAGGAGGCTTTTATATGGTGAATGCAGAAGCAAGCCAAAAAAAAATATTTGGTTCAAGTAAAGCAGTATTGGACTCACTAGAGTGCAGGGACCCTACTTAGAGGTTAGTTGACAGTTTCTGACTGGCGAAGCTTGTTTCACTGTACTGTTTACACTGAATTGGGTTTTGGTCTGCATAGGTGGGAACCCAGAAAACTGGAGCTGCCTCAGCCTGATGGTCTTGTACTTAATTATCCTAACACAGTAATAGCTTTTTAGGATTCGGTAGGGAAATTGCGGTTGTGGATATTCTCCCAGTGGATGGTTTTGGATTTGTTCATCCTGTAAATCTAGGTGTACTTACGGTATTTTTGCTGTTAAAGCTGATATTCAGAATTTTTAGTCGCTCTGAGAAAGTCTCTTCTGAGACTTTGCCACCTCGGTTAAAATGAGAGACTTGGGATCTTTTTAGTTTATTGTTCTTATTTAAATGAACGAAAATGGCTCCAATGTAGTGCACAATCCCTCAAATAGCTTCCTATAATACACATATATGAGAATGTCCCTTTTTGAATTTACATTATAGGAAAGTAAGAAAAAGTTTATTCTGAAATACGTGGAGCCTGCAAAAGTAGCATTGATGATCCACGCGGTTGGGCGCGGGGAGGGCCTGCGGGACAACTGCACAAGGCGCATGCGCGGTACCGCCCTCGGACCAGGTCTCGCGTGGGCAGAGCGCCCCGCGGCAGTCACGTGAGGGAACCGCCCGCGCGTGCTCCCTTGTCGTTTGCTCCAGGGAAGCGAAGAGAGCGCAGCCATGGCCATGGCCAACGACGCCAAGCCCGACGCCGAGACGCTGCAGGTGCTGCAGGACACGGCCCATCGCCTGAGAATCCATTCCATCAGGGCCACGTGCTCCTCCAGCTCCGGGCACCCCACGTCGTGCTGTAGTGCCGCGGAGATCATGTCCGTTCTCTTCTTCTACGCCATGAGGTATAAACGGACCGAACCGGAGCACCGCGACAACGACCGGTTTGTCCTCTCCAAGGGCCACGCGGCTCCAATCCTCTACGCCACTTGGGCCGAGATAGGCGACGTCCGTGAATCCGACTTGTTGAGCTTGAGGAAAATTCACTGCGACTTGGAGGGACACCCCACCCCTCGACTCTCATTTGTTGACGTGGCAACAGGGTCCCTCGGGCAAGGACTAGGTGCTGCGTGTGGAATGGCATATACCGGCAAGTACTTTGACAAGGCCAGCTACCGGGTGTTCTGCCTGATGGGAGATGGTGAATCCTCAGAAGGCTCTGTCTGGGAGGCTTTGGCCTTTGCTTCCCACTACAATTTGGACAATCTTGTGGCAGTCTTTGATGTGAACCGCTTGGGACAAAGTGGCACAGCCCCCCTGGAGCACTGCACAGACGTCTATCAGAATCGCTGTGAAGCCTTTGGGTGGAATACTTACCTAGTGGATGGTCATGATGTGGAGGCCTTGTGCCAAGTATTTTGGCAAGCAGCTCAAGTGAAGAACAAACCTACTGCCGTCATCGCCAAGACCTTCAAAGGTCGAGGTATTCCAAACATCGAGGATGCAGAAAATTGGCATGGAAAGCCAATGCCAAAAGAGAGAGCAGATGCCATTATCAAGTTAATTGAGAGTCAGATACAGACCAACAGAAATCTCATGCCAAAGCCTCCTGTGGAAGACTCACCTCAGATCAGCATCACTAATATAAAAATGAACTCTCCACCTACTTACAAAGCTGGTGACAAGATGGCTACTAGGAAAGCATGTGGTTTGGCTCTGGCTAAACTGGGCCATGCACATGAGAGAGTCATTGTTCTGGATGGTGACACAAAGAACTCCACCTTTTCCGAGATATTCAAGAAAGAACACCCAGAGCGTTTCATAGAGTGTTTTATTGCGGAGCAAAACATGGTTAGTGTGGCACTGGGCTGTGCCACACGTGGTAGAACCATTGCTTTTGCTAGTACCTTTGCTGCCTTTTTGACCCGAGCATTTGATCAGATCCGAATGGGAGCTATCTCCCAAACCAATATCAACCTCATTGGTTCCCACTGTGGGGTATCCATTGGTGAAGATGGACCCTCTCAGATGGCCCTGGAAGACCTAGCCATGTTCCGAAGCATTCCCAATTGCACCATTTTCTATCCAAGTGATGCTGTATCAACAGAGCATGCTGTTTATCTGGCTGCCAATACCAAGGGAATGTGTTTCATTCGAACCAGCCGACCAGAAACTGCAATTATTTACACCGCGCAAGAAAATTTTGAGATTGGACAGGCCAAGGTAGTTCGCCATAGTGTCGGTGACAAGGTCACAGTTATTGGAGCTGGAGTTACTCTGCATGAAGCCTTAGCAGCTGCTGATGATCTTTCTCAACAAGGTATTTCTATCCGTATCATTGACCCTTTTACTATTAAACCCCTCGATACAGCCACCATTATTTCCAGTGCAAAAGCCACAGGTGGCCGAATTATCACAGTGGAGGATCACTACAGAGAAGGTGGTATTGGAGAAGCGGTATGTGCAGCTGTCTCCAGGGAGCCTGATATCCTTGTTCATCAGCTGGCAGTGACAGAAGTGCCTCGAAGTGGGAAACCTAGTGAATTGTTGGATATGTTTGGAATCAGTGCCAAACACATCATAGAGGCTGTGAAATATACTTTAATGAACTAAAATAACTCTTTCTTTAACAAATCTGTTGACTTTGGTCTTAAAACACTGGTGTTTTTATATTGAATTTATACTTGTTACAAAACCTTCTATACAGTTGTACTTTTTTTAAAAAAGCAAAGCCATTTAACACCATTACTAATTCAAAAACTTAAGTTATTGAACTGTTAAATTCTAATCATATATAAATGTCTATCTTGTTTTTGAATCTTTAATGTGAGTTATAAAATTTTAAGTTGTAGAATAGGAGATAAAGCAGCCACAATACAAAATTCTCTGATAAGACTACAAATAATTGATTGGGGCTGGATATGAATCTAGAGGTAACTGCTTCTTAAATATGTATAATTCCTTTATAAAGTAAGAAAATGTGAATTTAATTTTAGATTTTAATAGCCCAGATTATAAAGCTTGAACTTTCATAAAATGCCATCACCATCCTATGCCTGCAGTTTCCCAGCTGATATCTGACTAGTTTCCTTAGAATTTCCTCTGAAGTTCATCTCCCCTCTACCCTTTAGAGACCATAGAGCAGCAGTCAAATCTGTGATGTATCATACTTCTTGTGTTGACTTATGTAAAGAAATGAAAGAACAACTATTTCCAATGTGTATGCTACATACACTTTTTTGTGATCAAAGCAGATTGCTAATTTCATTGTATTCATCTATATAATAAAGCATTTTAAAACAAGCTACATTATTTGGTTTATGTTGTATATATGTGATTTGGTTTCTCTCTCATAAAACTGTACTTCAGGAACACATTTTTAAAGGTTATGTCACCCAGTGTCAAACCTTGAGAAAGGTTGAGGCTGGAGACAAATCACTGGAAAACAATGGATGGATTGAAAAGTCATTTCTTAGGCAGATTTCTCACTTTTAGCTATGAGTGTATAAATTATATACTTGTAATACAAGAAAGAAATGCCAGTTTAGTAAATTAAAAATGAACCCTGGAATTGAAATTAAAGTTACTCAGATTGTGTCTATGTCAGGTAATTTGCTTATTTTTGTTGCCCTCATAAAGAGTCCTCATTAAGTTCTTTGGAGATATGACCAATTTGTCTTGGCAATGATTATAAGTGTAATAGATATGAAAAATATTATTTTGGGAATTGGACAAATCAAGGCCTAGTAATTATGGTACTGTCCTCTTTGAGCTGATTTTCTCTTTTGTAAAATGATCATGATATTTGATCTGCTTTTATAAGATTTAAAATTCATTTTGAAAAAATGAAAACAGTTGACGTATGGACATTTTAGAAATTTAGAAAATTCAAATATGAAAAAAGTTTATCTCTTAATTTAATATCATCAAAAAGATGAAAATAAAAGTATTTGCTAGTACGTGATCTGTAACCATGGATTCTCCAATGGAGTCATTTCAATCTAGTAAAATCAAATATTACATCTATCCATGAGTAGTATGCTAATAAATGACAAGTTTCTATCTTTAATTTTTTAATATCTTAATAAGATTCAACATTGATTTAGATACACAGTAAACTAGGTAAAATATTAACACAAAATAGCCTGTTATAATTTGGAGGTGCATAGAGGAAAGTCATCTGCTTTTGTTACTTGTAACATGAATATGCGTATACAAAATGGTCTGTTTCCAACCAAACATGCATGAACACACCTTTTAGTAATGACAGTAAATCAAGGACTTTTTTATGGTTTGTGGAATCTTAGATACCACTAGAAAGTCTATTTTTATATAGGAGCTTATGGAGGCCTTTATGAATCTACTCTAAAGTTTCTGTTTCCATGGGGTTTTGACCTTTGGCTATTAACTCTAGAAAGAAGAGAGAGGAGCTAAGATTTATCTTGTGTCTACAACTCTTCAAGTAAGATGAAACTATGTCCAGTTTTGTTACAGTGAATGTTTTCTAGCCTTGAATCTATCCTGAGATCTTTTAAGTGTCTAGGCAAATCTTAGGAGAGAATCATCTTGACTGATACTACCCCTGGGCTACTAAAGCTTCTGAAGACATAGTTTTGATGAACAACATGATTGCTGATTCAACTCTGGTCTTCTGTTCATTGTTTTGCCTAGGTCTCATTTAGATTATCAAGATGATATTTCAGAGACAGGTGTGAAACCAGCAGGCCAGCAGACAGCATCTGAGAGTGATACTGATCATTCAGATAGTAAATGGCTCCCAGGTCATTTCCTGATTTTTGTGACTGTCAGAGATAAGAATCAGGACAGTAAAGTTTTATTTTACTTTACTTTGTTTAATAAGTTTTCTTTAAGAGTTCAGTTGAAGGCTCTGTTTAGGCAAAAATCAACTTTGAAGATAAAGACTCCAGCTGGGCGCGGTGGCGCATGCCTGTAATCCTAACACTTCGGGAGGCTGACACAGGAGAATCGCAAGTTCAAAGCCAGCCTCAGAACTGGTGAGGCACTAAGCAACTCAGTGAGACCCTGTCTCTAAATAAAACACAAAATAGACCTGGGGATGTGGCTCAGTGGTCAAGTACCCCTGAGTTAAATCCCTGGTACCAAAAAAAAGATAAAGACTCAATGTTTCAGATTTTAAAATTGAGTAATGTTACATCATGCATAAGGTTTAATTTCAGTAAACCCCAAAGTTTACTGAACTGTACTGGAATTACTAAATTCCCTGGGGCCTAACCAGAGAGAGTCTGGTTTGAAGTGTTGAGAAGTATTGATCTATTTTGGTGACCTTTACTATTATAATATGTAAGGAAGGCCCTAGGATATCATTGAAATAGGAAAAGAGTATACTGTTCTAGAAAGAAATCATCTCCTCCTCTTTTCCTTAGGAGGAGGGAGGAGGAACTGAACTAATTCCTTTCACTGACACTGGTGGGAGGGGTGTTCCCTAGGAAAATTGCTTATAAGCCATGAGTTTAATGGCAAGAAGGGAAGATAGGTATTTTATTGCCAGGTTGGACGTTGACTTGGACACAGCCTTGCTTCCCTGACTATAGAGACATCATAGGATTTCTCTGCTGGATATACCCCTTCCTCCCCTGCATAGCAGCCTCTGGTAAACCTGCAACCTCTAATCTTGTTAACACTTTGTAGTGTAATAGAGAGGTGGCCTTTAAGCTTAGACCTGAAGGAGAGGGGAGAGATATTGAGAAAGAATGAGGGAGGATCTAGAGACAAAAATACACCCTTCAAAATCATGCCCCTGGTGACGTCTTTTCTCCAACTGGGCCCCACCTCCTAAAGTTTCCACTATCTCCCAATAGAGGCACTAGCCCGGGACCAAGCCTTTAACACATGCATCTTTGAGAAACATTCCAAATCCAGCCGCTTGTCCTTTGCCTCGCTGCACCCGTGTTGTGTTTCTCATAAATCAGGTGTATACAGGTGTAGATGTGTGCCTGCCATACTGGACTATTTGTCAACTCTTGTGTCTATGCTACAATCTCTTAATTATCATCACTTCATAATATCCCATAATTTAAGATGCTTATTTCTTCCACTTTTTGTTCTTTTTTCAAGATTGCTTCTGCTATTCTCCATCCTTTAATTTCAATATAAAATTTAGAAGCACTAGCAATTTCCATATACTCAGTTGCATCTTTTTTTAAAATATTTTTTATAGTTATAGATGGACACAATACCTTTATTTTATTTATTTATTTTTACATGGTGCTGAGAATCGAACCCAGGGCTTCATACATGAGAGGCGAGTATTCTACCACTGAGCCACAACCTCAGCCCCTATTCAGTTGCATCTTGATGCAATGGCAATAGGATTATATTTCTTTTTAATAATGTTATTTAAAGAGATCACATTATTTTTTTAATATTTTTTTTTAGTTGTAGATGGACACAATATCTGTATTTTATTTATTTTTTGTGGTGCTGAGGATCGAACCCAGTGCCTCACGTACGTGAGGCAGGCGCTCTACCACTGAGCCACAGCCCCATCCCCTAAAGAGATCACATTATTAAAAGTCATTTAGGAAGTTAAGCTGAAGATTTTAAAGGAATTTTAGCAAGCTAAGTTTGGTTCTCAAACTGAGGTAGGTGTGCCTTGCATCGTCCTCAAGATTTCTCAACTTGTGTGCGCACAGGAAAGATTTTCAATGTACTTGCAGATCCTTCAATCCATGTTTTTGTTCATAAAATTGACTGCTTGGAAAAACCACCATGATCTTTTCCAATATTCTCTTTCATAATTGTCCCTCTTCCACTTTTCAAAAGAAAGGCATACTGCTCACCCACCCTTAATGTCATCATACATTACCAGTTATGAAATCCTAACAGTACCAAGCAAATGAACATTTCAAAATATTGGTTCTGGAAAAACCTCTAACAAATTCACTATGAACTGTCAGTAAATCATTATGTCTTTCCTTATCTTACTCCTAATTTTGGTTAAGGTAAAGCCTGAAATTAGACAACAACTTCAACCCATATGAGCATGTCCTTAATTCAAGATATGTTGTAGATTGGTGGCCAGGATGACCACTTTGGTTTAACCACTTATTTCCTCCCATCTCTCAACTACTGACAAAACTTTTTGCTGAGAGTCTCAGGATAGCAAAGTAAAGAACAGCAGTTAAGAAATACTGAAGATAGGTTCACTTAGTTTTCTGGCCATCAAGCTCTGACAAGTCTTTGTGTCATGTTTACCTACAAATGTTAGCTATGGAATAGTCAAGACTTATGGGAAGTGTATTCAGTCTTCTCATTAAGAAGAAGAAACCTGGTAATGACTCATTCACTTGAACCTATAGTTAGAAATTATAGTTTGCATGGTATTGCAGAGGAAGTTAAAAGTTCCATGTTTATTTCTGACAAACCAATAGATTATTTTATTTTTTCTCTACTATTTGTTTAGATTCACTTGAGACATATTTTTGTGACATGTGACAAGGATTCCTGGATAACACACAGCTATGTTACACATGCTCTCATTTGGGAAAAAGACTCCCGTATGTTGTAACTGATGGACTGTTTTTATCACTGACAGTCCTGATTATTTGCAATGATACACATTCTTATCACGTATTTACTGGATTTAGATTGACCTCATTTCAGTATATTGTGGATTTTGCTGTACAAATGGAGCATTTAAGAGCTAATTGTTAATATACCTGTTGTAAACCTTAATTTACTTTTGGCCCAATATGTTCTCTTACTTTTGATGATAATTTCCACAAATTAGATAAAAACTGCTCTCAATATCAGGAATCTTAAGAGCAGGTACAGGTCAAAATGTACTTCAACTGCAATCTAGGACAATCTAGGACATAGTGCCCTGAACTTTAGAGAACTCACTTCTTTTAGTCAGAATTTATTTATTCCTCTCAGATTTGTATGTCATACTAATTCTATTGGATATATTAAAAATATGATATAACAATTTTATTGTAAAAGGTAAATTAATGATACGACAAAAGCTACATCCTGAAGTAATAATAAAAATTAGATAGAAGCTTAAATTTTCTGGAAATACAAGAAAAAAATAAAGACCATTGGTTTCATTAATCAGGACCCGTTTGTACCAGGTGGAGATAACAAACCTGAGGGATGAATCCAGCCCTTAAAGGCCATCCTATGTCAGCTGGGTGCGGTAGCGCAAGCCTGTAATCCCAGCACTTAGGGAGGCTGAGATAGGAGAATCGCGAATTCAAAGCCAGCCTCAGCAACGGCAAGGCGCTAAGTAACTCAGTGAGACCCTGTCTCTACACAAAACACAAAATACGGCTGGGGATGTGGCTCAGTGGACGAGTGCCCCTGAGTTCAATCCTTGGTACCAAAAAAAAAAGTCCATCCTATGTCAACTCAAGTTTTTTCCTTGTTTTTTTTTTTTCTTTTTCTAGCATTGAAAATGAATTGAAACACCTATAGCAATTGCATCCTCTCCATCTCCCTGCCCCCTACTACCTTAAAACTGTCTCCCACACTTTATTTGTGCCAGGCTCCTGAAGGTATTTTAATTTGCTATTCAAGTGTCAATTTGTAAGGACATCATACCAATAAAGAGTATGCAGCTTCTTTAACAATAAAGGTACAAGCTCAGTTTGTTAGAAAGTATAAAATTTTTACTGAAGCCCATAAAATAAGACCTGACTAAAAGGTTTCAAGACACACGATGATCCAGGATGGAAAGGCTCAAAGTCATAAAAACATTAATACTTATCAACGGGAAATAGAATGAGTCAGACAGAATATCAAAAGGTGTATGGAGAATGGGAATGGTGGGGTAGGGCAGTTAGGGTGAGGAGAAAAGAGATGGATTCTCAAGTTTATATGGTGGAATAAAGTTCTGAACATTGCCAGGACATTTCAACAAAGAAAAATAGTGAGGATTAACTATGTAGTCTAAGGGGCTCAATACAAAATAAAAATGAAGTACCCCTTGTGTGGATTGAACCATGTGTAGACTGTGCACAGGCTGCAGAAGAAGCTGATTGTGAATATGTTCATTTGGTGATCTCCGTAAATGGATTAATTTAGGTATGATATTTTGTAGTCATACAATGAACAATAAAGGGCTTTCTAAATAACAGGCAAACATATATACATGGGAAGTGCACAGGTTTAGTAGTACAATTTTAGCCACAGAGCAAGGGACAGAAGAGACAGAGAATGCTCACTGGTCATTACCAAAAAGCTGTTCGTTTTCCTGATGGGCCTCAACTTCTTAATTGATTTGAGATCAAACTACACATAGAAAAAACACAACAAAGGCTAGCAAATCAGACTCATAGTCTCTGACATAACTGACAATATATATCTATATTCCTTAATTCAAAATTATTAAATGAATCTTATTTGCTACAGATTTACCTTAATTATGTTAACTTGCAATTTTAAAACATTTCTGAGTTAGTTTTTGTGAGAAAATGAATTTTAGAATTAGTATACTTTTTAAATGATAAGTTTAATTTATTTTCTTGAGACATAGAAATATTTGATTTATATGTGCACTCATTTGTCTAATCAAAATAAAATTCATTTAATTTAAGTGATGTGCCTTGAAGGGGATTGTAAGATATAAGACCCTTTCTCTTTCTTTCTCTTTTTCTTCACTTCCTATTAGGTGAGCAATTTGCTCCACCAAGTGTTCTGGGCCTCACCACAGGCCCAAGAGCAATGGGTCCACCCAACATGGACTGAAACCTTCAAAGTTGTGAGCCAAAATAAACCTTTTTTTCTTCACAAATTACTTCAAATATTTTGTTATAGTAAGGGGAAGCTAACACAGAGATTAATACTTTGCCCACAATGTGAAAGTTTTGTCAGTTACAAAAGAGCTAATTTTTTTTAATTATTGAATTTATTTTTTTTAAAAAAAATGCTTTATTATTACTTTGATGAAATAGGTAACTAGCTGTTATTTATCAATCTTCATCTTAACCAAGTACCTAAATTTCCTATTCTAACCTATTTTTTGCCTTCTCCAAATCAGATTCTAAATATATGAAAAAATGAATAAACTCACAGGATATCTTTTATACTTAAAAATACTTTCAGGTCTCCCAGAGTGATCTGATAGATAAAACACATTTTTCACCTTATAAAATAAAATGCTAGAAATAATTTGGTTTGTTTGATATGTCACTATGAGAACAGTTTCACGGGAATAGTTGTCAAATCAAAAGAGATAATCAGTCTTCTCTTTTAAGTATGTATTGATAAAATGCAATTAGTTTCCATTTTTGATAAATCACATGCTTTAGGGAAATTCATAGAAATTTTTCAATGTTCCCACTGTCCATGATGTGTTTTAACTTCACAGGAAACACTTGTCAGATTCTTTGAAATATTTTTGTTGTCCTCATATGTTTTACAGTTCCCTAGTCATGCTCTGACTAATAGCTTTAGGCAGTAATGGTATGGTACTAACAGTCATGATTTTGGTTATTATCCAAAAGGTCAGTTGGCCAAGATAGCACTTCTTTAATTCAAGTTTTGCAATTCTAGGGAGTATTTCTCAATTAGAGATATGTATCAAACTTACCCTGGAGTTTTATAAAAAAATTATAAAAATACAAAGGTCAGGGCGGGAGTTGTATCTCAGTAGTAGAGTGCTTGCCTAGCATGTATGAGGCACTGGGTTTGATTCTTAGCACCACATAAAAAAATAAATAGAACAAAGGTCCATGGAAAACTAAAAAAAAAAATAACAATACAAAGGTCTAGGATTTACTCTAGACTTAGTTCATATCATTTGGTTTATACTGTTGATATAAAAATTAAGTCTCAGGATTACTACATCATATATCCTATTTTCTTAAAATTATGTTCATATGTTTGTACAAAGTAAATGTAATATCTACTGCCTTCTTTGAAAAAAGCTCAATCATTTACAATAGGGACATTTTATCTAAATTTTATTTTGAAAGAGTACTATTGTCTTTGTTTTACCTGCCACAGAAATGACCACTTTTTTTTGTCACTTGGATTATCATTATTTTAAATGCCCATCAGTTATCCACTGAAAGTCTGTGATATGCTGTACGGATTTGCTCATGAACAAATCAAAAAATAAGAACTCAGAATGTCCCCTGTGTCCATGATATCAGCATTTTTATCCTTGACCCTTTCTGGATTTGTATTTATACCTTAAAAATTAATTTTTCTCCTCATAGAACATGTGAAATATGGATGTTGATGCTGGCTTGCATCTGACTTCAAAACTCCTACTTATGTTAGCCACATCAACATTTTTAAAGACTGTTTCTCAGCCATTGATGTAATCAGTGGCAGATGGAACTTTGCTCTATAGTCTTGAACTCATCCTGAAAGCCTTCTACAGAAAGCTTTCCTTTCACTGTTGTCTCTTTGATCTTAAGTGCACTTTCCCAGCATTCACAAGACTAAGACTGACATCATTTTCCATTTTTAAAGAATGACTTGAATAAGATTGTATAAAAGTGTATTTTCCAACCATTTAGAATTGCTACTTCATCAGGGCTTTTGTCCTTCAATATGACTATATATTGTGAAATGAAAATAGGAAATATTTCACTTAGCAATTAATAAACTTGGAGGTGCCTTTATCTCTAAGAGAGCAATAGAAAGATACATTTTATAAGCAATGTCAATGCCTGGTTTTTAGAATTTAGCTAAATCATACACTGATGATTATACCTTCAATTTTCATGCTTTCAAAGTGCTTTTGCTTTATCATTTCCTTTTTACCACCACATATGCCTCTCTACTTCAGAGTTTTTGTGAATCTTCATCCGTTTCTGCATTCTTCAGTCAGCTAGTAAATATATACCATCTACAAGATACCCTGCTAGGCTTTGGACATACAGAGATTACAAAAAGAAAAAAAGATTTGGATACTGTTTGAGGGTTCCCTTAGATTGCAACTGTATAGTCATAGTAATATCCACAAAACACAGAGGTATTAGATTGGATCATATGAAACTGATGTTTCTGTAGGTCAAAATTGGTAAATTATTGGATGTTTCATGTGGCTTACCCTAACACCATAACATTGGATGTAGTATTTGGAAGTATTGGTAAAGCTATCATGAAGGGAATAAAGACTAGGCAGTAAGGGTCTAGAAAGGGACCAGTGATTTTGGATGAGAAGAGTACATTACATACAAAGGAAAAACTTTAGACATGAAAGTGTCAAGTAACAAAACATCCTGGGAAATATAAGAAGCATGCTTCAGTTGAGAATCCTTTTATTTCCCCCTTTATTGCAGTGCTGAGTATTGAACCTAGGTTCTATCACTTTAGTTGTGTACACAGCCCTTTATATTTTTGAGACAGGGTCTTGATAAGTTGCTGAGGCTGGCCTTGAACCTGTGATCCTCCTGCGTCAGACTCCAGAGTTGCTATTACAGGTTGCACCACTGTGCCCTGCCCTTGAGAACTCACTGGAGCTCTGCTATCTGGGTTCAGACTTGACTATTTACTAACTGTAAGACTATTAAGACTATAATCAAGACTATGTTAAGCTATGTTCAGCCATAAGACTAATAAAGCTATTAATTTCTTTGTCCTTTAGTTGCTTCTTCAACTAAGATAATATAGGACTAACTTCATATGGCTGTCAGTGGATAAAATGAGTTAATTATGTAAAGCTCCCAAAACAGCATCTGCCCAAAAGGAAGCACAAAGTGTCAGTTATTATTGTTGTGAGGTAAAGATTAAAGAGCCCCTCATCTTTTTAGCTTGCATTCCTAAAGAACTGTCCCTCTCTCTTTCAGAGGTCTCCCCCCAGGATCTGCCTGAGCCAATGGCATCATCTCCAAGCTTACCCTCCTAAACTTTACTTTATTAATTTTCACTCTTCTCAGTGCATTTTCTCTACCAGAAGATATCAAATCTCTCTTCCACACTGAGGGGACCTCGGAATGAATTAAGCTGGAAGTGACCTGACACAGCTTTCCATAATTTTAGAATCTGAATGCTTCACAGTTGCCACAGGTCCACCTGCAGTGCAAAATCTGCATGGCAATTTGTATGACTCATTCTGTGGTCACATACATTTTAATTGCCATATGGTAGCTTCATATAATGTTGAGATTTTTCAGTGTTAAAAATGACCTTTCATCATTATTCCAGCTTCAATTTTTTAAAGCCTATTTGAGATTTTTAAAATGTCAAAAGATACTTCATATTTATTTGAATGAAAAAATAACACATACTTTCATTAGTAAACAATTAATCTCACATTTCACAACCCGTCTCTAAGCTCCTCCCTCTGCAGTATCCAAAGTGAACTTGCTAATGGCTGAGTGTACATCCATTCACTCCTTGGAGAGTCCCTTCCTCATACTCAAAGGGTGGTTTTCCAATATAGTCTTATTTGCATATGTAACACATGTAAATTTTAAAATTTGGCTTTGTTTTAACTAAGATGGAACCATTTCTATCCATTACATTCTAACTTGTGTTTTTTACTAACAGTATAAACTATAAACATCTCTTCAGATTAGTGGATATTGATACAGGTCATGCTTTCTTTGTGGCGTCAAGATATTTCAGAGCAACAATATAACATAATTCATTCAGCATTCCCCAATTGGTGAACATTCGGGTGCTTTTATACTAAAGAAAAAAAGCACACAAAAAGCTTTATATATGTATTTTTCTGCAAAGGTGTTTTGTATATCTACAGCTGAAATTAGAAACAAATGGGGCTGCTAAGTCAAAGGGTCTTCGTTACTATTATCAGTTATTGACAGATTACTTTCTAAAATTATTTTAACAAGTCTCTTTCCCAGTGCTTATTTTTCTAAAACATTACCAGAAGGGTATGTTTTCACTCTTTTAGCTTTCTTCCATCTGATGAGTTAGAGTTATCTTCTTAATAGTATTACATTGTTTTTCTCTTACTACTAGACACATTGAAGACGGTTTTGTATTTATGCTGATGCTTGCATTGTATCTTCTGTGAATTATCTATTGAAGGATTTTGTGAATCCTTTGCTTCATATTTTCTACAGTTATGTGTCTTTTCATTATTAACTGGTAACCTTTTGCATATTGGCAATATTAAAACATGTTTAAGAGACAATAGAATTAGAAAAGTTTTATAGTGCTGATTATGGTAAAAACATTAGCTGCCCTGTGCACATAGAAAACAGTAAATGTTAAATGTGATAATGTGATCCAATAGGTCTGTTTCATCTTCTGTGGCTCCTGGGCATGTTGCCTTGCTTAGGAAATCTGCCTTCCCCCATGTTTTCCTAAATCTAAGGCTTTGTAAGTATCTGCAACATTATTTCCAATAATTTGATACTTTTATTTTTATGCCAGGCCTCAATTCAGACTTTTAAAATTTTTGTTTAAAGTGAGAGTGAAACTTTGTTTCTTCCAATGTATTTGTCAAAAATACCAGCACTTAACCTTTTGGAAAGACTTTGTGTATACAGATTAACATCTTCTAAGAGAGAATCTGTTGAAACTGAGCTAATGCCAGTTACAGAAAATGAAGAATGGATTTTCTTTAGTCCACAATATCTTTATTTCAGTGGTTCCTAAGTTTAGACATCTTTTTACTTCACTTTTAGGACCCAGATTTATTTTAAAGATATTTTCTATGATTTGGTTTGTATAGGGTATAATGATTAGGAACCTAGGATCTGAAGTCAGACAGACTAATTCCCATATGTGGTGCCTAACCTGGGACAAGTAATTTTAAATAGACTTTTATACTCCTTAGGTTCATCATCCTTATAATAACATAACTGAAAACTATAACAAGGTTTTTGTAAGGAATAAATAAAATAAAGCATTTAAAATGGTGTTTAATATATAATCAACATTCAATAATTATTATTAAAATTTCTTAAAAGATACCTTATTATTATCTGAGCTGAGCCTATATGCCTAATTTAAACTTGAATTAAAGAAATTTCAGATTATTACAGAATGATACATAATGAAGACTAATTGTATTTTAATAATAAAATTGAACCTAATTTATTTTTCAGTCAACTGCAAAGATGACATCATTGATTACATTTATTATAGTTTAGTTCTATAAGTTGTGGATTTTGGATCACAGTCAGCTGCTGATGGACTACTTTAATTTCATATGCTGAATGTGACATCAAATCTCATTTTGAAAATGTTGTTATCATAAATATTAGATGCAGCCATCACATGATTTTAAGTAAATATTGTTTAAGTAAATATTTTCTTGATGATTTTTTCTCATTAAATTTCTGAGTACTTCATATATCAGTTTTCCATCTGCAGACATTCTCAGAATTTTATAAAACTGAATTTTTCTGTGGCAAATTTCATTTGACCAAAGGCAAGAGTATGTTGGTTATAATTTGATTTTTCTGTCTGAAACCAAAATGCAATACATATCACAATATTCCTGCTCATTCATCATCTTAACCACTTTAGATAATGGATTTTCTTTCCTTGTGGTACTGCTAGTACCTTTGTAGTTTAATCAAGCAGTTACCTTCTTTACAACTTACCATTTTTTCTTCAGAAGTGAAGCCTCAGCTTAAAATTGGTATAGTATTACAGTTTAGTTCATATGCTTCAAAAGAAGCTTTTGAGATATTTAATTTTTAATATTTCTAAAGCAGAAAAACACTAACACCTCTCCCCGCAAGTCTTGCATCCAAAAAATAATACAGTACACAGATGGGTTCTAACTTATATTCTAGGTTGGGTTTTTTTTACTGGCAAAGAAAAGATAGCATCTGGTATACTTCTGTTTTAATTAAGAATCTTTTAGTTACAAATAAAAAATTGAATTCCAACTGACTAGAAGAAAGAGGAAATTTATTGACTTTTAAAACTGACATTTACATGATTAGAACAAGTTTGTGCACTGCTGGATTCAGGACCCGGGTGATCTGTGTCCCTCCATCTCTTGGCTCCTGTAACTCTGTAGGTAGCTTTTTTTCTTCTTTTTCTTTTTTGTAGCAGGGACTGAACCCAGGGATGCTTAAACACTGGGCCACATTCACAGCCTGGTTTATTTTTTGTTTTGAGACGGGCTCTTGCTAAGTTGCTCAGGGCCTGGCTAAGTTGCTGAGGCTGGCTTTGAACTTGAGATTCTCCTGCCTAGGCCTTTTGAGTCTCTGGGATTACAGGCATGTGTCCCCATGCCAGGTGGTAGCTATCTTTTTATACAAGTTTTCCCAGAGTGTTGATCACAACAAACTATTATTGCTCCAGGTGTATGTACCACAATATTCAGTTTAGGTGGTGATGAAAGAAAGAAAGAAAGAAAGAAAAGCTTTACCAAGAATTGCAAAGACAAAGAACTAACTTTGCTGACTTTAATTAAGCCAGTTTGGATCATGTAAATGTTCTTAATTAGCTGCTGTGATTCTGATTATGAGTCTCAAGTCTTCTGCCCATCCCTGAAGTCTATAGGTAGTGTGACTTACCTAATACACATGGCCTGAGAGAAGAAATGCTCCAGGGGATACACACTAAAGTTTAGGCAGCCCTGTCATTTTTTACTCCTACAATCCAACAGATCCAAGGATGCTCATATTCTCAATTGATGCTCATATTCTCAGGCTATCTAGAGACTTAGACTTGACTGGAAAATCAACAGTCTCAGAATCACAAGGTAAGTCCACATCAATTTTTTAAAGTAATTCCCCTTTTGAGACATAGTTCTTGGTTTGTATACTTGATCACCTGGAGATTCTAAGAACTGAGATATTAATTGTCTGTGGAACATTATGAGACCAATTCAAAATGCAGATAATACACAATAGTATTCCATGTGCAACTGGAATATGCTTATTTTAAGTATTTCTGAAAACCCAAGGAAGTTACATAAATGTTCACACTTCTGTTGACCCTGCTCATCTCTCAGCCCATATCTAAGCCTTTGTGAGAAGTTCCTATGACGAAATTTTATTTGAAAAGGAGTAATTGGAATCTGGTTTATAAATGACATTGCAAGATAAACTATATTAACTGGAAATCAACTATTGTGGCAGGAAAGGCATATAATATGTGAATAGTTATCAACAAATTTGAGATTTGGAACTACATTCCTTTCAAGTATACATGAGACATTTATCTGTTCCATTCTAAATCATATGGTGGGTGATTCAAAATATCTCACTAAATAACTTAAAAGGAATTGTAATCAAGTATGGCATTTTCTTTACTAGTAAGGCCTTAAATTAAAAATAATATGTTTTATGAAACTAAAAATATTTGGAAATTTAAAATGAATGCTATCAAAATTTGTAAGATGTAGCTAAAGCAGCTAGAAGTTTATATTAGTACTTAAAAGATGAAAAAAAATTTAATATAAAGCTGTGAAATCAATGATCTCAGCTTCTGTCTTAAAAAACTATAAAACTGAAGAGCAAGTTAAAAATAAATTATAAGAAAAATTAACTAATATGAACAGAAAAGAAATGGAAATGATAAATACTAGAAAAAGTAAGCAAAATTTAAACATGGGCCTTTAAAAAAGATTAGTGAAATTGATATATCTTTAGCATGATTGAATAAGAAAAAAGATAACACAGATACCAATATCCAAAAATCAAAGAGGAGATGTAATATGAGGAGGAGTACTATGAACATTAATAGAATAATAAGGTATTATATAAGAGACAATTTAATAACATTAAATTTGACAACTCATAAAATGGACAAATTCCTTGGGAAAAAATACTAAAATTAATACGAGAAAAAGTGAAAAACCTGGAAAATATCTCCATATCAATTAAGGAAATTGAATTCATAACTTAAAACCTTCTTCCAAAGAAAATTTCATTCTCAGATGCTTACTGATGAATACAAAACATTTAAGAAATAAGTACTAATCTTACAAAAAACTCTTTCAATAAACAGAATAACTAATTCTAAACTTATTTCATGAAGCCAGTAAAACCATAATATGAAAATCTGACAACTTATTACAAAATTTGCAGACAAAGACATATGCAAAACTCTTCTAACAGTGTTAATAAATTGGATCCAACAGCATGTAAAAAGTATAACATCATCACCATACTGGGTTACCTCAAGAATGAAAGGTATACTTAGAATTATAAAATCAATTCATATAATTCTCCACATTAGCACAATGCAAGAATTTTAAAAAATATGATCCTATCCTTAAGTTCTTTTGGGGAAGATGAACAAAATTAAACCTGCATTCATAACAAAAAAACTCTCATTAAACTAGAAATTGAAAAGAACTTTCTTAATATAGTAATGACCATTTACAAAAAACAGTTTCATCAAACTTACAGGTAAAATGCTAAATCTTTGTTTTTGTTAAGTTTCGGAACAAAGCTAGAATGCCCCCTGTTATCACTCCTATTCACCATTTTATAGGAGTTCAGAGTTTGTATAGTAAGTGAAAAAATAAAACACATAAATATCAGAAAGAAAGAAAACTGCTTTTCCTCAAATAGTATGTTTATGCATAAAAGCCATTTTGGAATCTACCTAAAAAGAGCCCTATCAGAAATTCAGAGTAAATTTAGCAAGTCTTCAGAAATAAGATAAACATAACAGTAATGCACAACCTTAAGTTAAATTCTTTTTTAAAAAAATTTTTTAGTTGTAGATGGATGCAATATCTTTATTTTATTTATTTATTTTTTATGTGGTGCTGAGGATCAAACCCAGTGACTCATGCATGCGAGGCAAGCGCTCTACCACTGAGCCACAGCCACAGCCCAAGTTAAATTCTTTAAAACTGTACAATTTATGCCTAGAAATAAATCTATCCTATAGTTCTCAAATGGAAATAATTTTTCCCAAGGGCACATTTGGCAGTACCTAGAAATCTTTGTGGTTGTCACAACTAAGGGATACATTTGGCATCCAGAAAGTAGAGGTCAGCAATCTGCTAAACATCCTGCAATGCACAGATAGCACTCCACTGCAAAGAAACCTGCTTCAAAGTGTCAGTAAAACTGACATTGAGAGCCCATGGTCTAGCATGAGATGTGAAAGATCTCTACACATGAAAAAACCATAAAACCCAACTGAGAGAAATGTAAAAAGATCTAACATGTGGAAAGTTCTAATAGTTCATGGATTGTTATGGTGGACTTTCTAAGTTGATATATAGATTCAACATTATTTCTGCTAAAACACATCAAGTTTTTTTAAAAAATTAAAGTTCATTCTAAAAATTTTATAGAATCATAAAGGAACTAAAATAACTAAAACAATCTTGAAAAATGAAGGAATGCTTATAGCTCTTAACCCATTTTGTCCCATCATCACAGATGTGGGACTTCTCACATAAACATAAAACATAAATTGAGCAGTAAATAAATCACTTCTGGTCCCTTGAAATAAATAGTATGTTTTTAGAGTTCTATTCTTTTGAGAAAAGTAAGAGGTAAATGATTAGAATGTTTGGAAATATATATATTTATATATGTACATATTTGAAAAATAGATATATAAGCTCAAGATTATGATTTTCAACCTATTTTAATACACCTATGAAAATTTCATTGAAATATTCACAGAATTGAAAACTTAGGACATGATAGGTTTTAAACTACCAGATTTCAAGATTAAAAAGCTATAGTGCAATATAGGGTGAATAGACACTTGGTACTTGAACAGAATATAGAGACAGACACACACGTATACAGCAATTTGATTTGCAACCAAAGCACTAAGTTCATTTAGTGAACAAAGAAATTCTTTTTCATGAAATGTTGCTGCATCATAGATGTTAGTGAACAAAGAAATTCTTTTTCATGAAATGTTGCTGCATCATAGATGAGTGTGTGCCTGTGGCAAACAAAACAAACAAGACAAAATAATTCATCTCTTATCTTACACTAAACACAAAACTTAATTTGGCATAGATCATATTACCTAAGCATTGAACTCAGAACCATGGACACCCCAAAAGAAAATCAGAGACTATTTTAGATAATTTGGAATCAGAAAAATTTTGTAGGACACAAAAGGCACTAACCAAAAACTTGAAAATTAATTAATTAATTTTCTTACATCTTTTCTCTTTGGAGAATTCAGAGGAATCACTCTCCAAGGAACTCCGAGGTGTCATCACCAGTTGCTCCATATCTTAACCAATGAGCAATGAAATTAATCCTTTTGAGTTTAGCCCACCTAATGGGTATAGACTTGTATTTCACTGGGACTTTAATTGGAAAATCTCTCATGACTAAAGATACTGACTACCTGATGGAGTTCAGGATGTGCTAACCCCTAAATAGGACACCTTTGTGGTCGAAAGCCTCAGCCGGGTACCAAACTCCCTTTTTGGCCAGCGAGTAAGGGAGGGCACCTCGGGGGTCTCCGGTGGGGGTCGAACTGAGAGAGGAAGGCCGCCTGGCCCAATTCACCATGAACCAGGGGGTCTCGTCTGAGCAAGTACCGATTTATTGAGGGGGTTCACAGGCTTATATAGGAAGGAGGGTCCAGTGGTGTCCAATTTCTAAGCTAAAGAATCGGAAGGGGCTGTCCACCTGGAAACAGTATAGGGTCATTCGGCTAAAGCAGTATGGAAGCAGAAGTCAGCCAATAAAAGCGCGGGGAGGTGGCTTCTCAGGGCAGCGTGGTCAGTACTGAGATGACTGCTCGGTGCCATCTTGTGGCACGCCCCCACAACCTTGACATTGAGAACTTAAGCTTTCATATATTATTGAGCCTTAGAAAACTTTAGAAAAGTGTCTAAATCTTTTACTCATTTTAAAAACTGGGATTTCCTCTTTTTAATGTTGATCTGTAAGTGTTCTTTATACATTACGGATAGAAGTCCTTTGTCATCTGTATTACAAATATTTTTCCACAGTCTGTGGCAAGAGAAGCAATATCCCCAGAGCCCAGTTAAGTTTCACTTAAAGATAAAGGAACATTCAGAAAAAATGAATGGCGAGCCAGGCTACCACTTACAATGAAGTAAGTAGGTTGTGTTCTGATGAAGTGTGTTAGGCAGAGGGCCAGGGAAGCTAAAGTCCAGCCTGTACTCCTCTCAATGAGCTTCATGCCTTGTGTTGGAGCTCTCACACTGGAAGACCAGAATGTCTTTTAAAAATTGCGTGGTGCCATACTGTGACTTAGCTATGGTATCGCTGAGGATAAAGGAGAATGTTTTTGCTATGAACTCACTGTTAGGTCGGGGGCAGACACAGAAAACCAGACCCACCTGCTGTGCTGCGCGGTGCTGCGCCATGGCGCTGTGCTGACGCAACACCAGGAAGTTCCTTGGGAGACAATTCTAGAAACCTCCTCTTTCCCCCATCACCGCCCGGAGCCAGCCCACACACTGTCGCGCGCGACAAACGTAGTACACATGCGACGCATGCGACGAGCGCAGCATGCATGCGCCAAGCACACCAAGATGGCGGCCCCCAGTGATCTGTACGGAAGAAGAAGTGAACTTAATACGAGAAACTCTATGGCTCTCGGCTCATACCGGAAGGGATCTGACATCACCAGCTGCACCGAAACCAATCTCAGAAGACACTGGACTCTAAGTCAACACCTCTTCCTGGCCTCAAGCGGATGGGAAGAGGCCATATAACCCTCTGTAACACGAGGCACAGCGCCATTTTCCCGACCTGTTCGAGGCTGGTGACTGGGCGGGAAATTGGTCCGGGAGCGTATTTCTTGGAATAAAAGCCTGCGTTGGTCCTGTTTCACTTCCATCTGGTCGTTCGTCTTACACTCACCAAGAGTTCCAGAGGGCTAGATACAGAATCTACAAGGATGGGAAGCTAGTGCACGAGGGTAGATTTGAAAGTCTTGGGCTTCATGTAGTGACTGAGGTAATCAGAAACAAAGCACATGACCTTCATGATAGGATCAACTCTAAAGTCTCAAGCAGAATGAGATTTGAGATTTAGGATTAGGATCTCTCTTGCTGGGAGACTTCTAAGTGTGAGTCTCTCCAACAGGGAGGTGAAGGTGAGGAGAGGGGCAATCTTCCCCAGACTCTGTCTTTGGAATCTTCTAACAAAAGACCCTTTGTGTCACCTAGTGGACTCGTAGCAATTATGTTACAGGGAACTGGGGATGTGTGGGCTTACTTGGTGTACAGGTAGTTTTTGTTTTCCTTCTTTAATTTCTGCCATTAGGGATGTGGAGAACAAGGGAAAGTGATAAAAAAAGAATGTATTCCTTCTTGCTTCTGCCTATGCTCTTTCTCTCTCTAATAAAAACACTCCCAATTTGCTTTGATAAGTACCTGCCCTTTCCTGAAACTCCATTTAAGATGAAATCTTCAGAGAAGACTTCCTGAACTGAGTTGCCTTCTTTGCACTTTGAACCCCCACGACCCTTGTTATGACATTCATCTCAAGTTAATATGATTTACTTACATATTTCTATTTCCTTTAGAGCAAGTAATATATTTTATTCTCTATGCATTACTCAGCACAATACTTGACACACAGTGTTGAGTCTATTAAATCAAGCAATTAGATTGAATTGATTTGAAGATAATCTAACAAAATGAATACGGCAATGCAAGACCAAAAAAAAATCAGCTTCCTAACTTTGCATATTTTAGCTACTTTTATTTATAGAAGTCTCATAATTTCTGTGCATTTTAGTTTCCTAGTCTGTAAAACTGAAGGTATTGGTTGATCTCTAATATCACCTTTTATATCATTACTCCATGATTCATGCTTGACTTTGCTGTCTGAGTTTTCCTACTTTGTATAAAGAACAGGAACACATTCCTGGGAACAGAAGAGCTCAAGCACTAAGGATTAACAAGGAAATCTGGTTAACACTTGAACATTTCCCAAACCTACCAAATCTCTCATTCTGGCTTAAAAAATAAACAGGCTTACAATGTATCAATCTTGTATTTAATTCATACAGTAAACTTGGGGTCTATTGAATTACCTTGAATAAAAAAAGGTTTACATCTCTAGGCCAATTAGAACTTGTGATTTATTGAACGATTTCAAAGCTTATGCACATACAGTTTTAACCTGTGCTACTGAAGAGTAATTCCCTTTCCACATTTTGAACCAGCTATCAGAACAGTGTGATTTCAAATGAATTAAATAGCAACAATAGCTCTAGCATTATGAAGGTGATGTTTACAAATGATTGAATTGCTTTTCAAATTGTTTCCACAAAGAGCCATACCAGCTTATAAAACAAGGACCTTTCTATTATCAAAATTGTGCTCTTCCTCAAACTATCTGTTTATAAAACAGATAGGTGATTTTATTTTGTGCCCAGCAGGCAGAAACAACAGTGTGCTTTTGTGCAAAGTAACATAGAGATGCAAATAATATTCTCAACAATAAGTCAATTTTATCCACCAATATGGGTTTGCAATGCGTACATCAACATGGTGAGGACAAGGAACATGTCTTCCAAAGTGGTGTCTGTAGGTTTGTGTCAATTACAGAGCTTTGTAAGTATGGGTAAGTGTACTTTGAAGAGGGACAATGGTGGTTCAGGTCATGGTCTTTGCCTTTGATAAATTATTATTCCATTTTTGTGTGAACATGGATAAAGGATCAAAAACTGTGGAATTTTTCCATCTGAAAAAATTGCTATAATTATATTTAAATGATTATCAAGGCTTTAAAATTACTTTCTGTAAAATAAATTTGACTTTGAGCAAAGAATGCCATTTATGTAAATGCTAGATATTAGATACATTCAGTGTGAAATTTGAAAAGTGATTATTTTTTCCAAATAACAGAAAACATATTCACTCTTTCATTTTTGGTATGAGCCAAAATAAATGTGCTAAAACCTTAAAAATGTTTTGTACTGAAATGTTTCCAGGAAAACAAAGTATTTGTTCTTAGTAATAGTCCATTTAACCAAGACCATGTTCCTGTATGAAAATACTACATTGCTTCACCTACGTCATGGGAGAATTGAGATTGCTAGTGGAATTACAAGTTATCAGCATTACCCTCAGGCATTACTGCCTTTTTGAAGACACAGCGCATTAATTTCCTATTGTGGCTATGATAAAGTACCTTAAATTTAGTGGTTTAAGACAACATAAGTTGATAATGTTACAGTCTTTTTTAGGTCAAGTGTGCACACTGTGTCTCAGTAAACCAAAATCAATGTGCTGGACTACTGGAGGCGTCAGAGAACATTCAATGTCCTTCCTTTGCCAGGTTCTAGATGCTTCCTGAATTCTTTGGCTTGTGGGCCCTTCCTTCATCTTCAAACTGTATCACTACAATACTGCTTCCACCATCACATCTTTTTCTGATACTCCTTTCTCCTTTTTATAAAGATTTCATAATTACAATGCACTCACTTGAATAACTAATCTCATATAATTTCTTCATCTCCATATCCTTAATTAAGTCACACATGCTTTCTGGGTAATGGGATATTGTAGGCTAAGTGCATTAGTGTTGGTTAAAAAAAAATAAATTAGGCTCACAGGCTTCAGTGTCACATGAAAGTGGATTTTGCATGTCAAAAATCCCTAAGCACTATTTGAGCTTTACTGGATTTGAGGATATGGTAAATGATTTGCAAAAAAGAAATGTTCTGCAATAGTGATGCGAATGCTGAAATGTGGCCTTAAAACATTTCGTATCAGCTTGTACTTGTTGACATTCCTGCCAACTTATTCCTCTCAGTTTTCCTGTACTAACTGGTGGGGGAATCAGGGCTGGTCCATTTTGAAATTCTATAATATTCGGGGTATCTATCTTGTGTTCCTGTACAGTTTTCCATAAAACAAAAACTTTTGTGAACAAATTGAGAATATTTGAATAATGATGATAAGATCAATTTACTAATTTTCTACTTTTCTTTCACAGAACATTTTTCATTTTTTAATTTTGAGGAAGTGTCACAGCCCTCGTTAAATTATTGTAACTTTGCTGAGGTATTCAGGTCCTCAATGGCTGTGACTATATGCTCATTGGACATTAGACTATTTGTTCCCTTGATGAAATAATAAGATTAGTCTGAATAACTATCCTGGTATTCATAAGTGACCTTTACTAAGTGGAATGTTATGCTGAGATTGAAGAGAGTACAACTTGAGAAATGTCTCTTTATTTTCAATTAAATAATCATTAAATTTTGGGGCAACATTCTATCAAAGATATGGTCCAGTGTGACTGCATTTAATGAAGTATAAAAATTCAACAAACACAATTTGAAGAGTTTAAAAATAACAAACTCAACAATATTTTAAAAAATTACTTGCTACATTTGGTGTTCGTTTACCAACTCTTATTAGAAACCAACTTACCATTCACTATTCAAGACACTGGGAATACAAAGAGGATCACACACCAATTTTGCTCTGAAACCACCATTTTGTAGAGAAAGTTGAAAAACAACAAAACAAAAACCAAAATCTATTTGAGAAAGTGGTATAAAGGATACATGTATAAAGTGCATTCTCCGGGACCATGGAGTGAAGCACAATTTAAATTTAAAAACATTTACAAATTCTTTCAAGATAGAATTTGTATCTAATTGCAGCATATTGTTTTTGGAAAAAGCATGATTGGAATTGTCACTGATGACAGCACTTGCAAAATGTTTGTCTTTTTTAATCTCAGATGCTAAAATTGAGATTAATAATAGTAATAATAATAATAAAATTGAGATTAATAATAATATTAATTGAGATTAATAATAATAAGATTAATGATAATAAGTACACTGTAAGTGCCTCATAGTATATATGAGGCACTTACAGTGTACCAGGCATCGTGTCTAAATCCTTTGCATATATTACCTCATTTTATCCTCAAATAATTAATGAACTAAGTACTGTTGACATTGCTTCCATTTTTCAGATGACAAAAATGAGGCACAGAGAAAATTAAGCAGCTAGTCCAGGTCACAGCTAGGAAGTAGCAAATTAGGTATTCAAATCTAGTCATTCTGTGGCTCTAAAGGCAAAGCCCATACCTCTTGTACTCTGCAGCCTCTCTAGCAATCATTGCATAAACTGTCATAATTATGATGGTGATGTATCTATCTTAATTCAACATTTGGATTTCACAAGTCAGGCATTAATAAACTTTACACTTTTTGTATTTGGAAATACAAACGTATTTTTGGATGATTAAAATGCCCAGCTTTCACTAGGTTCTTATTTATACAGTTCATTTCAGCCTTTTCACTTCTTTATACTGATAATCTCTCTCATGAATAATCAGAGAGGCACCCACTTGCAGATAAGTCTCCTTAACAGAATTATGCTTGGAAATCATGGTAAAAGGGCTATTTAACAGTTAATACATTTACCCTGAGAAATCCTGAAGCAAGAAAGGTCTAGGATAAAGACAGATCATCAAATCAATGCCAGTAGAATTCTGGGATATCAGGTTTGGTTCTCCTGGCTTTCTGTATCAGACACTCACTGATCCCTGACAAAGTCAGGTACATTTCCATTTTTATATTCCAGCTCATATGACATTTTTCATAGAGCCATACCTTACAAAACTATAGATTCTGTGTTAACTTATTACATGTTATACTTAGAGACATCTTGCTAAAAACGTTCTCCAGATAAACACACTACTTTTGGCAAATAATATGCTTATTTACTCAGAAGTTTAGTAAGCTGACAAAAAAAGTTACTCTGGGCCACCTTCTCTTATTTTCCCCCAGGGATTTCCCCCCCAATTAATTAGGGGGAAAAAAGGAAAGAATCACAGACCAGCATTCTAACTTCCTGAATCCCATAACATATACAAATCTTCAGTGTGGCTGGATGGATTGAATGATATGATGCATCATTCAATGTGCCTGGCATGTAAGTACATTATTTTACTGCCTTCATTTATGCATGTCTGGAAATACAGACATGTAAAGAACGACATAAGAAAAAACTGTGTCATATATATAGTACAAATGTGAACAATATAAAATGGGTATATAGCAAAACTCAATTTTCCTCCTCTTCCTCCTCAGGCAATCAGGTCCCTCCTCTAGAGATGACCAGTATGACCAATTTCATATTGCTCA
>CM053403.1:136495782-136520796 GCA_028644305.1 Xerus rutilus
TGCCACTGTACTTGGCTGAATTTCATTTTGAAAGTTAAATTAATTACAAATTATTTCAAGTATTCAGGCTCTTGGTAGATTTTGCAACATCTCTAAACCTACTCCCTTTCACTGTTTTCCTTTTTCATTAAAAAGAGGAAGAGAATACTGTATTTAAGAGAAAAAAATGATAAAAAATGTCATAATCATAGCCACGTAACATTAGTGTTAAATTTGTCCCCAAGCCTCATTGTACTCATGTACAATGCCTCATGCACAATGTATTCATTTCTCATTGTCTAAGCACTTTCATTTGAAATGATATAGCACATGGTCTTAGAGGCATAAACAGCTGCCTTAGTTTGTGATATGCATTTATTAATAGGTCATACGAAGCATAAGGATTATGAAATATTAATTAATATTAATATAAAATATTAGTATCAAACCAAATTTGCCCAGATTTATAATAGCCAATTTATCAAAATCAGGAAATGGAAAAAATCTTTCATCTGCTCAGGCTGTCCCTGAGACTCTGATGGAGTTCAGTGTCAGAGAAGAGACAATGATTTATCAAGGTCGGTAAGTGCTTCAACTTACTTCCCTTTGTCCTTTTGTGAGGACATGGATAACTGGCCATTATTTGACTACTGTGAGTGGAAAAATACAAGGAAAAAAATGGTCAAATCCACAACTACATTTCTTTTGGACACTGGATATTGATCAATTGTTCTCCCAAAGGCAGGTTTCAACTTAAGCTCTCACCCACTGTCTTGGATGTGTCTATCTCAGGAAATGTTTTAAATTAAATCAGTGCTACCCTTTGCACCCTTTCCTTTCCTTATCGATTACCTTATGGATCCTTTTGTTCTCCTGCATTCTAAACAGATGCTTATATTGTAACCCATTTCCAACATGGCTTAATTAATTAACTTCCAGCTAACCTTCCCACTAAGCAGATAAATCCGGTCACCTCAGTAACCCGAATAAAGCACATCGTCATGTTAATAAAGTATACACATGAATTAAGCTGAATCTGTCTTTAGTAAGATTTGATGCAAGAACGGTTGAGTCTAGAAGCATTTTGATAGTCTCACACACACTTCATATAGTCATTTTTACATTCTACAACAAGCTTAATATTTCTTTGCCAGCTTTATTTCTTCCATTGAAATGAAGAAGAGGAATAGGCTATATGGAAACTTGACTGTGGATTTCAATTTCTAGCTTACATCAATTCTGTATTTTCATTAAAGTTTTGAATAAACTTATTTAGGAAATCCCAAATTAGATATCTCCTACTTTTTGATTAAGGATAAGTAATTCCTCACTGAATGATTAGTATCTTGTAAAGAAATTTAAAACAAGAAAAGAAATATCCAGTTGATTACATGATGTTGTAACTGGGATACTAGAAGGGCAATCCACTTAAGATTAATTATTTTATTAGGGTGTTATTTATCACTTCAAACTCAAACTGCAGAAAGAAAAAGGGCTTTATTGGAGGCCGTAGGGATTGCAATTTAGAAGACACAGGTTCAGATAGCTCTGGATCAATGTTCCAAAGAAAACAGTGAAGATAGGAGCTTATATTGAGGTGTGTTGATCTATGATAAGGCAATAAAAACACTTTTGTGGGAGAAATTTCTGTTAGAGTAAAGAATATGGGCTTTGTGACAGGAGCTATGTCACTGCTAAAAGGTAAAGGCAAAATGTATATATTTAGTAAAAATGCCCACAAAATATGCATCTGGGCACAGTGTGCTTATCTGTTCCAGGCTGCAGTCAGAAGGTGGCCAGAGTTCACATCCTCAGGCTTCAGCTGGAGTTGTGCCCACATCCTGCTTGCAAATGACCTCCTGACTCCTTTTGGAACAGTTATTTCAATGCTGTTTTCACCATGATTTTTCCTTTCATTTTCACAGTGCAGAACACATTAGAATTTGTCCTATTTATAGACATAATTATTATAAGAAACTAGAATTCATTAGTATATGCTTTCCACAAATCAAGATAAACGTATATATTCTATAGGTTCACTTATCAATTCATTCACTCAATTATGTGCATGGCATTTTTTTCATAAAAGATTTATTATCTATCAAAATATCATGTATTGTATACTCAAACATCTGTGCATGAAGTACAGGTTAACACTTTTTCTTGCCATGAGTGTGTTTCTGAATTTCAGGTTCTGAAATATCAGAATATGGAAAATATTTATTGGCTAAAGATAATTTCAAATCCTAATACATTGGTAGACTTGTTCCCTTTCTAATTGCATTCATCAAAGTTGTCCCTTTTTCCTTACTCTGTTCTTACATTATTTAGAAATGAAGACATTAAACCAAAGATTTTGGGAAAATATGAAAAGTCATATTCTACAATTTGAACTAGACATATAGACCAGGAGAGAGTAACACTGAATCTCATCCCTGAATTTCTCCTCCTCCTAAAGCCAGACTCTCATCTACTTTAGGAGTACCAATTTTAGAGAAGTCATTTTGATTTTGAAACTAATTATGTGCTTTTACATTCCAAAGTCATCAGAAAATTTTATATCATCAGGAAATAACATTTAGTCACATTGAAAATTGTTAAGAATATTTTTGAAATAATTTTGAAAGCTTCCTAGAATATAAATTTAATAGTATTTCATGTGCTACAATACTAAGAAAATTCAGAAAACCAAAACACATGATCTAAGTAGTCATCTACCAAAATATGCTACTTAGAAATAATACTCAAAGGATTCCAGCTTCAGAAGAGCTGGCCACAGCAGGTGGAAATGTTCTTAAGCCTCCTCCAGTGGAGTCAACATGTTTGATCTGTACTTCAGGGCATGTTTGTGAGGAGCCTGTTTTGTATACTAATTTCTCTAAATATTTTTTGGTTTGCACGTAATTTTAGTCCTTTAAATGAAACCACTAACTCTTTAGTTTTAAAATATGCAACCTCACAAAAGAGTCTCAAGCAACCCCCCTGGTTCAACTGACGTTCTCAGTGGTGAAGATGATACACTCTCCACATTCCTCCCAAGCCTCCTGGCTCCTAAAGATAAATAAGTAAATGAGATCAAATTCACTCCATATTCTGGGTCTGGGAAGTGGCATTTCAGCAGAATTTTGAAAACTAACTTTACTTAAAGTATATTCATCATAATTAGGGGATATTACTTGTTTTCTACCCCTTTGACAGTGTGATTCTTACTGGTATTTTGGTATTGTGAATATCCCTTCATGAAAACATTCACTTTGATTATTCCATAACTATCATTCTGTTACTTACTGCATAGGGATCCAAGGAAGTCTCCAAGTGTGATGGAGAGCTCTCCTTGGGACTTCCAGGTTCATGATCAAATCACAGAAAAGAATTTAAGGACATGTTAAGCTTGAGTAGCACAGCAAGAGATTGTATAAAGGAAAGTCGTGCACAATTGAAAATGGGAGTGCAGGCCATCTGAGAGAGAGGGAGAAAGGATGAGTCGCCTAATTGTGGTCTGTGTTTTAGCATTTATAGAGAAGAGTAGCCAGGAGGCTGAACCAGAGGTGGAGTCAGGGTGGGGTTATGCAATTTAGCACCAGTATCCCTTATGCTTGCATATTACCCTTGGAAGTTCTAATCATGATACTTCCTACATCACAAGTCTCATTAGCATCTTAAATCTCCACCCATGGGTGTGTTTCTTACTATTATAATGAGGCTAGGGTCATTTTTCAGTCACCAAAGTTCTTAATGAACATACTCCTGAAAGGAGAGATTTCTCCAAAAGCCTTGTGGTTTTCTTTAGGGTTTATTTCCTTTTCAGTGGATTAGCAAGCTGCAGGCCAGGACACAGGTGCAAGGACATGGGCTGGGTTGCAAATGACTTGCTTGTTGTGTATGTCAATTATTGATGGTTTCTTTTTAAACTCAGTGCTGTCCTTGGACCCTAAATTTCTATATAGTTCTATTGAAGGTGGGTTGGTTGGTTTGTTTTTTAACTTGTTGAGTATTGGGGCTGAAAAAAATAATGAAACTGAGCAAGGGTTTGCTGTTCCAGCTGTATAGAGGCCAATAGTATGGCACTAGATTTTTTGTAAAAAAAAAAAAAAAAAAAGGCTTTTATTGAGGAGGACCATATAGCTTAAAGGGGGAAGGGAGTCATTGTCCAATCTGACTCTTTGATTGATTGGTATCAGAAGAATTAATAGGAAGAGAAAGGGGATACGATGCTTATTGATTGAATGACAGGAGAGGATAGTTTTGAGGGCAGGAGGAGACAGTAAGAAATCGAATGCTGGGGCTGGGGTTGTATCGCAGTGGTAGAGTGCTTCCCTTGCATAAGTGAGGCACTAGGTTCAATCCTCAGCACCACATAAAAATAAATAAATAAAATAAAGATATTGTGTACATCTACTGCTAAAAAAATATTTTAAAAAATCGAATGCTAATACCTCCAGGGCACTTCCTCCTCCGCTGCCAACCTGTTGCCAAGGTGACCTACCTCCAGGGAATTGTTCCTCTCTGCAAGGAGTTATAAAAGTTGTTAATTAATGCCTCCTGGGCTGCTGCCTCCTGGGCTGCTCATGTCCTGCCGAGCATCACTCCAATTTTTAGTCCACCATTTGGTCAAGTAGACAAAATAAGAGGAGAAGGAGGGCATGAGAACATAGGAATCCAAATGTATAAAAAGGGCAGGACACTCCCACTTCTTTGGATGCTTGCCTTGGCATTTCTTGGGCATTCACTCTTCAGCATCTAGGGAAGACAGAACTTGTCATCAGTGGTATCATACTTGGAGGTCCCACCGAGACTATCACCAAGTTAAGCTCCTTCGCACACATCCCATATCTTTCTGAGTTACACCTTTATGTCTCTTTCTTCTGGAGGACATTAATGGGCACCCATCAGCTAATTAAATGCAGTCAGTGCAAGTGCCATTCTAGAAGATATGGGTGAGAGGATTCCTGGCCTAGGCAGTTCCAAATCACCTGTCCTACAGGTCAGGCATGTTGAATTCTGCCAAAGCCATTTCCCACTATACTTTCCAAGCTCAGAGACCGTTTGGTGTGAATACACAGTGTCTCTAATCCTTCTGCCTTTGGATGCATGGAGAAATACAAAGGATTGGAACCACTGCAGGATTCTGGCCTGAGTCACTTGCAGGTGAACCCTAAAGGTTTCTTCTCACAACTCCTTTCCCAACCACTCAAATGTTGAAATTACATTTTGATCCTGCATGCCTAGATCAATGAGTTTTTCTGATTAGGCTTATTTTATCTAATTGTAGAGGTTTTTCAGAGGCAAATTTTCAAGGGTTAGCTCTCAAACACATTGGGAAAATTTTCTCTTACAAGATCCTAAGTGGAAGATAGACATAATGATATTGGGAATAAATCTAATAGAGGCTTTAATAAACATCTGTAACATTGCAGTGGAGATCTATCTACAAAAGCTACCAAGTCTTTGTCTCTTGTTTGTTTTGTGTATGTGTACATGATATCAAAATTAACATATAGATAAATTAAAACTTAAATGAGAAATGCCTTCAGTTCAAGTGACTTTTTAAAAAAGTCATTTTTCAATTTATCAATTAGATAAATGGAAAATTAAAGACACCTTTAAAATTATTAACTCAAGTTTTTCTCAGTGGTCAGACAATTAATAGTGTTGGTTTCTACAAAATGTCTACAATGTAATAGTCATTATTTTCAGGATTTTTCTTCAGCAAAGAATAGATGACTAGTACTATTAGCTACACTTGTCTAATGTCTTGGTTTTTATAGCTAAAAATGAGTAAATCAGTTTTAACATCAATGAGACTAACCGTAAATGCGTTTGTTAGAAACATCTGATTAATTTACAATGTTAAAGTGCTAAAACATCAACTGCTAAATATAAAGTTCTCCTAAAATTCCATAAGGTAATATATTTAAATATTATGTGTTTTCATAAATAGATAAATAAAAATGTTTAAGATTGCTTTGTATCTCTGTCTTCACTAAAACAAGTTACTGAGTCAAGATTCTATCAGGTGTAATTTATATCCAAAGAGTAAAAGAGGTTTCAGTTAAAATGCCAGAAAAACATAAAAGAATTTCATCTTATTAAAGTGGATTAATTTGTCTAAATTCATAGATTTCATAACAGTTGTTTCAAAATGTGAAATTTAAAAAGGGTCAACAGTCAGGAAAGAAGAAGGTTGTAGATATGAAAATATATTTTAGTATGGAAAGTAGAAGAAAAAGGAAATGTTTCTGAACGAGAAAGTCTTTGTGTGGTAAAGAGTTGTTAAATATCTAAGTAAGTTGCAAAGGGTTGGTGCAGGGTAAATTTCAAAAAGTATGTAACTAAATTTGTTATATATAAGTAACACAATCTGTTAACACTATTCAAGTTTTTTTCCTTAAGGTCTAATATTAATGTACTGGTATAAATTAAAGTTTATGTGTTTAAATAACAAGGATTTCTTAAAACATTAATCTACTTTTATCTATCAAGATAATCTTTTGTGTCTGTTAAGCTTCATTATTTATAGCAACTAGTCTCAAAGGAATTAGGGTTTGTACAACTCTGGTTAAACAACATGTGTTATTTTAGAGTATTACCCTGCATTTCATATTCTAAATTTTTCTTAAAAGCTAAACCTGGTTAATATAAAAACATCAGTGTAATCATGTAAACATTAGTGGCTTCTTTGTCATATCTTCAAGTATACAAGTCTTTAAAATATAAGGTATAAAAGAACATTTTATCAAGCAGTTGTTCTTCAAAATAATGTTTAAAGTAAAGGTTTGGCATTATGGAAATTGTGTTTCTTGGTTCATAGCTATTATAAAAGCTCAATATATTTTTATTCTTGTTAATTTTATTTGTAGTTGCTTTGTAAATCTTAACTCTTATCTGTTAGTGCATTACAAAAGTATGACTTCTAATATAGCAACCTAAGTTAATTTGAGATAATATTATCACCTATAAGACAGACAGGATGTAAAGCTTACTTCAAGTACTAATACAGAACTCAATTAAATATAATGCATAAGTAACTTTAAAGTTATAGATATTGAAGTTAAAACCCAGTACTGTTACTTTAAGACTGGTGAAACTGGCTTGCTGGATGTTTAAGAGCAGAGCATGGAGACTAAAGTTAAGGAAATAAAAGGGTCAAGAAAGAAAATAGCCAATGTTTGGCTCTTTCTCCCTGAGTCAGCTTGAACTCAGAGAAAAAGGACACTTCTCCAAGGCTTTGCAACTCGGCCACAGGACCTCTGGACCATGGGGATCACTGAGACTCTGGAGAACAGAAAGCTGACCAGTGCATATGCTGCAAAAAGGAGGATCATTGGAGAGTGAAGTGCCTAATGCTTCCAAGGGAATCCACATTGTCAGCAAGACCTGGACCTATCCTGGGAGATGGTAGTAAAGGAGCTAAGAGGCTGATTTCAAGTTCCCAAGAGTAACCCCCTGAGGGAATTCAGTTGACTCTTAACAATAGATAGGTACAAGGTCAATTTGACTCACTTGGTCTTAAACACCTAGCATCAACAGTTATAACCATAGCACAGCCATCCAGGGACACATAAAAAGAAAGATAATAATTCTTTTAATGTAACTTAAGATGTACACTAGTGTTATCCCCCAAGAGTAAATAAGACTGGAGGCTACAAAAGAGGGATTCTTCAACAGGAGTGCCTGATAACTATCAAAGGAGACAGAATCAGAAGATTTTTTTGGGGGGGAGGATAATAGTCAATTTAAGGCCTAAAAACTTTAATCTCCTACATAGAAAGACTTAATGAGTGTTTGCTAATATTATTATCTAGTTATAAGTAACAAAAATAAAGGGATCCCTACTAAGCACAGAGGTTATGCCAATAAAAAAGTATTTTATAAAAATCTCTCTCTCTCTCGATAACCCACATTCTCCCATGAATGTGTTTCTACTTTCCTCAATAAATTTCTAGCTATATCTCTGGAACATGCTGGAATTCTTTTCCATCATGTATACCAAGAACTCTACTGGTCATGAGTTGAGTTCCACTTATCTCTGGAAATCTTCAGACTCTTCTTCAGAGACATCTTTTAATTTTGTGACAAGAAAATGGGGGTGCAAAATTAGGAAGTTTTGGCAGATACTGTGAAGAAACCAAGCTAAATCTAAATAGAGGGACATACACAAATAAACAAATTTTTATATAAAAATATTAATTTCTAAGTAGATCATTTATCAGCCTCACATTTTACAAAATTATTTTTTCATGCTAGTCACATGCATGTCTAACTTTGACATCCTCATTTTCACTAAAGCATATTTTGAATCATCTTTTATACATCCTTGAAGTCCATTCTTACTTTGCCTGATTGTAAAAACATAGATAGGTAGTGCATAGGTAGAAAAATTTCTTCTGAGAATAAAGTTTAGGTAAAATTTCTTCTTCATATATGTAGACATATGACATACTATGAAGAAATCTCAAAATGAAATTAACAATGGCTATTCATTTCTTTAGTTTCTAGTTCATTAATTTCAGCTCTAATATTTATTATTTCTTTCATTCTACCACTTTTAGGATTGTTTTTGTTTTTCTAAAACCTTAAGAGGCATAATTAGATTGTTTCTTTGGATCTATTTTTAAGTGTAGTTACTTATAGCTATAAAATTCCCTTAGAACTGCCTTTGCTGGATCCCAAATATTGTTATGTTCTTTTCATATTAATTTTATTTGAAGAATTTTTTAAATTTCCCCTTAATTTCTTCAATAAAGTTTGTTTAAAAGTCAATCTCCATGAATTTTTAGTTTGTTGTTTTTCTTATTGTTAATTTCTAATTTCATTTCCTCATGGTCTGAAAAATGCAAGATATCATTTCAATTATTTTTTGTATTTGCTAAGACTTTCTTTAAGGTCTAGTATATGATCAGTTTTTAGGAAAGGTCCATGAGTGGCTGAAAAGAAAATGTATTCAGTTGTTGTTGGATAAAATATTCTATAGATGTGTGTTGTCCAATTGACCTATAGTAAAGTATAAATATGATGTGTGTTTGTTGATTTTCTGTCTGAATATTTTATTAGTGAGTGTGATGTATTAAAGTATTCCACTACTATTTTTTTTGTGGTAAATTAGTCCCTTTATATCAAGTAATGTTATTTATGTAATTCGGTACACCAACATTGAGAGCATAAATATTTACATTTGTTATATCTTCTTGTATTGTTCCTTTTAGCAATTTGAATGATCTTATTTATCTCCTCTGATTAATTCTGGCTTTGAAGTCTGCTTTGTCTGATATAAGACTGGTTACTCCTGCTTATTTTTATATTACCTTTACATGGAATATTATTTTCTATCCTTTCACTTTTAGTCTATGAATGCCTTTGCTTTTGAGGTATGTTTCTTGAGGAAAACATGCAATAGAATCCTTTTTTTTTTAACCTATTCTGTTAGCATGTGTCTTTAGTTGGAGAAATAAGACCATTTATACTCAGTGGTGTTTAGAGAGATATATATTACTTCCTGCCATTTTTTTTTATTTCTAGTTTTTTAATCATTCCTAGTTCTTATTTGCTTATTTAAATTCTAATGTGATTTATTCTTTTCCTTGTTCTCTTGATTATTTTTATCTTCTTTGTGTAAAATTCCTTTACTTATCTTCTGCAATTCCGGCTTAGTGATCATGAGTTCCTTTAGTTTATGTTTATCTAGGATAATTTTTATTTCTGCTTTGATTCTGAAGGATAGCTTTGCTGCATATAATAATCAAACTTGGCAATTATTTTCTTCCAAGACTTAAAATACACCATTTCATGCCTTCTAAGATTTTAGAGTTTCTGTTGAGGAATCTGCTGTTATTTTGATTCTTTTGACTTTGTAAGTGAGTTGCCTCTTTGTTGAAGCTTTCTAAATACTTACTTTTTCCTGTATTTTTGGCACCTAACTATATCATTGAGTCTTTATTTTCTTCCTTCCTTTTCTTTCCCTTTCCTTTTCTTCCCTCCCCCCCTTTTTTTCCTTATATGATCCTGTCTGTTTAGAACATTAAATGCCTCCAGTAACTGCATGTCAATCTCATCCCCAAATTTGGGAAGTTTTCCAACATTATTTTGCTGAATAAGTTTTCTATGCCATTAGTCTCTATCACTTCTCCTTCCTCAAGACCTAAGAGTCTTAATTTTGGCATTTTAATATTGTCCCAGAGTTCTTCCATATTGTTATATGTTCTAATATTTTCTTAATTACTGTCTGAATGCAATAATTCTTGTACCTTGTCTTCAAGCTATGATAGTCTTTCTTTGCATAATTTAGTCTGTTGACTAAATTATGAGTTTTTCATAGCCAAGATTTCTGTTTGGTTCCTTATCAGAATATCTATTATTGAAACTCTCTTTCCTATCTGGCATTTTCTCTTTTAGTTTATTGATCATTTAAACAATCAATTTTTAATTTTTTTCTCTGGAATTCTTCCCAATTTGCTGCCTATCATGAAGTGTTATGAACTTTTGAAAGTATGACATTACCTTTTTTTCTATATTTCTAGGTTGACATTTGTGTATCTGCTGAAATGGATATCTCTTTATTTATCACATGAAGTTCTTTCTAATGAAGTGCTTTCTATGCACTATTTGTCCCATTTTGGGTTTATATCTCAGTGAAAAAACACCCACTGAATGTGATCACAGTGCTGTGATTAGTCCCCAGCACCAAGTAAGCCATGTACTAATAAACCATAAGAAATTGAGAATGTTCTCCTCAACTCCTTTAGTCCAAAAGTGGAAAAGGGGAGTAATATTCCAGAAAAGTCTGAATAATTACATCTTAAAGAAAGTAAAATTCATATTAAGCTATATAGGGTATGAAAAGGAAAAGACAAGAGGAAGCAAAAGGGTGGGGGATACAGAAGCAAATAATGCAATAAGAAAAACAGAGATGAAAGAGTGAGTATAAAAATGAACAACAGAGACAGTTTTACTGGGCTTCCATATTTGCATTCTGTCAGGTTTTGAGAGGTGTAACAAATGCCCATAGTTCCTCAGTTTGTCCTCTAATTTGCTCTAGGAATAGAGGTAACAACCAAGCCAGCCATCCCACAGTAGTTGGAGAACTGTAATGTGTTCAACTGTAATGTGTTATTCCCCCCATATGGTTCATCTTTCTTCTTCAAAAACTGAATGACTCAGGTTTTGGCACCTATCCACACAAAACTCATTCTGCCTACATCTGGTACAAACCTAGGAGGTTCCCACCATTTTTTATCTTGTCTAGCTACCTAATAGTTCTGTGGAGAATCACAGAAAATAGTCCCTGATTGTCTGAAGCTGAGTAGTTAGGTATCTCCCTGGTTGGGATTGCAGCTTGTAAGCCCATCTGTAGAAATTATGCAAGTTCCTGCAGCTATCTAAGCAGGTGTGAGCTTGCCCATGTGATTTTAGGATGGGGGTGTGGCAGCCTGGGGAAGAAGTATGGTGGCCCACCAGTAGAAGTGCAGTGACCCAGTGGTGGAGGATAGTGTAGCCCATGGCAGAGGCATAGGGCATCCTGCAGCAGCTGAGGCATGCACTCTGGGATCAGTTGTGTATTGGGAGGGAGTGGAAGTGACGTATCAGGAGACTCCTGCTTTCAGCGAACCTACTACACAAAGCATTCAGATGGCCCATTTCAAAAGTTTCCCCTATGATAGTATTTGCTGGCATCTCTAGGTGGGATGAAGCTATAGAAATTTAGTTTCTTCCAGAGTGGCAGGCTTAGGCATGGTTTCTACAAAATGACTACTCTCCATGGTTTTTCCTATAATGAGATCGAGAGAGAAACTAGACACTCTTGCTCACCAAGGGGAGCTCTTGCTTCAGCTTAACTCAGTCTGACTTTCTCTTCTGCTGTTTCTGAAGTTTAGATTTTTAGAGTGCAACTGACAAAGGTTATTTTCTTGACTAAACTTTAGTCATGCTCCTGAACCTCTTCTAGGCTCACCCCTGCATTTCCTTGCAAAATTCACTTTTAGCAAGAATCCTGATTTCAGTTAGCAAGAACATATTATGATGTAATCACACTTTGTATCTGATCAAGTTCCTCATCCTCCACTGCCCTCCAGATTTCTGATCATCCTGGCCTATTTCAGCAAGAATCCTATTAGTTCTACTCAGCCAAAATCCCTCCTTACTGCTGATGTTACCTCTTAGCAATTTTCCACTCACTGACCCTGACCCTGCTCCTTGGCTATATATAAATTCTCATCTGCCCGTGCTGTATTCAGATTTGAGCCCGATTTTATATTGAAGTCTCTTTCCCCTTATTGGAATAGTCTTGAATAAAATCAGCTTTTATACTTCTAAGTTTACCTCTTACTGGCTGCCTGAATGTTTTGGGAAGCCCTGAGTTTCTGCTTGCTTGTTGTCCTATGAAAATACATATGCTTATCTCACAAGATTTTTGTATGTACTAAATGAGATGTCTGAACCAAGACAGTAAGTGACATGGAGTAAGTCCTCAGTAAAGGGTAATTAGGGTAATTCTTTTTTTGTTGTTTGTTTTTTCTTTCAAGAACTCTAATCAGTGGCAAAGTCAGGCCAAGCATTTGGATCTTTCTCATTGTTTTATGTCTTATGTCCCAGAGTCCTAGTTTAAAGTACATACTGTTGTTGACAAATGGAGTTTCAAAATTTAATGAATTTAACTAGACTCAACAAAGGCTTTCATTTATTTTAATTTAAATTTGCTCTTGGTGATTGTGGTACCAGGGATTAAATTGAGGACATTGTGTCTGCTAAGCACACACTCTACCACTGAGCCATGCTCTCAGCTAACTTAATTTTGATTTTAAAAAGTAGAGAATTTATGTAGACTGCATATTACCTACACATTTTGGACAGATTCTTTTCTTTAAACATCTATGCATTTCTGTTGATGTTTCATAGTATATTCCAAAATGCTTTCTTATTCTTCAAGTCTGGAGTAATATTTGCACTAAACAGATTATCTAAAGTGCAGCTTATTTGTTTGGATTCATGTTTTATTACTTGTGATGCAGTATAAGGATTTTTAATATTTTTTTTAAAAATCATGTTTAGTCCGTAATTAAAAGAACTTGAGGCCTTGTGCTCTTTCCAGCTGCTTCTTTGGAAAAATAGGAGCTGGATGGTTGAAGCTGTTTTTAATGTCCTTTCACTGGTGATTCAGTGCTTTGCAGAGCAGATCTGGCCTTGTTTATTTACTTACGCAACTGTCATCCGGCACAACTCATTTCCAGGCCTCTCAACTACAGCAACCAGCCACAAGACTCATAAGTTAAAATATGTGACCTCCGCTGTCAGATCACAATTGAAAATTGTTTTGTATGTAATCATTTTCAAGGCTGTACATCCAAACACACATTCAAAATCAAGCAAATAAATGTGACTTTTTATAAAACAGAAACTAGTGGAATATCTCTGTCAGAAGTGGAATTATATGAATATCCTTAGCTAGAGAAAAGAAATACATTGCTTTTGCCCCATTTTGTAAAGGGTAAATGAAAATAAGTGCAAATAAAAAGAAACTACAGTTTCTTCTATTTTTATTTTATAAAGTTATCTTTAGCGCCTTGGCACTGAGAAATGAGAAATAAACTATATTCCAGTGATGACTAGGAAGACATAAAATATTTAGAATGTGATACAAATATATATTCAAGTCACCATAAATTATGAAAATACTATTTCTTTAAGAGACAATTTTCTCAATTAATAGTGCTGCATTCAAAAAATCACAATCATTCTGCCCTAATACCTAAAGATAAATATATATTTTCTGCTGTTCTCAAAATACATATTACCAGAACTGTTCTGCGATGATAGATAGGATTCTAGCACATTTTCATGTCATTTGAATACTTTCCTCTTTCATGTTAGCTTTTCTTACAGGACAAGGATCTCATTTGGGTCAGTGTTGTGGGTTTAGTTATTACTGGGAATGCTGCAAGAGCTGCTGAAATTGGTTTGGACATAGTGAGACTGAAACAGAGGAACTCCCTGGAAAAAATCACTGAGCTTTGTTTTCGTCTACAGCTTAGTTTTCCATGCCTACCACAATGGCGAGGTTCCCAGTGAAACTTTGCAACATAGCTGAGAAGCATCAATAGTATTTAATAAAGAATATGAGTTTTGAGTCTGATAGGCATACTTAAAACATTCCCTGGACTACCTCTCACATGTATTATGGATCCTATGAAGAGAGTGGGATATAATATATGCAAGAAGTAGTGCAGGGCCATGAAAATTGCTTCAAACTGAAATCATGCAAGGAATTCTGAACAATTAATATGTGGGCTAATGGTTTTGCTCAGTGGTAGAGTGCTTGCCTAGCATGCACAAGGCCCTGGGTTCAATCTCAGCACTGCAACAACAGTAATAATTAATTAGAAAAGTCACAATTGGTATGTGATCTTTTTAAAAATTTTTATCAAAATGTTAAGATTTTCTTGTACTTTTTGGGGAGGAGAAGGTGCAGGTACTAGGGATTGAACTCAGAGCCTTGTAAGCCACATCCCCAGCCCCATTTTGTATTTTATTTAGAGACAGGGTCTCACTGAGCTGCTTAGCATCTCACTTTTGCTGAGGCTGGCTTTGAAAGGGTGATCCTCCTGCCTCAGCCTCCTGAGCCAGGGGATTATGGGTGTGTGTCACTGCACCCAACAAAATGTTAAGATTTTATACCATCCATTGTACATGTATAGGGAACTGAAAAATAGTATTTACTTATTATGCTGTAACTTAAAATCCATCTAAATTTGGACCAACTTCCAACATTTTATCTTTTGTCTTTTCAGTATCTGAAATGTCTCTGAGAATTTCTTTAGGGTGAAGTTTGTTACCAGCATCTCTTCCACTGGGTCTCTTCACAGCCACTTTTGTCATTTATGTGAATAAGTTCACTTTACTGAGTTCCTCCGGCTAGTTTGAGTCTCAGACTGCAACAGTGCTGGCAAGCCTATGACAGCTTCTGCTGTAACTCCATTTAGGTTTGATTTAATTTCAGTCTCTGGATTATCATTTGTTTCTTTGCTACATTCAGACTGGTTTTTTTTTTTTTTTGGTCATTTCCCTGTATGTGTGTGTGTGTGTGCGCGCGCGCGTGCGTGTGCTTAAAGTATCATGTGCGTTTATTATTTGTTTATCATTGGGAGACAAAGAGGCAAAGCAGTTACTTCCCTTTGTGTCTGAGCATGAACCAAATAACAGATTCAGTGACCAATCACCAATGGACTCTGCAAGATGGGTGTGATCTGTCAATGCACATAAGTTATTTCATTAGTAACTATGGACAAAACCGCTAGCAGTGTAATTTGTACTTTATGCAATTACTCGCAGTTAATAGATCATGGGAATGAAGTTTAATTATGTTGTTGGGGAGCTAGCAGTGCTTAGCCAAACCATGACAACTGAAATTCATGCATTTAAGAACTATGTTAAAAGATGACCTGTATGAAAATATCTGCTTAACTAAACTGTATTACATGATATTGGGGTCTGAGCAATCTGCTTTGGGATTCTTTTAAAAAAGAAGAATGTAAAGAGAACAAAAAAAAAATGTTTCTTCCCCCTTCGTGTTGAAAATTCAGCATTTCAAGTGTTCAACGTAGCCTCTGGTAAAGAGAAACACTATGGCCCCCCAAATCAGAATTGTTTCATGTCTGAATTATTGGAACAAAACGTTCCATGAGAGAGGAAACCTGGTCTGTCTTATACTCTACTGAGTGCTACATGAACAGGATGTATTTCTGCCTGGAATAATTATCACATTAGCAATGACTGAGAATGTTTAAAATACTAAATTTGGAACCATGATTATTTTAAAACTTGAACATTTTAGTATTACTTTATAATAGATGATGTATTTGGCTACATGGTCAAATGGTTTACTTTTTTATTAATATCCTTGAAAGGTCAGCTGAACTGTATTGTGTGTATTTAAGATGTACAATCTGATGTCATAAAATACATACGATAGTGAGATGGTTACTATAGTGAAGCAAATTAGCATGTCTATCTTCTCACCTGGCTTCCTTTTGTGTGTGTGTGTGTGTGAGTGTGCACGCACGTGTATACATGTGTGGCAAGAGCAGCTGCATTGTACTCGTTTAGCAAAAATCCTGAGTACAATACACTATTATTAGCCACAATCCTCCTATTCTAAAATTCTTGCAGTGAATGCTGTGGATGGAAGACATCCTCCTGATGGCAACAATTCCTGATTAGGGGTGAAGTACTAAGTGCTTGTTGTACAAACCCAAATTTATAAAATCAAATGAACATCAAGTGAGCATGGCACCCGTTTTTTGTTGTTGTTGTTGTTTTTTCTAATTTTCTTTCTCTTGGAATTACATCGTAAAAAGAAAATCAGCTATATTTTGTAAGAGACAGAACACTCTCTTTAACACCATGTTTATTGATATCCCCAGGTTCTGTTACTACATAATATCATTTAACTGCTATTTTATAGCTTCTTGAATTCTTAGCTTTAAAGGACAACTTTTTGAAATATGAAAAAGATTAAGGTGAATGGGAAAAAATTAAGATTTTTGTTTTGCTACTATACACTCAAATTTCCAAGAGAGTAACATTTTGTGTTTAAATTATGTGAAAGAACAGTAGAGCACATGGTACATTTTATTCAAATGAACTCCCAATGTTTTAAAAACAAACATGGCTTTTAGGTTACTTTTATAAAATTTCACAAAACCTCTTTATTCGAAAGTGTAAGAATAAAATACAAATATTATGTTTATTAGAAGTATTGCAATTTTTTAAAAAGTGGTGATTAGGGAACATGGTAGTGGGTGATGAATTGGTATACACTTAGAATACCCATCCTCAAATAAAACCAAAGTTTGAGACTATCCTAAATCATTTGTTATATGGAACCAAAGCAAGATAACTAGAGGAAATAATAGCAGAATATAACAGCAAAGAGTGCCATAGAATTATCCTTCTGAGAAAGAACAATATTTAGCCTAATATGAATGGGAAGAAATCAGAATAGATTGAAAAGGCAAGAAAAACTATTAGAATAATCAAATAATAGTTTGGTAAATCATTTTATTTTCCTAAAACAGGGACACCCCATTGATTGCACCTGTTTTTTCTCAGTCTTACACACAATTATTCCTTTGATTGTTGTCAGTGGCATCATTTATAATGAAAGGGACATGCTGATGGTTTGCAAAAAGGATTTATATCTGAGTGATTTGCATTAAGCAAAACATGTCACTTGCTAAACAACCACATTTATGCCCTTTCGCACATAACTCACTTACCATTCAAGCAAAATACAATACACCAAATAACAGCAGTTCTCTACCAAAGTCCTAATTCCATGTAAGCCATTGAGCTATTATTCATAGGCCTTTATATCAAATTTTTGCCGACTAATTTCAATCCTTTTTCTAGGAAGAAATGAACACTACCTGGTAGACACATGAAATTTGCCTCAAAGCCATTATCATTTCTAAATGTAGGAGAACACTATTATTTCATGATTCTTTATTATTGGAACTAAGAGTATCCGGCAATTCTTAAAAACCTCAGCTGTATTTTCTCTGTGATTTTATGTTTCATATATTTCAATGCCAGAATGTAAGACATGATTACTTTTCTTTAAGAGCATCAGAACAAACCAATTGTCCGTGCATTTCTTGTCCAAACTTGTCCTGCCCAAGTGGCAGAAGCATTATGGTCCACTAATGGCAGGAAAAATTGCTCTTTGCATTGACTAGAAATGAATTGGTTCAAAATTCATCCCATTTGGGACATGTAAAAATTTTCATAAAAAACGACACACGCAGATGTTTAATTAAAAAAAAAATCCAATAGCAAAGGAGGGTAAAAGATGAAAGAAAATGTTTTCCTCTAAGACTGTTCCAGGTCTTACTATTCAATTGGGTGTGCTCCCTTTTCTAGGAATACACATATATCTCTATGAATGATAAGGGATTTCTTACTGATTTAAGTCTTCCAAACTGTATTAATTTCCTATTGTCATAACAAATTACCATAACATCATGGCTTAACACAATACAAATTTATCATCACACAGTTCTTGTGATCATAAGTCTAGAATGAGTTGGAAGAGCTGCAGGAGAGAAGACGTTTCCTTCTTCCCTCTCCCAACTTTTAGAGGCTGCTCGCATCTCTTTCACCTGGTAGCCCTCTGTCCCTCTGACCTGTTCCTGTCATCACATATTTTTCTCTCACTCTGATCCCCCTGTCTCCTTTAGATAAAGATCCCTTTGATTACTCTGAGACCACCTTGATAATCCAGAATGATCTGCCCATTTCAAGATCCTTAACAAAATCACATCTGCAAAATAGGTCCCTTTTGTCTTACAGGGTAATTTATTCATTCATTTTAGGATTGAGGGTATAGTTGTCATTGGAGGGCCCTTATTCTGCCTACCATCATATCCTTTGGGAAGCTGTTTCACTCAGGTCCAATACTTTATTTTGTTTATTGCTAATTGTTATCTTGTTGTAGCTGCTGTTGATTATCATTCATACTTAGATTTTTATTTAAGTTCTTTGGTAACTGAGAAAACATTGATTTTTTTTTTTCTTTTTGGCACCAGGAATTGAACTCAGGGGCACTCAACCACTGAGCCACATCCCCAGCCCTATTTTGTGTTTTATGTAGAGACAGGGTCTCACTGAGTTGCTCAGCACCTCGCCGTTGCTGAGGCTGGCTTTGAACTCGCGATTCTCTTGTCTCAGCCTCCCAAAGACATTGATTTTTCTTCAGCATTATGGCAGGGTTTTCTTAAGATCATCAAGTGAACAAGAAATAAGCTTCCATGTGGCAAACTCAAAGATAAAGAAATATTTCCTGAAAATATCTGTTACTCCATTTTATTTTGACCTGTCAGCATTAATTGATCATTTCCTCCTGCTTGTAATGCTTTTTTTTTGACTCATTCTCTCTACTTCCCTGATGGCCCCTTTCCAGTGTCTTTGTTATTCTCTGAAGGATGTGTACTGTGTATGGGAATCTCTGGTAATCTCTAGGTGTATTCATTCTCTGGCTAATCTCCAATCTCATGACTTTAAATACCACTTCTGTGCAAAAAACTCAGATTAATTTATCCTGATCCACCCTCTCCCCTAAGTTCCAAATATTCAGTTGCTTTTTGTGACACTCTGCATATAAATGTCTAAATGGCATTTTATATTTCCATGTCCAATGTAGAATTTTTGAATCTCTACCTACCACCCCTAGTAAACAATCCTCTCTTCTCCCTAGTTTTTCCCACCTCAGTGACAATGTTTCTCATTCAACTAATTAGGGAAACACACACACACATATACACGTGCATGCACACACGCACACACACCAAGGAAATACATTCAACTTCTCTCACTTCCTCACCCAATTCTACAAGTCCAGTTAGCTCTATTTTTTGAAAAATCTGTATCTCATTGTGTGTCTTCCCCTCTATCACTGATGCTCTAGTCCAAGAGACTAAGTCAATCAACTAGGCACTATAGTGACTTCCTTTTTGCTTTTCCTCTTGCTCCCTCATATCATCCTGAGTGGCCTTTCCCAGATGTTTAACAGATCTGATCACATCTTTGTCCAAAACTCTCTGGCTTCTAACCTTACTCAGATTAAAATTCTCCACTCTTTGATATTTTGACATATTTGGTATATTGACCCTGAGAGGATAAGTGGCCACCACTGAGATGACTAGAGGGAACATGATGTTCTTGGAGAGGGAAAATTTCTACTAAATCTTGACAGGAAAAGGAAATATCCTGTGAAGACATTTAAGATATAAACAAATGATCTCTTAGGCAGTGTAGAAATGATAGCTTGGTCAAAGAAGAAATTAAGAGCTTTTGCTTAGACTATAGCCAGTGATTTTAAGAATTTGAAATCTGCTGGCAATAACTGCTTCCGTGATTCCAAATTTAACTCATTTGTCAGTTGAGGCTAAAGCTTTGTAGTTTGGATTCAAGCTAAAACAGTCAAACAGTGATGTTCATGTTCTAAGGGGAATCCCTGGGGACTGGCACACTGAGGCAGTAGGAAACAGAGAACCCAAGAGGAAAGGTGAAAATCAAGACAGAATGCTGTTTTGTTCAGTGACCTCATCTGCTGATTATCCAATCTATACCAACTGTTAAAGTTCTGAGATTCATTTTACTTAAAGAAGTTATTTCATTTCAATAATCAATATTTTGAATTAATATTTCTGGAACTCTTGGCCTGTCCATGATCCTTCCAAATCTTTTTCTGTTTCAATTTTTCATTGAAACATTTAATTTTGGTAGCAATATGTTCATGAACTTCCTATAATAAATAGGAGGAAAAGAAAGAAAGAAAGAAAGAAAGAAAGGCAGTACCACAGCTTCCACCTGGGTGTTTTTCAAGGTAGCTGCATGAACTCCGTACTTTACAAGGCCATAATGTTCTTTTTCATGTGAAAGTATGTATTTTGGTCAAGCTTATAGGCTTTTAAGTCATTAGTACATTAGGGCAGTTCAATTTCTCATGACTCACATCCACAAAAAGATCAATTACAGTGAATATCTTTAACCCCATCTCCTAGACAGTCAATAAGTTTTCCAGTGCAAAATCTTTTTGCTGACCTGTGACAGTGTTATGTGTAAATGCTCTATAATGCTATCTTCAGTCAGAGATATAATTTGTATCCTTTTTCTGACCTTTTTTTTTTTGGTACCAGGGATTAAACTCAGGGGTACTTGACTACTGAGCCACATCCCAGCCCTATTTTGTGTTTTATTTAGAGACAGGGTCTCACTGAGTTGCTTAGTGCCTTACTCTTGCTGAGGCTGGCTTTGAACTCACAATTCTCCAGTCTCAGCCTCTCAAGGTGCTGGGATTACAGATGTGTGCCACCATGCTCAGCCTTTTCTGACCTTTCCTATCATATTCTTGAAATAATTGGATTACACAAAAGCAACCAGAAAAATTATGTGTATAATGATCCATTAGTTCTAGAAGTACTTTTCTGGTGTGCAAGTCATTTGTATCTACATTATGTCCTTATTTTTCAGAAGAACACCATAGGTAAAACCCAGAACAACACACCTGTTTCAAAAGAAAACATTAGAATCACCCATGTTTAGTAATTTGCTAGTAAGAATCAGCAACAGAACTACAACCCAGACTTTCTTATTCCTAATCTATTGTTTTTCCTACATTGTGATACAATGGTCATTAAAGAGTTAGACAGGAAGATCCACGTGAAGATAAAATTTAGGATATGTGATAATATTGTAACTATTATGATATTCATATTTTTACCTTCTGGAGATTTCTTTTCAATTCATACCCAATCAGAAAATTATTCTGTACACCAAACATTGATACAATGGAAGGGAGAATAAAATTTCATCCCATGCTAGCAGCTCAGAAAAAAATAAAGAATATTAGGGCATCTTGCCAAAGAAGAGAAATTACTCAGATCATCTCACCAATTTGGCAAGAAGTATTTTGAAGAGCACAGAGAAGAAAACCCAAGCCTCACAGACAATACTGTAGGTAATGAGACTGCGCTTTCTGTAAACCTTGCTTAGTAGTAGAGGTAGAAACCAGACATTTTCTACAGAGTTCAATAATCTCTCTGCTGACAGTAAATGGTATTTGAGTACAGACAGGTATGGGAAAAGCACAGCTGAGAACACATGAGAATTACCAGAGTTGGCAACAAAAGAGGAAAATAGGCAACCAGACAGACAGAGGGTAGGAGGTTTCTAATTCTTGGAGAAATAGAAATCAACATCTATTGGTAATTATATGTAATATAATATAGTAGTGATTTCTACATAGACACTAATTGTGCATTTGCAGTTGGAGGGGAGGGGTCAGCAGAGGATGTGCTCCATAACTGTGATTTGAAGGATAAGCTCCTTTAGTTAGGATTTAAATGCAGATTTTTGAGGCACGCATCGCTAGGGATTGCCATTCACATAACCTAGGCTGGGTGTGAGATAAACTGTGACTGGGTATGTCTGCCTAACTGCATTTTAGCTGCTCTCTGGATGTAAGATTTACATCTTTATCCTCTCCTTCTATTATCTCTATACGCTGCTGTGTATGTATCTTCATACTTCTTTCAGCTCAGTTGTGATCTCAGAAAGTCGCTTTCTAACCACTTGATTTAGTATTCTCTCCAACCACAGTCAGTCTCCACCTTCTTATCCAATGGTATTGTCTTCAAGGTACTTCCTATGACCCGAAATGTTCTTGTTCATTTTTTTCAGGCTTATTGTTATTTTTTTGCTCCATGAAAGTATAAATCTTCTTTGTGAATGAGTCATAGCTACAGAGAAGTGCCTGATATCTAATGGGAGCTCCAGAAATATTTGCTGGATAAAATGAATAAGTATAATAAATACTATTTTGATGATTAAATGAGATAATAAAAATAATCTATCTGGCACAAAGTGGAATTTATAAGAAATCTGTAATTTTTATCATTTTCTGACAGTCTAATAGTGCTTTATGTGCAAATTCAACTACTGGACCCTCTTTTGCTTTTTCACACTTGTCTGAAAAAAATTCCAATCCTGCTTAAATTCATGACTCTAACTAAAATGAGACCCTTGAGCTGCCCAGAAATTCTTTTCTTTTCTACTCTTTCTGATTTACTTCATCTTCTGTGTCCTGAAACCAACACCCACTCTTTCCCCTCAGTTGATCTCCTTATTCTATTGAGAAAATAAAAGCAAACCAAAGGATTCCACACATTCCTCTAAGAATTTTCTGTCTGTCTCCATCTGGCCTGGAGTATCCTTCATGGATATGGAATCAGTAGTCACATAGGAAGCCACTTTCAGAAGGACACTGTACTTGGAATTCAATGCTTTGTGGACCCTGTCTTAAAATATACCTCCTTAATACTTTTATCTTTGATTTGTGTTTTGTAAGTGAGGTCTAATAGGTCAAGGGGGCTTTCAGGAGCTTGGAAACTTGGCTCAAAGGTCCTCCCCTACGTTGTCTCTCTGCCTCCTCCAAATCTGGTTTTGAGCACTAAATACCTACCTGATGCAGAGATCCCTTCCTCTCCCAACTCTCCTGCATGCTTTCTCCCCACTGCTGCTATTGTCCACCACTGTTTCAGTATTTTCATAGCTGTGACCAAAAGACCTGGCAAGAACAATGTGGAGGAGAAAAATTTTATTGTGGCTTATGGTTTCAGCAGTCTCAGTCCATAGATGGGTGACTCCATAGCTCTGGGCCTGAGATAAGGCAGAACATCATGGTGGAAAGGCATGGCAGAGGAAGGCAGCTCAGGACATGGCAGCAAGGAAGCAGAGTGAGCTCTGCTCACCAAGGACAAAACATAAAAGCCAAAGGCACACACCTAGCTAGCCATATGTCTCCTCCAGTCACACCTTACTTGTCTATAGTCACTGCCCAGTTAATCCATACCAGTGAATTAATCCACTGATTAGATCATACATCTCAAAAAAAATCTGATCATTTAACCTCTGGAAATTCTTGCATTGTCTCACACATGAGCTTTTGGGGGACACCTCATATCTAAACCATTACATCCACCTATGGATGCAAATTGTGTTGGTTCTACATTCTTCTGTCACGCTCCAAGGCAGGAAGATATGGACACTGGTACAGGGTGAGTCAGGATTGGGCACATGCCCTATGGTATCTTAGGTCAAGACAATACAGTGGCTGGTCTGGCAGTTGTATGGCTCATTCATTTAGTAGGTGATTAGGCAGGAGTCTCTAGCCTACTCTTGATCCCAGACCTAAGCACATCACAGGGAGAAGGTTATGAAAATGATTTGGCAAAAATTGTCTAGAAATGAATAAGAAATCTGTGTTTGGAGGGTCACCCATGGTGATGGTTATTTTATGTGTCAATTTGGCAGGACCAAGGTGTTCAGCTATGTGGCCAAACATTATTCTAGATGTTTCTGTGAGGATTTTTTAAGTGTTTAACACTTAAAATATGAGATTTTTTTTAAATAATTGACTTTTGTAGTGTGGGTGGGCCTCTTCCAGTCAGTTGACGGCCTAAATGGAACAAAAGACTGACTCATCAAGAGCAAGAGGGAATTCCACCTGCAGATAGTATTTGGCATTTGTGTTAGTCAGGGTTCTCTGGAAGAGCAGAACCAACAGGATAGCTATGTGTTATTATAAAAGGGGATTTATTAGATTGGCTTACATAATCAGAAGCTGGATAGTTCCACATGGCTGTCTATACACTGGGGAACCAATAACTGCTCAGTCCAAGAAGCTGGAGCCTCAGAACGGGAGGGATCAATGATGTAACCCCAGTCCAAGACTGAAAGTCTAGAAGTTCCCTGGAGAATCACTGGTGAGCATCCATAGTAGAAAAGTGAAGGAGCTGCAGTCTTGTGTCCTTGGCAATGGTGGCAGCCAGAGATGCACCTACTCAAGAAGAATCAAGCGTCAAGCCACCACCCTTCCTCCTTCTTCTAACTTTTATTCCATCTGGAACCCCCATCTACTGGACAGTGTTACTCACATTCAGGGTGGCTCTCCCGTGTCATTTTGCTGTCCCACATGGCAGTGATCTCTGGAAACACCCTCATAAACACATCCAGAAATCTTTTAATCCAAAACACTTCCTAGATGTCTCTCAAGCCAATCCAGTTTACAATCCAGAATAACCACCACAGCACTGAACTACAACATCAACTTCTCATAGGCAGTCAACCTGCCACCCTGCAGATGTTACACTAGCCACCTTCCATAATCACATGAGCCAATTCCCTAAAGTAAATCTCTTTATATATATGACTGCCCTGTGCTGATGATCCCTGTGCTGTAACATGTGTGCTGACTGCACATGCTGTCCACAGACAGCCAGAGGGCATGGAAGTTGCACCATTACACAGAACATTGCACGGCACCAACTGTGTGGGGGCACCCGGGCACATGATCCCTCTCCATGCTTGTCTCTGTCCTGTCTACATCATATCCTATCTAACAATAGGATCTAGTAACCTCTCTCAAGTAATTGGGAATGCTAAATCTTCTTTTTTTGTTGTTGTTGTTTCCTTAGGTAAAGAAGA
>CM053403.1:136521296-136665790 GCA_028644305.1 Xerus rutilus
ATTTCAGAGCCTCTGGAATAAGCCAAAAGTCCTAATAAAAGAAAGCGACTGTCCTAATGAAGTTATCACAGAATACTAGCAAAATAGATGAATAAATAAGATAAGAGGATCCAAAGAAATCAGAATAGAGATGATTCCTAGTTATGCTGTCTTTTTTTTCTTTCCAGTGCTGAAAACTGAACCCAGAGATTTGTACATGCCAGACAAACATTCTACTACTGAACTATATCCCCAGCTTCACCAGCTCTCTTTTAAATAAGATTTATTGATAATACCAGAGAAGTGTTTTATCTGTAAAACACTAAACTTACCTGAGTTTTAAACTGGATATAGGTTGGGAATCCTTATGACTCAGCACAGAATGTTCCTCACAGTGGCACACTCCAGAAAGGCAATGGTAATCAGCAGGAAGTATTAACATTTTTGAGTCCTTTAAAAAGCATTAACATGAAATGCTATCAATTTGTGACAAATAATAGCTTATAAAACTGATTTGTTTCTTCTGCATAAAAAATACACAAACATACATCTAAAAGACTTGTTCCAGGATTCCCTGCAGATACCAAAATCCATGGATGCTCAAGTTTCCTACTTAAAATGGCATAGTATTTGCATATAGCTTATGCACATCCTCATGTATACTTTAAATCATCTCTAGATTATTTATAATTCTTAACACAATGTAAATGCTAACACAGTGTAAATAGTTGTTATACTGTATTATTTAGGGAATGATGACATTAAATAAAAGTCTGCTCATGTTCAATATAGGCACATTTATTTTTTCCAATTCATGGTTGGTTGAGTATGCAAACACAGGACCTGCTGATATTATGCATATACATATATATGCACATATACACACTTATAGGGACTTTGAAGCCTTTCAAATGTTAAATCTTCCAAATAATCATCTAAACTCACTTGTGTGACTTCCAGTCTCATTCTTTTCCAAGTCAGCCCATAAAAAATTATGGTTGAACATTTAGCATATGGTTAAATTTTAGCATAATAAATATGGGGAAAACTGTAGAAATATTTGCTGTAGTGCAAGTTCAGTTATTCTGTGACTACCAGTTGGCTCTCAGTGTTTACCCAATACCCATGTTCAAGTGGGATCAGACTAATGTGTGAAGGGTCCTTTAGAAGAAACTGCTTTGTGACTCTTCAGATGATATACTCTCAGTTTAACCCCACAATCTTGCCAACATTTATTATTATTTGTATTCTTGATCACTGCCATTCTGACTGGAGTGAGGTGAAATTAGTATAGTTCTGATTGGCATTGCCATAATTGCTAGAGATGTTGAATATTTTTCATATATTTGTTGGCCATTTGTGTTTCTTCTTCTGAGAAGTTTTTGTTTAGTTCTTTTGCCCATTTGTTGATTTATTTGCTTTTTGAATGTTTAGTTTTTTTGAGTTCTTTGTATATTCTGGCTACTAATCCCCTATCAGAGGGGTAGCTGGCCCAAATCTTTCATTCTGTAGGCTCTCTCTTCATGCTCTTAATCATTTCCTTGCTGTGTAGACACTTTTTAGTTTGGCATTCCACTAACTGATTCTTGGTTTTATTTCTTGTGCTTTAGTGTTGTTGTTAAGGAAGTCAGTGCCAGCACCTACATGACAGAGTGTTGACTCTATGTTTGCTTCTAGCAGTTGTAAGTTTTCTGGTCTAATTCTTAAGTCTCTGATCCATTTTGATTTGAGTTTTGTGCATAGGAAGAGAGAGCAGTCTAGTTTCAGTTTTCTACATATAGTTATCCAGTTTTCCCAGCACCATTTGTTTAAAAGGCTGTCTCCAAAACATATATTTGGCACCTTTTTCAAATATCAGATGGCTATAGGTATGTGGAGTTGTCTATGTCTTCTCTTCTCTTTTGTCCCATTGGTCTTCATGACTATTTTGATGCCAATACCATGCCTTTTTTTTTTTTTTACTATAGCACTTTAGTATAATTTCAGATCAGGTATTGTGATGCCTCCTGCTTCACTTTTCTTGATTAGTATTGCTTTGGCTCTTCTTGGTCTCTTATTCTTCCAAAATGAATTAAAGAAGTGTTTTTTTTCTAATTCTGTGAAGAATATCATTGCTATTTCAATGGGTTTGAATCTGGTAGTATGGCCATTTTAGCAATATTGATTCTGCTTATCCAAGAACATGGGCTGTCTTTCCATCTTTGAAGCCTTTTTTTTTTTTTTTTTTTACTACAGCACTTCAGTATAATTTCAGATCAGGTATTATGATGCCTCCTGTTTCACTTTTCTTGATTAGTATTGCTTTGGCTCTTCTTGGTCTCTTATTCTTCCAAAATGAATTAAAGAAGTGGAAGTAACTCTTTTTTCAATGTGCTCTTTACTCAGAATAATACCACTTAGGTGGTGACCCTAAGTTATTCCAACAATAAGCAACCAAATGTTAAAATACCAAGCTTATCTTAATCTTAGTCTCTTTCTTCACATTCTGATTAATCCCAATATGCTGATAAGAAAATTATATGATGTATCTCCCTGTAGTGAGGAATTAAAATCAGATTATCAAGATTGTGAGAAAAGATCCAATAAAATAAACCACATCTCCCTCCTCCCTGTCCGTTTCTATGTCCTCTGGGACATGCTGTTTCTCTGATGGGCCAATGTAGTCTCTTTCAGTTGCTCCTAAGTCCTTCTCTAACTTCAATAAAGACTGCATTTATTTTCACAGCATGAAAGAGGAAGATGTCTTTTGTGGTTCTCTCAGATACTGACTCTGTTTCTAAGGAAAATAATTCAAGTATTTTAATGGATAAAATTCATTGATGTGTGTCTACCCCTGTTCAGGATGTGAGAGCAGCTGACTGGAATCCAGACAGTATAATCACCAGCAAGTTAAAGATGCTGAAGAGAAGGATGCAGGAGCTTTAACATTTTTCAACAGTAACAATCATAGTCTTGCTGGGTTTGCGGGAGAACACCTGCTTACTCAGATTTTGAATGGCTCTTTTAAGAAAAGTCCAAGTCCTATGTTTTCAGACAACAAACAAATGTGATATTTTTTTCTATGTCTGAGCTTAAAAACAAAACAAAAAGCATTTTGAGATGATAAATGTATGCCTAAGAAGTCAATACACAGCATGAAGTTGCATGTACAGGGACTGTGGAAATATTCAGGAACTCTTTTGGCTCATACACCTTCCAGTCATTCTCATTAGCTGTTCAATTCTGACCTTGAGAAGTTTGGAAGTGCTGGGTCAGTCTTTGGTAGTATTGGTGGTGAAGGAGGACAGTGATGGACGTGGTAACGACCGGGATGTTAGTGTTTCCCACCTAAGGCTCCCCACTCAGGGCTTCCCATATGCTTGCACACTTTGTGCTCAACAACAGCAAAGATGTAATAGTTGATACCATTGATTGCAGGTTTCTCCTTTGCCAGAAACTGTGCTAAATTCCATATATGTGCAATGTCATTTATTTAAATTTTAACTCTATAAGATTACTTTGCAGATGTGGGGACTTCTTATTAGAAGTTATAAGTAATTTTCCAGAGAGAGTAAACTGATTCTGTGTATTTACATAATTTGGAATTGGTGCAACTAAGATTTAAATACACATTTATGTGATTATTCAGCCTGAACCAGGTTTTAATCATTATATTACATTATTTAGACATATCTTATTATGCTGTTGCCATTAATAATAGATTGTTTTGGAAATCCCACTTGTTATCTAGAGCATTATATTACATACTTTATTGTGTTATTGTTATTAAAAATCATTGAACTAACTATATTCTTGCTCTTGTCTATACTTAATAAATGAAGATAAAAAAAAACCACACAGCTTAATATTTAGATGTTATGTTATTAAATTGGATATTTCAAAGGATGATGCTTATGCCTAATAAATTATGCTATAACGTAGCCATATCTTAGGTGGCCAAATTCAGCATCTGACGATAAGGAGGTTCCGTGAGATTTCAAAATACCACAGAAGACAAGCACATTTGCTCCTATATAGGACTGCCTAACCATTGCAAATCTAATTAACAAGGAAGATAGATGCTATTCAAAAGGGGACAATCGTAATTAACACTGCTAGTTGTCAACAAAATTTATTAACATTTCTTTTATTAACATAAAATGGTTTTTAATAAGTGTATATGGCAAAAATTTTTTTTTCACTTAACAGCCTCAAAGGAGAGAAGCAATCATTAGACAGAACTCTGGCTAATAGGATCGTTGTTATTGCCAAAAAATGTGCAAAAAGCCACCCTAAAATTTAGTGGTTATACTAAACATATGCTTTTGATTCACATGTCTGTGACATCACCTCTCAAATCCAGCTGATACGGGACCTGTCTAGGACTTAAAGGACTTGGCTTTAAGCTGTGGGTAGAACACAAGTCAACTTCATATATTACTCATTCTCTTTGGGTCAGCAGTTTTAGAAGGCAGGTTGTCTCCTGGCAAAAAAACAAAAACAAACAAACAAAAAAAGAAAGAAAAAAACCCAGAGCCCAGGGGAAACAAGTCCAACCACATAAGGACCATTCAAGTCTGAGTTGATGTCACATCCACTAATATTCTACTAGCAAAGCAAGTCATAGGGTCAAACCTAAGGTCAAGGAGCAGAGAAGTATTCTCTGTCCGCTATGAAGCAACAGCCAAGTCACATGGCCAAGCCCAATATCAAAAAAGAAATGTAGTTGTATTAGTCAGATTTCTCCAGAGAAACAGAACTAGTAGAATACACATGAGGATATATGGGAGGGAATTTATTAAGGAATTGGCTCACACAATTATGGCAGCTGGAAAACTCTCAGACAGGTCAATTGCAGACTAGTGACCCTGGAATGCTGGTAACACGATTCATTCCAAATCCAATGGCCTTAGCACCTGAGAATCCAAAGATGTCACTTAGTTCAACACAGAAATTCTGAGTGCCTGGGAGGGGGCTGCTGGTATAAATCCTAGAGTTCAAAGGTCAGCAAGCCTGGAGTTTTGATGTCCAAGGCAGGAAACAAACAAGTCCTAACTCTCAGGGGGAGATACCAGTTTACCTTTTGTATTTGTTTTCTCTGGACTCCCAGCTAATTGGATAGTACTTGAGCACATTGAGGGTGGGTCTTCCCATCTAGTCCACTCAGACTCACAGCTTTCTCTGAAAACTCCTTCATGGATACACTTGAAATAATGCTTTTCCAGGTTTCTCGGTATTCATTACTCTGATAGTCAAGTTGACACCTAAAATTTATTATCACAATACTTTTCCTATGAAAGGAGTGGATACTGAATATTTGTTGAGCAACACTCTAATCTACTATAGAATTTAAGAGAAATTTAAATGTAAACCTTAGTTTAAGGCTACCCAGTTCATGTTCTTTGCCCCATCGATGACTGGCATTCTGGATGCCATATTTAATCACGAGACAAGGCTCATTGCCATACCTGGAGATGGCAGAACAAAGTGAAAATTGATTCCTGAGATCTTAAACACAGCCATTAATAGCCCTGTTTTCAATCTTCTGAACTTGAAAGAGAACATACACTTCTATTTTACTCACCATTATTCAAGTCTTTATTACTCTTGGCCAAGTCTACTTCTAAACAACACAGAAGGGTATCCAAAAATATTGCACACACAACACAACTGGACAATGACATTGTCATAGAGGAAATGGGTGATGAAGGGGTGATGAAGGATTAGATATCTCAAGTGGGAAAGTTAATGACTCATTTGAGGCAAAGGCAAATTATTTGGTTAAATCATCTTTTGCCTACTTTGGAAGAAGACTGTGCCAACTCAGATGGGAGATGGTAGGAAAACAATCTGAAGTCTGGTGTTTTCTGGTTTCTTCTGGCTACTTTTAGAAAACTCCTGGGGGTGGGGGGAATCCAGACTTAAGCAGCTTAATAGGGGAGATGGAAGGGTATACAACTCTACTGTTTTTCTTTTTAGTTATATTCTTAACTGACTGAGAGTCCTATGATTTGAAGCCTTAGAGGTTTGAAAAATCCAACTGCTTTAATAGTTGACTGCTTCTGTGATTGATGTCCCTATATCAGCACACTTGACAGGAATGAAGACAGTAGTCCTATTATCAGAATGTTAGCAGAAGCATCACAAATTAATTCTGAATTGAATTGCCCTGTCACTTAGGTCATGGCTTTCTTCTGCACCTTCTCTCCTCTGCCTTACTTAGTCCATCTTGGAGATGAGCAGGCTCACTTGTACTTGCAGTGGGCAGGGGGAGTGAGTGGTTGACTCTTGATTGGACCTTTTGGAGCAAAAGAGAATGTTCGAGAACCTAAAGGTCATGATCCAAGAGGCAAGGTCATATGTTGGTCTAATTGCCACAGAGAGGCAAGAAGCAGCAGAAATAAAGCAGAACCTGAATTCCTGCTTTTGAGATGATGCTTCTCAATAAGGAAGCATGGTTCAACATGTACCCTGAGCTCTGAGCAACTCCATTAGTGAAGGCTTTTCCTTTTTGAGAGTGGTAGGAGAAGGAAATAGGATCTGGGCAGTGGTGTGCTTAGTGTGAGAAAAAGAGCAAATGTGAGTGCTCTCCTTTTGTGTTTATTTTACATACTCTAAGAGCCCAGAAATGAGTTCTCGTTTCCATGTTGATCATAAAATAAGAGGTGGATTGGAGACAGTCTGTACCCTTTCATGAAATCCTAATGCTATTTGCAATAACTTTGCAAATCAGTTGTTAAAAATGGACATTATTAATAATTATATAAACTGAAAAGTAAATAGACAATTTTAAAAGCAAAGGTGAGGAGTATTACAAATTCAGCACTTCCTAATTACTTTGTTACATTTTACTGTTTTCTTTGCTCTTGAAGTCATTTGCATCTTTTGTATTGGTATTGCGGAAATACCACGTAATGGTGTGCTGCTGTGCACCTAGATCTTCACAGTTAGGGGCATTTTGTTAATAGCTTCTAATCAACTGTGTTGGCAGTATTTGCACTACAAAATCACAGATATATAAACCAGGACACTCTACTCTGTCACAGAAAGTGGACTGTTAAATGTCTAGTAGTTCATGCTGAGAAACTGTTAAGAACATATGTCCTAAGGTTTTTTGTTTTGTTTTGTTTTTGGGGGGGGTGTTTTTGTACCAGGGATTAAACCCAGGGGCACTTAACCACTGAGCCACATCCCCAGACCTTTTTATTTTCATTTTCAGACAGGATCTCGCTAAGTTGCTTAGGACCTCGCTAAATTGCTGAGGCTGGCTTTGAACTTGTGATCGTCCTGCCTCAGAGTCCTAAGCCGCTGGGCTTACAGGCTTGCACTACCATGCCCAGCTGAGAATAATTCTTGACTGTCAAGCGATTGGCAATTGGTTTATGGACAAGGTGACTATACATCTTGTGTGTGTCTGCTCCCCAGCCTATTTATTAACAGCACGGCTTTTCATTCAAAAATGTTCCAGTTTAAATGATGTATGTGGCAATTTGCCCTTTAGAGCAGGGTTTCTCAACCTCATCACTGTTGATATGTTGGGTTGGGTATTTCTTTGATGTAGTGACTGTCTTGTGATTTACAAGATGTCTTAGCAGCATCCTTGGACTTCATACACTAGGTGCCTGTAGCCTCGTTCCTCCCAGTTATGACAACCAAAAATATCTCCGGACATTGTCAAAGGACTGCAGAGGGCAAAACTCCCTCTTCTGAAAACCACTATTATGCAGTAGCCGAGTAAAAACAAATCTAAGAAAGAAAAGGAAAAAAAATTTTAAAAACTTGGTACCAAAAGAAAAAAATATCTTCCTTTTCCCCTTATATCATTTCCTTTAGGAAACATGTAATTATATGTTCTTTCTCTATTCCTTCTAATTGTATGCAAGTCTTTAAAAATTAAGGACCTCTTGACAGTTTTACAACGCTGGAATATTTTTCTGAAGGGGCTTGGAGACTTGTCTTTAAATTGCATCCATTCAGGAAATAGAACACCTTGTCCTTCTCTCTGTGGGAGTTTACCCCAGATGCCTGGTTCTAAGTTATAACTACCTGCTTTCTATATAGCCATAAGGCATATATAAGGATAATCTTTATTTTTTATAATCTTTATTTTTTATAAAGATTATCTAACACAGATGCCCATGCAGTAACAAGGGCATTTAGGATGAACTATGCAGAGTCCTCTTACCTATGGACAAGTTTCATTTATCTTGAGAGTATGTGGGGAATGGGATGGCACCTGCCTGTTTTTATAAAAAGGTGAGATCTTTTTCTGTCCTTACAGTCTCTTTAGCAGATTTCCTGTGATGGGTGTTGCAATCTGGTTCAACACGTTCTAATAATAAAACATCTTAATTTTTTTTCCCCATTGTAGAGGAGCTTCACTTGGGCTGGCAGAGGATTTTTTTTTCTTTTCATCTCTGAGGACATCAAAAATGAGGAGAAATGAGGAGAGCTAAAGCAAAATTGGAAGGGATGACTTAAATTATATCAACCACCAGAGGTAAACACAAGGAGCATTTGGTATTAAGTGTAGCCTTTTCAAGGGCCACAGTCATCTCATATTTGACCAAAGGTGCTCTCTTTCCCCCTCTCACTTCTGCTCTTCAATTAATACATGCTGAAAAATGCCTCCCACTGTGGCCTGTCTTCTTATCATTGTTCTGGGCTCCTGTAGTTTCTACTCTCTATATCTGGGACCTCCCTGACATGAAGTATCATACCACTTCATTTATCCCCAGAGTGAGCCACTGAAGGCAAGACTGTTGTGTGCTGTAGGTTTCTCTGAAGAAAGGGGAGAGGAGGTTCTGAGGAAGAAGACACTATCATAGCACAGCACAGTCAACAACAGGAAACTGAATAGAGCCCTCGCTGTTCCACAGTTCCTCCCTCCCCGCCGGGACTACCCTACCAGCCAGCTTTTTCTCTTTTCATCACTGGACTTCATACTTGGGCCCTCCTATCGCTAGACCTCAGATAATAGAAGTTGTTCAGTACATCTGTTTTTGTGTATAACTGTTTTTTAGTCCACGTGGGTTAAAAATACCATGTACTTTGCAGGTCCTATGCTTGTTCCTAATTATGAAAAAATGGAACAGTTTAGCCATATAAAGAAAGCTAAAAGGGTACAATTAAGAGAGGCTAGATTTTACGTTTGGGATTCTGAGGTGTAATTTGTTAGGACGAGGGCATGGTAATAGTCAGGTGGGGTTTTGGAGAAAGCAGGCAGGGAAGAGAAGGGGGTGATAGAGGAGACTGAATCCATAAAGAGATGATGGTTTGCAGAGAAAAGAAGATAGGTGGGAAATAATTAAACTGACTGGGTAATTGGATTCATAGTGCCTTGTGACTGAGGCCCCCCTCTTGGTTCTGAAAATATATGTAATTCTTTGGGAGACCTTGCTATGTGTGTGTTCTCAGATTTGGTCTTAAAACGTTCCTTATTTTTTGGATCACCTGTTCTGTTTCAAGCCCCCCAAATAGACTGAGAACATACTGATGACTAATTCAGACAGATCTCTGCCTTTAAGAGATTATATTCTAGTGAATGGTCTCAGGACCCCCTAGCTTCCTCTTGTGCCAGTTACCCTTACAGTGAACCCCAAGTTATTTAATAGAACTTAGAGTTTTTATAACTAAAGAAACTTAGATAAAACATTACACAAAGATAAAGATGTGGAATAAAATAGACTCAAACAGTCTTGACTCTGAATGTCTTGCTGTCAAGCAGAAAACCCAGCATTATTTACAAGGTAAAGCTATGTTAACACCATGAATGATTGAATACTGAGTATTAGTGAATGGTTGAATATTGGTTAAAATGATTGAACTATTGGCAATGGCATAGGTCAAACAGTATATTTTTCTTTCTGTGTACAGATTATTATAAAAAGACATTTCTTCTTTAAATCCTTGTTAACATTAAAATTTGTTTTCAAGGTCATTATATGCTTTTGGCTAAAAAAAATAAAATAGAACACCAAATCAAAGTAAAAATTACATGACACAAACCCTCTGGAAAGGAAAGAGTATGAAATAAGAAATTCTTGATGTTGTGAAGTAAATAATGTAAGTGAAAGCTGAAAACTGACACTATGATATGTAAATATGTTCAAAAGCATTTAAGAAATAATAACATGGTCTTTAGAAAGATCAGCATCTAAATCCCCTGCAGGGGCCTGGTGTATAGCTCAGTGGTATAGCATGCGCTTAGCATGTGCAAGGGCTGGTCCAATTGCTGGACCCAAAAAATTACAAAAACAGTGAAAAACCAGTAGTGTCAGTGTATAGCACCTCCAGCTGGTTTCTATATAACATTGAAGACTGACATCTGGTTCTTTGAATATATGATTTCCTCACACATAGAAGGAAATATACTGGCATTCCTAATTCTACTTCTCCTTATATTTAATGGCATTGCAATAAAATAATGGATTTAAATATAAATTTGAATTTGAATGTTGAAATAGGTAATCTCTTGAGTCTATTCACAGGGTGGTAGAAAGTACATCAAAAAAGATTGGAGTCCAAATAAGATTAAAAGAAAAAGTGGGGCTGGGATTGTGGCACAGTGATATCGTGCTCGCCTAGCACGCTTGAGGCACTGGGTTCGATCTTCAGCACCACATAAAAATAAAATAAGGATATTCTGTCCACTTGCAACTAAAAAATATATATAAAATTTTAAAAAAAGAAAAAGAAAAAGTAAGTCCCAAATATATTTCTGAGTTGGGGGAGAATGAACTCTTCCTTTTCACGGGCTCTCTGGTCAGTCAGGATAATTCCAGCTTCTGTACCTGATTCTTGTCATAGTTCTCGCTAATGTTGGGAGGAAATTATGGGAAAAGGCTTAAGTTCATTATGGTACTCTGTGACCAGCCAGAATGACCCAGTTACCTAGTACCTGGTGACAATTTAACCTCAGGAATTATCCTTCTCCAAGAGGGACAGGTCCTCTTATCCTTTCATCAAATGCCAAACCAGTATGGCAAATACAGTTTCCAAATGAAGCAGTTTATTGTAATGAACAAAACAGCAGAATAAGTAAAAATAAGCAGGAGGAATGTATAAAATATAGGCAACAACAGGTAAAAGAAAATTAGTCAAATAGTCAGTGCTAGTAATGAATAAACACATCCACAAAAAAATTGTCTCAATAAGTCTCATTAATGACAGTTGCTGGGACAACTGGATACACACATAAAAAATGATGCTGAGCTTCTGCTTCAAAACTTGTTCAAAGTGGATTATAGATCAAAATGTTAAACAAAAATCTATTGAACTCTTAGAAGACAACTTAGAACATCTCTGAGAACTTGGGTTAGGCAATGGTCTCTTGGATATTACACCAAAAGCTCCAGAGACGAAGAGCAACTAGACAAATTGAACTTCATCAAAATTAGAAACCTTTGTGTTTCAAAGGATACCATCAAGAAAGTGAAAAACACCCCACAGAATGGGGGGACCATTTGTAAACTCTATGTCTGGGAGAATTTGTCCAGAATATGAAAAGAACTCTTGCAACTCAGTGATATTAAGAAAAATAAGGCAATTAAAAATAGACAAAGCATTTGAAGGAATCTGTATATCTCCAAGGAAGATATACAGATGTCCAATAGACTCATGAAAAATGCTCAACATCATTCATCATTAATTAATGAAAATCAAAAGCATTGACAATACCACCTCATGCGAACAACCTAAATGTCCATCAACAGATGAATAAAGTGTGGTGTCTCAATACCACGGAATATTAATTGACAACAAAAATAAGTGAAGTACTGTATCTGACACCACACTGACGAACCTTGAAAACATTATTTTATTGAATGAAATCAGCTGTAAAAGACACCTTTTGTGGGGTTCCATTTATATAAAATATCTTATATAAAATTTTATTTATATAAAATTTCTTGGTTGCAAGAAAAGGAAGACAGTAATAAGGAGTGACTGCTAATGGGAACAGGGACTTTGAGGTGATGAAAATGTTCCAAAGTTGGAGTAGCAGTTGCACGACTCTGTGACTACCCTACCACCCACCAAGCTATGCACTTTAATAAGGTGAATGTTAAGGCGTATTACTTATATCTCAATAAAGCTGTGATAAACCAACAGAGCTTAATCTGATTGCTAGAAGAGGAAGACAATCTGACTATCTTCTGAGGCAATTCAAAGCTTTCTGTGAAAATTATACAGTGAAAATATCAGTTTCTTATGCTGATCTCTGTAAGCCCTTCATCGCCCACTTAGGCAGTAGGAGGCCTTTTTTGGCACTCTTTACTGATGCCTGGCTTAGTATATTCAGGTTAATAAACATACCTATTTATCTGGAGCCTAGGTGAAAATGTTAAAAGAAAAAACAGTAAATTTTCCACAGTGACAAAGTCAGAGCAAAGTCAACTACACATTTTCTTTGGGTTATCTGTGTCATCCCTCTTGCTCCCATCTCTGTTCCTTTGATGACACACTGAACTACTACAGCTTTTAAAATATTTGGAAATATCTGAAGTGGTCTGCCTCACTGGCAGAAAAGAAACAAAGAAAATTGAGTTTTGGTAAAGGAGAGGGAAAAAAAGTGGACATATGTTTTTTTTAAAAAGCATTTAGGAATTGAAGGAAGAATCTAAATTGAGCTCTCTGCTGCCTAAAAGCTGATAGGACCAATATGGTGATAAAGGTCCTGCTTCTGCCAGAGACATCTCGTGGACACAGTCAGGTTCATTATCATGTTTAAGAAGTCAAAACAGGAAACTCTGATAAGAATTCCTTTCTTTTTCAAGAAAAATCATCAAAAATAAGGGTAAGGAATAACGTGTCCCAGTTTCAATCAGGGAGAATAACAGGAAAAAATTGAAAAGATGTGGGGAAGACAATAGAAAAAAATGCAGTGAAATGTGCTTATTTAATTATAGGACAAAAGAGAGGTGAGACTGGTTATTAGGGAAGAGGTGTTTAAATTGGTTACTGAGTATGGAAACCTAAGTCAGAAGACTTATTTAAACCAAGAGGAATCAGAGACCAGAAACAAATGGGCATAATAAAGTCCAAGAATACACTGAACATCCTTTGCCTGATTATGTCCTGTCTCTTGAATTTTCCCCAAACTTCCTAGTTCAGGACTATGTCAAGATACACAAGAAAAATGTCTCCAAGATCATCAAGCTATTGCTTAACATAGTGTGTGTATATATATACACACATACATATGTATAACATTATATATATATATATTTATTTTTATTTTAGGATGAGAGGGAAATATTTTAAATAAACTTTAACAATATTCTCTATATCTGTAGAGGATTTTGATTATTTTTATATTTGTACATATTAACTTTCTTTCAAACAAGTTGGAATAATGTCAAAAATTCACAAATATAAATTACATTTTTGATGGTATATTTAAACTATAGATTTAAATGCAACAAAATGTTTATGAGGTCAATAATATGCCAAAAAAAATCTGAACCCACTTTTACAACCCAATGTTTGAAAATATTTCATTTTGTACATCATAAACTCAAACTAGAAAATTTGCATTTGAATTCTAAATGATTTAATATACTGAAATTTAGGATTTAGTTTATAGAACATGTCTCCCTACAGCTTTATTGTAAATTTGAATGACTAAGAAATCAAACACTAAATAAGTCCAATTATTTACTTGTTTTAACAATGTTTTTTATTAGATATGGGGATATCTTAGCATGCTCTTTAAAGGTTTAAATTAGATAAGGCAACTTCTAAAGCTGTTGAGTAACATCTTAGGACAAGTTTTTAGATTTATCACCTACCACATTCCTTCTCCTCATGAATTACAGTTCAACACAAGCCTCCTTATGTTTCCTATGAAATGGTGATTCACATTATATAACCCAAGACTATTAATTAAAACTATCACAAACTTTATAAGGGTCTAAAGTACCACTGTGGTTTACAATGTTCTGCTAAGTGCTGTATTACCTGAGTTATTTGTTCACCAGCATGCTCTTCTGCGTTAACTACACTCTCTTTGGCTAAATGTGCATATGGACACTCAAAACTGTTCATTTGATGAAGGGAGATTAAACAATAATAAATAGTATTTTATTATACATTTAGGTAGCACCTATTAATGCTTTTAATAATTTTAATGACCCAAAACACTTCTAGGAGCTACCTGAAGGTCTACAAAATGCAGCAAGAACTCACTGGCCCAAAGTAATACCAGTGGCAGTGTCCTTGAATACAGGTATGCCGATGAGACCATTCAGGTCAAATGCTTTCAGTGTGTCTAGCAAATGATAAGCATCCATTGTCAATAATGGCAACGATGATGATGATGATTACAAAAGAAACTCCACATTTTTATTATGTTGTCTAAATGTTAGATTTTGATTCAGTTTTTTTTTTTTTGATGAGACTAGAGATATTGAATAGATTAGTCAAGAGAGTGGAGTGAAGCAATGGTCAGGAGGGCATTCTACTTTTGCTTCTCTTCCTCTAAGTAAGATGGGGATCACCTTTCATAGCTCCCCTCCCTTCTGAGAAAAGAGGAGCCCTTTCAATTCTTGCTTCAATGTGTCTAAACACACAGAATAATCAGAGTTGCTACTCCTGAAGAACGCCAATGCTGGTCTAGAGGTCTTATCTAAAGGATCAGGGAATTTAAACTTGAGTAGGTTACCCAAGTTACCATCTAAGAAAAAGTTATGAGCTTTAGAATTGGAGACAACTAGGAGATTGGGAATCACATGGTCGATCTATTGACTTCTTTTAGATACATAATTTACATATCCAAGGATAGAATATTCAAAGAAATTGTTTATTAAAGCATGATTGATGGAGAATATGTAAGTATTAGCTATACAGATAGTGTATTCACAGTTTGAGACTTCAGCTCCAACTTTGGGGTCATGTGTACCTAAAATACTAGGAAATTTTTATATTGGATATAAAATTGTGTGGATATCTATACTATATATTATTTATTACCTCCAATATTGTCTAGAGTAATAATCAAGATAAAATTATCAATAATCAAAAGTATTAGTTAAAAGCATTAACATTTCTGCAGCAAAATACATGGATATACCTGTTAAGTGAGATAAATGAAAATTATAATAAGCTTCATGTGAGTTTAAATCAGACCATGTCAGTAATGAGAGGGGTTTAGAGACCTGTACCTAACAGAGTATATTAGAAACAAAATGAATTTTCATGTATAAAATATGAGAGTATCCTTGTACATTCTTGACATTTTATCACTATCCTCAAAACCACTTCTATAGTGAGACTGAGGGGAAGTACAGGACTCTGGCCACTATGGTTTCTTAAAACATTATTTTTAAAAATATTTCCTGAATATCCACTATTAAAAACTTCTGTTTTTTAACTCTTTTGAGACTGTATTTTATTGGCATTAGACTATCAGTAGCACTAGCCTAATTTAGGCCAAAGATGAAACTGGGGCAGGGGGTGGTACTGGGGATTGAACCCAGGGTCACTTAACCACTGAGGACATCCCCAACCCTTTTTGTTTGCATGTTTTATTTTGAGACAGGATCTCACTAGGTCCTTAGGGCCCACCTAAATTGCTAAGGTTGGTCTCAAACTTGCAATCCTCCTGCCTCAGCCTCTGTAGTCACTGGGATTACAGTCATGTGCCACTGTGTCTGGCTGTTTGAACTTTCTCAATAATGATAACAAATGACATGGATTAGAATACATTAGAATGTGTTTAAATCTATGAGCTAATCACTTTTGACAAGTAATAAAGAAAGAGATACTACCAAACTTTCATCCTTCCCTAGAATTATACCATTAATAGATTAAAGAAAAGTATTTTTTAAACAATGTTAAACAATGCATTTACTCTGATAAGTGTAAAAGAAATGGTAAAATTAAAATGCTGCCATTTTGCAACCCCCAGTGATTTATGTACATATAAACAAAAGTATTCATCATTGTTAACAACATGACAGAAGACAGAGGAACGGTCTATCTTCCTAGCTAGAGTGAGCCCTTCAGTATAAGTGAGACTATGTTACATCTTTTGTCACTATGCACAATGGAGTTCCATTTTCCTAACGGAAAGTCAACATCCTTATGAATGCCTTCAAGGACCTGTGAGAACTGTCCTTGACTCACTCCCTCTGATGATAGCATTTCTGCTACAAAGATTTCCTTCCTGTTCCTTTCACATTTAAAGTGTGGTCCCTCTTGGAAGTCTGCACATGGGCTGTGCCTTCTTCCCAAAATGCTCTTCCCTGATACACACAGCTAGTTTCCTCACCTTTTTCAAGTCTTTGCATAAAAGTTATCTTCTCCATGAAGGTTTTAGATCCATCCCACTTGAAATTACATCTAAATCTTCTCCTCCTGCCTCATGCACACCTTTTCTGACACTAATCTATATGTTGTAAGACTCATCATCAAAACTAATCATTAAAATATGGTTATGGGTTGTATTGTGCCACCTCTCCAAAATGCATCTGTTAAAATCCTAGCCCACCAATACCTCAGAATATGACCTTAAATAGGGCCATTGCAGATGTAATTGAATTACTAGAGTCAAGGCTGAGGGCAATCCAATATAAGTGGTGTCCTCATAAGAAGAGAAATATTTGGACCCAGAGACACAGGGAGAATAGCATGTGACAAGGAGGGCAGAGACAGGAGTAATGTAACTGCAAGGAGAACCAAAGATTGCCAACTAACCACAGCAGCTAAAAGACCCAGGAATGGTGCTCTATGGCTTCAGAGGAACACACAGATCTCAGACTTCCAGTCTCTAGAACTGTAAGATAATACTTTTCTGTTGTTTTAAGCCACAGAGTTGTGGTATTTTGTTATTGCAACTTAGGAAGCAATGCATATATCTATATACTGGATCATTATTATATAATCAATTTTTTATTGTTCTTATTACTTACTGTTTGTCTAACTTTTGTCACTCACTCTATTCCCCAGAAAGCAAACACCACATGATCTGGGATCTTTTCAGTCTGTTTTGTTCATGGATGCATCCTAAGCACCAAGAACAGTTCCTGTCACATAGTGTTTTAGCCCAGTATCTGCTGCTGTCACATGCCACCACTGACTGGATAAATTATAAGGAAGAGAACTTTACTTCTCACAGTTCTGGAGAGTTGAGAAGTCCCTTATCAAAGTTCCAGCAGCTGGTGAGTGCTAACCATTCTTGCTGATTCATAACATGGTAAGGGTATCACGTGGTGAAGGAGCACATTAGAGAGCAAGAGGCAGGAAGCAAGAGGAGGCCAAGGGGCTGAACCCACTTTTATTGAGACTCTCTCTCACAATAGCTAACCCACTCTTGCAATAAGAGATCTCATGACCTCATCACCTCTTAGGATCTACCTCTAAACACAACAGCAATTAAGTTTCAATATGAATCTGGAAGTGACTGTCAAGGTGACCATAGTAGGTATTCAATAAATATCTGTGGACTAAAATAATGTAAGTTTCTTTATCATTTAATCAGGTTAGTTGCCCTTTGTACCTTCCCCTATTTAAAAATTTTTTTCCGTGTTGTGTTTTGTTATTCACAGTAACAGGCAACACAGCTAACAGGAATAACTTAAATAACCACTAAAACCCAATTTAACCTCTTCCCAAATTAGATATTCTTGAATATTGTTAAAAAGCAATGAGGTTGACAGTTTTTAATTTCATCTCCATCTAGTCCCCTTAGCCATGCTTTTGTGAAGGTGCTATTGGACAACTAATCATGTCAGACACAAGGAGACAATAGAAACAAAATTATATAATCAGCCCTTGAGCAAGGGAGAGTTGACTAAACATAAATTGTTTAACTCACCAAGCAAGTCTCCATGGAAGAAATTATCACTCATAATAATCTTCTAAAAACCATTAATCCGGGGCTGGGATTGTGGCGCAGTGGTAGCGTGCTCGCCTAGCATGCGTGAGGCACTGGGTTCGATCCTCAGCACCACATAAAAATAAAATAAAGATATTCTGTCCACCTGCAACTAAAAAAATAAATAAATATTTAAAAAAAAAAAATAAAAAATAAAAACCATTAATCCTAACCTTAATGGCTTCTATCCAACAACCCATTCGAACTCCTCAGCTTTCAATTATTAAGAACAATCCATCATTTCTGGTTAAGGAATATTAATTGTGTCCTTCAAGTTCAATAGTTTAAGAGCGCCACATTATAGTTTATCTAGTTTAACTAAATTCATCTATTAACAACTATAAAATCCATGAAATTTGACAGTCGTTGTACATTTGCTAATGTTAGCTACACTAACTGGATAAAATATCTCTTTGTGTATTTATATTTGTCCTTATCAAATATAAAGTTTGAACTTAAGGGTCCCAATGAAGGTGAGCATGCTTACTGATTTTAAATAAGAGGTCATTCCTTAGCATTGGCATTTTTTAAATTTAATTTAATTTTTTATTTTTTACACAGATGGAGCACAACTGTTATTTCTCTGGTTGTACATGATGTAAAATCACATTATATATGCAGTCATACATGAAGCTAGGGCTATGATATTCATCTCATTTCACCATCTTTACGGCCCCATACCCCTTCCCTTTGACCAAAGTTCCTCCATTCTTCCCATGTCCCCTCCCTCATTATGGATCAGCATTCACTTATCAGAGAGAACATTCAGCATTTGGTTTTTTGGGATTGGCTTACTTCGCTTAGCATGATATTCTCCAACTCCATCCATTCACCTCCAAATACCACAATTTTATTCTCTTTTATTGATGAGTAATATTCCATTATGTATATATACCACAGTTTCTTTATCCATTCCTCTATTGAAAGGCATCTAGGTTGCTTCCACAGGTTAGCTATTGTGAATTGAGCTGCTATAATCATTGAAGTGGCTGTGTCACAGTAGTATGCTGTTTTTAAGTCCTTTGGGTATAGATCAAGGAGTGGGATAACTGGGTCAAATGGTGGTTCCATTCCAGGTTTTCTAAGGAATCTCCATACTGCTTCCCATAGTGGTTGTACCAATTTGCAGTCCCACCAGCAATATATGAGTGTGCCTTTCCCCCCAAATCCTTGCCAACACTTATTGTTGTTTGTATTCTTGATAACTGCCATTCTGACTGGTGTGAGATGAAATCTTAGAATAGTTTTGATTTGCATTTCTCTAATTGCTAGAGATGTTGAATGTTTCTTCATATGTCTGTTGATCAATTGTATATCTTCTTCTGAGAAGTGTCTGTTTAGCTCCTTGGCCCATTTATTGATTAGGTTGTTTGTTTTTTATTTTTATTTTTTTGGTGTTAAGTGTTTTAAGTTCTTTATATATCCTGGAGATTAGTGCTCTATGAAATGTGCATGTGGCAAAAATTTGTACCCGGAATGTAGGTTCTCTGTTCACTACATTGATTGTTTCTTTTGCTGAGAAGAAGTTTTTAGTTTGAATCCATCCCATTTATTGAATATTAATTTTACTTCTTGCACTATAGGAGTCTTGTTAAGGAAGATCCTAATCCAACATGATGAAGATTTGGGCCTACTTTTTCTTCTGTTAGGTGTAGGATCTCTGGTCTAATTCCTAGGTCCTTGACCCACTTTGAGTTGAATTTTGTGCATGGTGAGAGATAGGGGTTTAGTTTCATTTTGCTGCATATGTATTTCCAGTTTTCCCAGCACCATTTGTTGAAGAGGCTATCTTTTTGCCAATGTATGTTTTTGGTGCCTTTATCTAGTATGGGATAACTGTATTTATGTGGGTTCGTGTCTGTGCCTTCTATTCTGTATCATTGGTCTACATGTCTATTTTGGTGCCAGTACCGTGCCGTTTTTGTTACTATAGCTTTGTAGTACAGTTTAAGGTTTGGTATTGTGATGCCTCCTGCTTCACTCTTCTTGCTAAGGATTGCTTTGACTATTCTGGGTCTCTTATTTTTCAAATGAATTTCGTGGTTGCTTTTCCTATTTTTATAAAGAATGATGTTGGGATTTTAATTGGAATAGTATTGAATCTATATAGCGCTTTGGGTACTATGGCCATTTTGACAATATTTATTCTGCCTACCCAAGAACATGGGTGATCTTTCTATCTTCTAAGGTCTTTTTCAATTTCTTTCTTTAGTGTCCTGTAGCTTTCATTGTAAAGGTATTTCACCTCTTTTGTTAAATTGATTCCCAAGTATTGTATTTCTTTTGAGGCTATTGTGAATGGGGTAATTTTCCTAATTCATCTTTCAGAGGGTTCATCACTGATGTATCGAATGCAATTGATTTATAGGTGTTGATTTTATATCCTACTATTTTGCTATTCATTCATTAATTCTAGAAGTTTTCTGGTGGAATATTTTGGATCTTCTAAGTATAGAATCATGTTGTGAGCCAATAATGATAGTTTGAGTTCTTCATTTCTTGTTAATATCCCTTTAATTTCTTTTGTCTGTCTAATTGCTCTGGCTAGTGTTGCAAGGACTATGTTGAATAGCAGTGGTGAAAGAGGGCATCCTTGTCTTGTTTCCATTTTCAGAGAGAATGCTTCCAATTTTTCTCCATTTAGGATGATGTTGGCCTTGGGTTTAGCATAGATAGCTTTTTTTTTTAAAGTTGAGGTATAAACTTTTAAAAGTTGAGGTAAATCCAAAGCTTAATTTTGCTGGATAAGATTCTTGGTTGGCATTCATTTTCTTTCAGAGCTTGGTATATGTTTTTCCATGAACTCCTGGCTTTTAGGGTCTGGCTTGAAAAATCTGCTGAGATCCAAATTAGTCTCCCCCTATATGTAACCTGATTCTTCTCTCTTGTGGCCTTTAAAATTCTATCCTTATTCTATATGCTGGGCTTTTTCATTATAATGTGCCTTGGTGTAGATCTGTTGTAATTTTGTACATTTGGTGTCCTGTAAGCCTCTTGTATTTGATTTTCCAATTCAATTTTCATGTTTGGGCAATTTTTTGATATTATTTCATTGAAGATATTGTACATACTTTTGGTTTGAAATTCTATGCCTTCTTGTATCCTGATAAATCTTAGATTTGGTCTTTTGATGCTATCCCATAATTCTTGTATGTTCTGTTCATGATTTCTTACCATCTTCACTGTGTGGTCAACTTTATTTTCAAGATTATATATTTTTTCTTCATTATCCAAGGTTCTTTCTTCCAAGTGATTCAATCTGCTGGTGATGCTTTCTATTGAGTTTTAAATTTGGTTTATTGTTTCCTTCATTTTAAGAATTTCTGATTGATTCTTTTTCACAATCTCTAGCTCTTTCTTAAAATAATTTTTCACTACCTGTATTTGCTCCCTTATCTCTGTTGGTGTGATCAATGGTTGCCTTTATTTGCTTTCTTATTTCTTTGTTGGAGTGATCAATTTTTGCCTGCATTTGCTTGCTTAAGTCATTCTTTAATTCACAGAATATTTTAATTATGTACATTATGGATTCTTTCTCTGACATTTCATCAACTGTGCTTTCAATGCATTCTATTACTATAGTATCTAGGTTTATTTGGGGGCAATTTCTTCTCTTGTTTTTTCATGTTGATTTTGTATGTTCCTTTCTTGCAATCCCAATCTGAGGTATTGTGGTTATCTATCCTATAATCTTGTAGTGAAACTACAGGTTACTTGTATCTCACCTTGGAGTTCACTTCCAGTCCCCAGCAGGTGTCCCCAAATGGATACTACTGCCACTAAAGATGGTGGAGGTGGTAGTGGAGGTAAGTCAAGATGGGAGGGGGAGTGGCCCAAGATGGATGCCAACACTTTCAGAGATGGGGCTAAAAGGGTGGGACTTACAATGGCTTTGGGTTGATTGATCAGAGATGTAGCACTTTGGCAGCTGGTTTCTCCAGGCCCTATTGTCCCAAGGTAGAGTCTACTACATGGAAAGAACTATGGGGATGGCTGCAGTGTACAAGATCAATACAGGAAGGAAGCAACAGCATGGATCCCCACTCTCTGCAGAGTTGGTCCTGGGCCTTGGCCTGTGCTCCCACCAGTTGGCATGGGCTCTAGCATAGAACTGGGGGCAGTCCTGGGCCTCACTTAGGCCTAGTCTCCCACAGGGATCCCCAGAGGCAGTCCCTTGCCTGAGTGTAGGTTACCCTGTGATTGGCAGGTAGCAGTCTTGGGTCTGACCTTGGCTAGGCTCCTGTGGTGGTCCCTGAAGGTGGTCCTGGGCCTTGGCCTGTGTTCCTGGCCAGTGGGCAGGGGCTCTGAGGCAGAACTCAGCATAGACATTTTGTTGTTGTTTTTGGTCCATGGTGAGACAAGAGTCTTGAATCCAAGCATTGAAAGAGTAAGAAGTTTTTCACATGAAAGTCTCATTTTCCAAAAGTAAACTTTGGTGTTCTGAACATAGCTTTAAAGTCAGCCATACATAATGTGGTGAAAAGGCAAGATATTACTAGGAAATGTTCTTACCAGACAGAAATGGGTAGAAAGTCTTAGCATAAAAAAGGAGAGATAAAAAAGAGAAAAGCAAATATGAACTAGGTTTCTTCAATTTTCCAGTTACAATATAAACAGGGGAGGACTCTCAAAGCACCAGAGAGATTAGAGAGAAGTTAAGAGCAGAGTGGGCTTGTGAGTAGATTTGTGTTTGAAAATCCAGAAAGGGACTGGAAAGCAGAGGACTTGTGTACCAATGTGAGGTAAATACCACAAAGTAGATAAGGCAGCTTATCGTGTTGGGCAGACAGAAAGCCCGAATAAGCCTAAATTGCTTGTATCAGTTCCTTATGACCTATACAAGGAACAGAATGTCATCAATTCCTACAGAATATCCATCAATGCATGTAAAGTACCCCAATAGTTCCCAGACTTGATATGGTGCAGCATCACTAACATAGCAACCTCACAGGTTAGACAGGTTGGAACAAAATGGAGGTTGTGGCAGAAACTCAAGCAATGAAAGATTAAGTCCTAGCATGTCAGCAGAGATGGAGGATCCTGGGCCAGCTCTCAGGCCCTGACTCTGCTAAGAGACCATGCATTTCAGAGCAGAGGCAGAGACTTATGTAACATGAAAAGCAGACAGGATTATTACTCCTCAGCTGGAGTTCAACAGGAGCAAGGAGAAGATACCTTATGGGCCAGCACCATTTTCCCCATGGTATGAGATCCCATGAACTTCCTCTCAAGGTACACACATTTCAGGCAAGTAGGATGTGGCAGAAAGAAAATCCCATAGAGACTGTAAACTTTCAACTGATTAAATATGAGAATCACTTATTACAAACTCAAAGGTTTGTTTTTCTGTTGTATTGTTTTTCTTATCATAAGTAGAAATATGTATAGGGAATGCTTAAATCAGTTATAGGCACTGAAGACAACAATACTATTTTGCACTTTGCATCTGTGCACATAATCAATTTTTTTTCAGGGACTCAGTTCTTTTAAAAATTGCAAAAACAAGCACATGAGCAAAAAGTTCAAATAGTTGAAAAGTTTGACTTCAACCACAGTGTAGTAGTATAGCATATGAGAATTCATATGCATATCACAATGAAATAGCAAAGTATATTAATCATTCTATATTTGGGACAAATAAATTAATTTTATTTTCTGTGAACACTTAAAATTGTCTTTAAAGTTATTTAATAACTGGAAACATATCACTTAGATTTCATGTTTTAGAATATAAAAGTTGCACATAAAAACTATTTGATAATATTTAATGTTATGTATAAGTCTAGAAAAAATTTAATATCTTTTTTTCACTATGTTAATAGTCATGGCTTTTATTTCAAACCTAGGAAAAAATGTTGTCATCCTAATCTACAGGCATTTCTCATTTTTTGTTCCTTTCTCATCCTGGCCTCAAATTTATGGGTTTTCTGACATGACTATGGGAGAACAATGAAGGAAAAATACAAAAGCATGGGTCAAAGTCTTTTAAAGTAAACTCTCAGTTTTAGAACAGGCAAAATTTAAAGGGATTTCAGAACTGGAAAGAGTCTTTTAACCCCTATAGCATGCTGACTACGTAGAAGGCAAAGGAAATACCTCATGAAAGACGAATAGCACAGTAGGAAAATGTGTGAAGGTAGTGGTCTCTATGCTGTGTATAATTGCTCTACTCTTTCAATTTGTGTACTGTTGTGTCTCAAGGGAGCATATCCAAATTGCCTGGGTAGCCCTTACATACTAACAAATCACAATTATAGAAAGGTGTTTTGATTCAAATCTTTTTCATTTGCTAAATTAATTGCCTATCATTAGAACAGTAGAGCTAAATTGATTATTTTACTAGTTCTCAATAATATGAGGTAATCAGTTTCCTGTAGGATTTCCAAAAGTGTTTAAAATGATAATCATTGCTGGGCATACATCTGTTGTTCAGTCATGATTTTCTAGACATATTAAATATTTTTTGTATTTTCACAAACTAAGCATTAAGAAGCCTGTGGAAAAGAAATGAAGATAGATAACAGAAACACTTCATATTTGAAATTAAATATTCTTCAGGAAAAATAAGTTTTGCTTCTTTAGGCAAAAAACAGCACTGATTTGTTTAGATATAATTTTTATTTTAAGCAAAAAATACCATTCATTAATTTATAGATAACATGAAATGGAAGGTATTATAACTACTATATAACTACTTTTAAAATTGAAATTACAGATGGGATTGACACCGACTCTGTACAACCAAATGAATTAATCATGTTATAACACATTAAAGTTATCTTCCGTATACTACAAACTGACATTAAAATCCAGGACTCTTCAATGTAAATTAGATTCCATGTTATCAAAATTTATTATAAATACATCATTATCATGAAAATATAAATGATCTTTTAGATGACCTCAATGTTTGCTCTTTCCTTGGTACACAGTGAGATTTATGACATATGAAGACAGTGTATAAGGGACATTAAGTCAGCTTTGATCCCATTATTAAGAAATCCATAGAGAATTGGATTAAGACAACAGGACATCATGCCTAACAGATGACAAATGCAATACACCAGCTTGAAATGCCTATTGGAAATAAGGTTATCATTGAAATCAGTTACCACATGGAAAAGATGCAGGGGCATCCAGCTGACAGCAAACACTAATATCAGTATGGTCAGCCTGTAGAAAACACTTCGAGATCTCTTTTTGATTCTTGTGATGGAACGTTGTACTCTCATTTCATGAATGTCTGAGTTTTCTTCAGGTTTCATCTCAAAGCAAGTTGGAACCCCTGGTATGAATTTACTGGATGAAGAGAGCTGACTTCTTGCAGAGCCAAAGTTTTCTGGAAGTGTTCTTGAGGGGTTCTCCTGGGAAGGTCTTGCTGGGGCAGGTAACACACATGCCGTCTTCTTGCTGTATCTTCTCCTGTGTTTTCTGATGAATGAATAACTCCACTTATGGCTACCGGGGAGTTTCATCGGATTCCCATTCCTTTTGGATGGATGAAGAGTTAAGTTGATCATCTCATTTTCTTCTAGTCTGTTTTCTTTGTTGGACAAACCACAGCTTATACTTCTGCAGACACTGGTATGACTTATGGTTAGACAAACCAAAGGCAGAATATACTGAACTAGCAATAAAGAGATAGTAAAAGCAATTCTGTATGAGTCCGATGGCCAGGACTCAACACATAAATATCTGCTGCTCAGCAATGCTGAATCGAAGGTTTCCTGAAGTTCCACAAGACTATGGAACACTGGAAGGGGAGAACAAATTGCAAAACCTAGGGTCCAGACTGTAGCTATCAGGAAGTAGCCATGATTTGCCGTTAAATTATTAGATATAGGATGCTTTATCATATGATACCTGACAATGGCAATTGATATTAAAATTAAGGTTGAAACCAGCACTGACACACATTGAAGGAAAGGCATAATATGACACATGACTTTGCCAAACATCCACTGATCTAGCAAGACAGAGGTCAGTGTGAATGGTGAGCAAAACAGTACAACCAAGATGTCAGAGAAGGCCAAATTTCCTATGAGAAAGTTCACTGTAGTCTTCTGATTACGCTTTTTCGTGAGAGCCATTAAAATCAGTAGATTCCCCAGAAAACCAAGAAGACTTACTAATGTATAGAGCCCAATCAAGAAATACTGTAAGTCATCTACACTGCTTCTGTAGTCATCCCAGACGGGGAAATCGGAATTCCGAGTGACGGCAGTATTGTTCTCTGTGACAAGTGTCTTGTTATAATATGCCTTGAGCTCTAAATCCATATTAGAGTCCTGCTTGGAACAAAGAGATATTCATTAGAAACGTAAAAACCATTGCTTGACTACTAAACATAATCCATCCAGAAGGAAACTGTATTTTATAATTTGCTCCCACTACCCTATTAATCTTCTAAGAAAATTCGGTGAGGTCTTTACTTGGTTCCAAATGCAGTGCAAATTTAGCCAATAACAAACACAGTAAATTTAACTCTATCATCAGTTCTATGCTGTGTTAACTTGTGCTAAAGGAGCAGACTTTTGTCTTTTAAATGTATGGTGGAAATAATGCAGGGAAAGGAGAGATAAGAACTTCAAAATATATCATTTATAATAGCTCAATACTATTATTCTGTAGTCAAGGTCCCTGGTACGTGGTATCATGACATAATCTGACCTTAAAAAATCCTTTTTTAGCCAGGTGCAGTGGTGCACGCCTGTAATCCCTGCACTTTGGGAGGCTGAGACAGGAGAATCGCGAGTTCAAAGCCAGCCTCAGCAACAGTGAGGTGCTAAGCAACTCAGTGAGACTCTGTCTCTACATAAAACACAAAATAGGGCTGGGGATGTGACTCAGTGGGTGAGTGCCCCTGAGTTCAATCCCCAGTACCCAAAACAAAAACAAACAAACAAACAAAAAACCTTTCTTTCCTATCTGAATCAAAGCCAAATGTAAAAATCACCTATGCTATCTCTGGACTATCAAACTGGATGTGATCTCTCTTCAAAACTCCCATAGTACCCTGAGTATAGCCGTCTGATGCTATATGTCACCATCTGCTTCACATTGCAATCATGCCTACAAGTCTCTCTTATTTATTTATAAGTAATGCTAAAGTACTTATTTCCCATGGCATCCACCACAACACATGGCACAGTAGCTTCACCCACTCTAGGTGTTAAATCAATATTTAGGAAAGAATGAAAAATCCAAACAAAAATCAAGTAACCTAAATATAATCTAGTTCAGGCAGTGTTCACATTCAAGCTCCTCAAGTGTAGAATACTGTTCCAGGTCGTAGGTATATATAGTAGGCATTTCTATAAGTGCTTATCAAGTTACATGCTACACAGTGCTGAATGAAGTCATTCAGTGATGGATTCTCAGTCCTCTGAAATGAGCTAGATTATCATGAATTAGGATAATCAGTGATTGACCGATGGTGCTGTTGGTATTTTTAAAAATGAAGTTTATCTATTTACTTGTTAATTGAAAATTAAATATTCTTCATGAAAAATAGTGTTGCTTCTTATATTTTTAGGCAAAAAATACTAAATTGGTTAAATATGACTTTTATTTTAAGCCAAAAATATGCCATTCATATAAATGTCAGCTTTATAAATATTTCATGAATTCATATTGTTTAAGGAAAACATTGTATTTTAAAGTTAAATGTAGAAGTGATGCTAACACAACACTCCATAATAAGATTTTGCATTTCAAACAAAATTTATGTCATGTAACAATGGTGTTGCATCTCCACCTCTACATATTAAAGATTGTGTCATATTGCTTAATGAAGCACTAAATTGCCTATAACATATCAATAAGGGGCAAAAGGAACCCCTACTTCTTTTTAATGAAAATTAGCACTTCCACTTTTTTCAAAAAAGAATTTTCTACAGGAAACTGAAGACAACAATTGCTAATGAATTCTGATGAGTACCTAACTGTTATAAATCTCAGTGTGTGTGTGTATGTGTGTGTCTTGCTAAAAAAGCACTTTTGCTACATATCAATACATATTTATCTACCTAATTCTAGATCTATAATTGATAATTGTACTTAAAACTATAAAAAGACATTCATATTTAAAATAATAGTGAACGGTGTTATCTTCAACTTACGAGGGACTTACAGATCCTGGTTCATTACATTTCCAAAAAACAAAAACAAAAATGCTTTGTGTACATACATTCATTATAAATAAGATTACTTTTACTTTATTTATAGCTATTTTTAAATAAGATACAGTCATCATTGTGCTATGAGAAAAGTTGAAGTTTTTCACAACTTCTTTTACTAATTCCATGTTGATTGAATTACTTTCTAACGCCAGTTTTATCCCTTTAAAGACAAATTAATTCAAAAGCCCCAGATCATATTCATTTATTCTTAGGCCCTAGCCAGCAATTTACATTGATTTTGCCTCGAGGGAAAGAGGATAACTGGTACAAAAGTGAATCATTTTGATTCTCCTGTATCATCTTATTCACCATATCACTGGGCAATAGCCTCCCAGCTGCTCTCTTGGGTAAGGTCAGTGAGCTTCTAATGAAAGCAGCTTTGACTGGTGTTTTTGCCTAATTTCCTGAGTTTGGATGCCCCTTGGCTGGGTCTAGCTTGTTCACAATCCTATTTACACTTAGTGTGCACAGGCTATTTGTAACTGTGCTCCTGATTGTTTTTTTGACTCACTTTCTTGAATCATTCCCTTTCTCCTGACTTTGTAGTAGGACAGTGTTACTGATTGCCTTTCTCGACCATCAAGGCAAAACAAGCAAGAAAGTAGACAGCTCCTTCTGCAATGGCTTTGTGCTCTTGAGATATAAGACTCATTGTAGCACTTTGGGAGGCTGAGATAGTAAATCATGAGTTCAAAGCCAGCCTCGGCAAGGGCGAGGTGCTAAGCAACTCAGTGAGACTCTGTCTCTAAATAAAACACAAAATAGGGTTGGGGATGTGGTTCAGTGATTGAGTGCCTCTGAGTTCAATCTCCAGTACCAAAAACAGAAAAAAAAAAAAAAAAGACTCATTGTAAAATTGCTGGCCAACACTTTTTGAAGATGAATAAATGCAGCAGAGCTTTTGGCAAGAAAAACAATGTGGTTTTGAATCTAAAATTTGGCTTATCTCCAAAATTTTCGTTCTAATCTCTTGATTAGATCATAATGGAGATAAGAGAAAAGTCCTAATAATTTTGATGGTAGGGAGGTGATTAATAGACTGTTACACATATGCAGATATTAAGTAAATATTTATTACTAATTACTTTAGAAAAGTAGTTTTAAAATAACAGAAATGAGTCATCAGAGAAATATTCAGAAGTGAATCATCAGAGAAATATAAATGTACATATATATATGTGTACATGTTTGTTTACATATGTATATAGGGAACCACTGAAATTGCAGTTTTTAAATGTCCCCAAAATAAAATGAGGAGATACCTACATAAAAATAATACTTTAGGACTTTAACTTTTTTTTTTTTTTGGTACTGGAGATTGAACTCAGTGGCACTCAACCATTGAGCCACCTCCCCAGCCCTATTTTGTGTGTTTTTTTTTTTAATGTAGAGACAGGGTCTCACTGAGTTGCTTAGCGCCTCGCTGTTGCTGAGGCTGGCTTTGAACTCGTGATTCTCCTGTCTCAGCCTCCCTAAGTGCTGGGATTACAGGCTTGCGCCACCGTACCCGGCTAGGACTTTAACTTTTTAAATTGAATATCTACATTGATCAAGGCTATGACATAACCAACATGAAACTAAAATTCCCAAAACAAATCTACAACATGTTTCTATTTAATTGAAAAAGAATCCCATTTTATTGGACAGTTTGTTACTAAACTCTCCTATTTTAAATGTAGGAACCTAAAATATTGAATTCATTAAACTGTAAAAAGTCACCTTCTCCTTAGTAAGCAGATGATGAAAATACCATTCGTTGAACACCAGGAAAACTGAGGATAACCTTTCTTTCCTTCTCGAAAATATTCAAGTATTTTAACAAATAGGTGGTTTATATATAATTTCAAAGGGGAGGCAGTTTTCATTAATGAATAGCTAAATAAGATTAATTGTTCCTTTATTTATTCAATAATCATTTATTGAACATCTAATATGTTAGGTGATCTGCTCTGCTTTGATGGCATAAAGATGACTAATATAAGGTATTATAAATGGAATATTCTATGAGGGATTAAGTCAAGGTCACACAGTGAGTAACTGTAGACTACCTGAGATACAAAAGTCGCTAAATGGGTAATGAATGGATAAATGGCATCTTCTAGCTGCTGCTGATGTACTTTTTTCACTACAGCAGAAACACTTGCACTATTGCTGAATATAACAAATTAGGGAAACAGTATATAGGCACTGAATATAACAGTACCTATTGGTTGATTAGTAAATTGTCTTTTTCCTCCCTTCTAATATTCATTCATTCAACTTTTATTTTGTCATTTTATTTTGGTTTGACTGTGTAGTCAATTTTGTCTTGCTATCCTTCAAGCCCCAGCCCCTTCCATCTACCCCACACACACATGACACCTGACATAGTACTCTGCCCAAAATATTAACTTGTTCCCATAAATACATTTTCTCCCAACTAGATCATGGATATTGCTATTGAGAATGGGGTGAACATGTTAATTAGTCCCTCCACATAAAAGAGTAGTTTAAACATTAGAGAAATTTTGTTCAATAGGATATAAGTTGTCTGTTTTAATGTTGAAAATCTAAGGTAGAGGAGCTATTTTGAAATCAACAAAAGTGTAAAGGATTTCTTTTCTCAATCATTCACTTCCCTTTTCCTGAAAAATACAATGAGAAAACCTACAGTGAAAATGTAAATCTGTTTCATAATTCTATTTTTCAAGAAGTTATGATGAATGCTGTACACTTTTAAGCTGAATAAGCACTTTATGTATAATAATAACAATGTCATATGTGAAACAATTTATTTCAGATTACTGTAGAAATAATGAAACATATCCAAAGAGAGAGTGTTTTAACAATGAAATAAATATTACTTCAAGAAGAAATCTAGTACAGACTGAAAGCTTTGTTGTGCCTAATTACCATACATTGCTTTTCTCTTTTATCTATGGCTGTATCTACCATCATCAGCAATTCCAGCTGAAATAATGAACTTTAATTCTCAGTTAAGAAAGTGAAAAATAATAAGTTCTTGGCTAAATTGTGGCAACTTTAAAAAAGGAAAGTCTTTGGAAAGATTTACTGTAGTTTTTTAATATATTAATCTATATCTGACGCCTAGACAAATGGTCTTCTTAATAAACTTTAAGAAAGCAGATAGTTCTTAAGAAGAATCTGAGCAACTACAATGATCTCAAAGAACACTAAGAGATTGATTTATGCATTTAAATATGGGTTCTTTGTTAAGATAATTTCCTGCCTTATGAAAATACACAGCAATCTCACAAAAGATGCCAATCACACAAAAGAATAAAACATATGGAAGTTCTTCTAGCAATGATAAAATATCAACTATTGCCTATATTGCCGTTATCTTGGAACAATGGCGAGATTCCAAGTTTCCAAACATTCCTATGATTTATTCTTAAAGCCAGAGTTTGGCAAAATTGGAACTGGACAGATAAATGCAGCTCTGCTCAACTGACAAAACATGCAGGAACGCACCAACCTCTCTTCTCAATTCTACCAGCAGAGTCTCTCTTGCCTTGAGAAATCTGAAATTAAGCATTGCATTCAGGCTACAAAATTCCCCTGAAAGAGCTTTAGGCTATTACTTGGACTATGGCAAAATGCTTTCAGAGTCAATCTAACAAGATGTTCCTTTTAAAGATAAACTAAAAGGTCTGTAAACTTGGGGATAGAATTTCTTTTTCTGAAATTCGAGGCGTAGGGATGTCTGTTCATTGCTCGCAATTGTCATAGGAGGCCACCTTGCAAATAGGTGCGCAAACCTAGGCATGCAACTGCCTCCAGGTCTCAGGCCAGCTGCAGGACAGCGCCACAGTTGGACGACCCTAGTGGCGCTCCACCCGCTGCACCCCGGGCCCGGCGGGAGCTAGAGGTGGCCAGGCAGCCGGTGAGCTGCCGCTTCCGAGCCTCCGACGCCGGTCTGGCTGCACCCTGGGCTCGCCAGCGGTGGGGAGCGCTTTGTCCACCCTCTTCCCTGCACTCCCGACGAGGCTCCGGCATAGATGCCGGACATTCTCCTCCCAGGTTTGGCCAGAGTCTACTCCACCCCGGGTGAGCTGGGGACTGGAGGTACCTGCCCGGCACGAAAAAATTCACCCCGATCCCTTCCCGGATTTCCACGCCTGACAACTGCCTGTGCTGCCACCCTAACCCCCCATTTTTCCAGCCGCGCTGCCTCCAGCTTCCCCACTCCACTCTCAGGGATGCCCCAACAGCACTCCAGGACCGAGGACAGGGCTTCTGGAGCCCGTGCCCGGCAGACTGGCCGCCCGCGACAGGACTGGCCAGAGCCCCTTGGTGCAGGCCCTCCTGGCACCAACAGGGGTGGCGGGGGTAAGGAGCCCGTACCTCGGGGCGTCCCGGGCGCTGCAGGTGCCTCGGCTTCCGGGGACGTGGCCGAGCTTGGTGGCTTCTGCACCCGGGAGACAGCAGCCGTGACAGTGGCAGCAGGAGCAGGACCTGGAGATGGTGGTGGGGAGGAGGGGGCGGAGAACCGTGAGGGTTTTAGAGGCGCCTCGGGAACACGTGACTGCTCCGGGGACCCCAGAGACCCTGCTCTAGGGCGCCTGCTCCGCTCCAGTTTTTCCCAAAGCCGGGACTGGGGGCATCGCCGTCTCTACCCCGCTGTTAGGAGGCCTAGGGAGAAGCTGCTGGGCTTCAGGATGTCGCCCTGTCATCCCAGCCTCTGGTTCCAGAACCAAGTTAACTTGGTTAAAAAATGTGAAAATAGATTTTTTCCCCCCAGTCCTGCTCCCAGTCCCTTGGTGAAGTGTGCGGGAGTGGGTGTATCTCTAAGAGCTTACACTTCCAGAGAAAAAAGCTTCAAGGCCCAGGTTTTCTCTTTGTTCCGAGATGACTAGAGCAGAAACAATACTGCTCTTTCTTGCACCTTTTGAAGTGAGCAGAGGATCGGGCTGGACGGGGAGGTAGAACCGAACTTGCAGGGCCATCAAGGAGTCAGCGGTAATGCACTGCACAGAAGAGGCTAAGAAGTAGAAGTTACATGTGTGGGCAAGGGCGAGGAGCTGCGGAGTGAGGTTGAAATGAACCGACTCTTCCTAAGACTATATTCAACAACAAAGAGGACGTAAAAAGAGTTGCCATTGATTTAAAACACAGACAACAAAAAGACATCCAACAAACAAAAAACTCTGTTCTGTTCCTCTTGAACATAATTTCCCGTGTTAATATTTCCAAATCTGTATTTTGTGTGGTGCAGTTTTGTCTGAGTTTTAATTAATTATTAGTTGGCAGATAATTTAGTCTCTGTGTGTGTGTGTGGCGGGGGTGAGGGGGTGTCTCATGTCTGTGGACACAGCTAAGCCATAAGAAAGGGCACTATGTATTGTGTTCTTAAAACAAGAACTATTATGTGACAAGCATGGCCTCAATCTACTGAAGACAACTTTATTCCTTGGGAACAATGTAACTGGTAAACTTAATTTCTGGGCCAGCAATTGCTGTTACCCCAAAGGTCAGACAACAACTCTTGATTGAGTACTCATGGGTGCTATATTGTTTGTTGTTCTATCAGCCATATTCACCCAAGAAATTCTAAATGCCTCAAGAAACTGCAGTTCTTATGTTATTCTTCTATGCTCTTTTTCTGAATCACTGTATGCTCTCCAATAGCTTAGAGGCATCTGAGCAGTCCCATGAGATTCTGCAGTAGGGGAAGGGAGAAATGAAGGTACTCAAAGTGATGTTTTTGAGAAAACAAGTGCTTGGTCTTGGACTTTCTTAACTCCAACCTCTATACAATGAATGCACTACACATTGCCACATAAATTTCCATCCTTCCATCCCTTGTACAGTCATAGCACACACCCTTCAAATACACCTTGACTTTAAACAGCTTCCCGATGAAACCCATCATGACTATCTCCAAAAACCAATTGATGCTACATGCTATTGAGTGTTAAAACTACAAGATAACTTTTATTTTTTCTTTATCAAATTCAATTTTTTTACTATATGAACCTGTAGGTTGAAGTGCTGTTATTATTAGAGTATTGGAAATAAAAGTCCATTGTGTCGTTGAGATGAATATTCTCTTTAACTTATGTACTTTCCCTTCCCATCACACCCACAGAAAACCTCAGAAAAGGGAGTTAGAATTTAAATAGTCATTATAACATACAGTATTAGGGTTCCATGGCGTGAACAAATTATTAACAATCCTTTATTTTGAAAGAATCATTATTTTAAAATAATCAGCCGTATGTTGCATAAAGAAGATACGAGCCGGGCTCAGTGGCACATGCCTGTAATCCCAGCACTTAGGGAGGCTGAGACAGGAGAATCGCGAGTTCAAAGCCAGCCTCAGCAACAGCGAGGCACTAAGCAACTCAGTGAGACCCTGTCTCCACATAAAACACAAAATAGGGCTGGGGATGTGGCTCAGTGGTCGAATGCCCCTGAGTTCAATCCCCAATACCAAAACAAAAAAAAGAAGAAGAAGGAGGGGGAGGAGGAGGAGGAGGAGGAAGAAGATGATACAACCATGAGTGTGTTTTTGCCTTAAAATTTCCCCAGAGAGATTCAGGACTGATCATCATGACTCTTTGTAGCACATAACAGAAAAATTTTGTGTTTTATGGAGTAAGATTGCAGGGCTTACTACCTCTGGGAACAGAAATAGTAATGTCCACTTCTGCTCTATGTATTTTTCCTACTCACTATTTATAAAATGCTCACTTGGGAAATTTAGTTGGATTTTATGCATGTTACAAAATTAAATTGGCTATTTCCCAGTTTTCATGATTCGTTATCAGTTATGAAAGAAAGCTTATCTGTAAAGATGAAAGTTATAGAACTCTTGGGACTCCTAAGACAAATAATTGAACAATTGTGCCTGGGGTAGCATTTCGCTGAGGAACATGTCTTGTTTTTATCAATGTTATTGCTCCATTTTGATAATTGCTATCATTTGTGGAGGACAGTTGCTGAAGTGCTTTGATATAATCTCAAATGATATATGATTCAAATATATTAGTTATAAGGGTAATGGGAATAAAAGAGAAAACAGTATTATTTTACTAGATGCATTTTTTCTCTAAGAATTGTTGTTGTATTCATTAAGAGTAAATATTTATGTCCACTTCTTCATTTCAGGTCCTTAAAATGAGGAACTTATTAATGTGAAAGTCATCCAATTGCTTTTATAGAACAAAAACTATTTTTTTAAAGTTAACCCAGAGTACTGTAAGTATAGAATCACTTTTTCAAGCACCTCAGAGATAATTTTGAAGGTCTAAGGGGGCACCATAAACACCTTATTGGCTTCTGATATGCACTGTGCTCCTTAAGCAATATGTCATTCTTCTTTTGATGTCCTAATGATTAAACCATTAAATAGAAAGCAATAACTGATTTCCAGGCAGAATGTAAAATTATTTTTGTAAAATTAATTTTCCATGTAAAAAGTACCTACACATATATATGTGACACACGTCTGTGGTTATACAATCACACATCACATATATATTTGAATAATAGACACTTAGAACACCTGGGTTATCACCAGGTTTTATCCAAAATTAATAGTGTGGATTTAGACAAAGCAATTAATCTTTTAGTGTTTACTCTGTGTGTGTGTGTATGTGTGTATGTATGTGCACACACACAGACCTGAAGTTCCCTTTAAGCTCTGAGTATCTATGACTTTATCTCATTAATATGCAGGCATTAACCACATATGTGTAGAAAATCTTTTTTATCTTAAGAAAATTTGATAGTCATTGGTATTGTTTGTTGTCCTCCATATTAGAAAAAGAAAAGAAAAAAAAGAGAAGGAACAAAATACTGTTGACAAAGTTTTTCCATTATCACTAGTATATTCTCTTCTATAGCTAGTAATAACAATACAACTAGATTTGATTCTTTTCAAGAAGTTGTGGGTGTCTTACATATCAACAGATCACTTTTTATCTAATTATATTATTTTACAACTTTGTGGTGCAAAATAAATATAAAGGAAGAGAACATGGATTTATTTTGAGTCATAAAATTTTATCATATAAATCCATATATAGGTCATATAATTCTTTCCTTTTGCAGATCAAAGCTCCTCTCAAACGTGGTGGTGTTGAGAATATCCTCTAATATTTTTTATAAACTTTTTATTTTCTATTTACTTTTCATGGTTAATAGTTTAATTCTAGTTATAAGTCTAAATATAGCTTTACTATATTTAAGTGGAAATGAAAGGGGAAGGATTTATTTATTTTTGGTATGTTGGTTTATTTTGGATAGCCTTTAAAAAGAATGTTTAGAGAATTGTCCAAAGGCTAAGCCCAGAATTAAAAGTTAACATTGTTGGATAGCATGTTCTTCCAAAATCCATGTTACCATATTCTTGCTCTTATCATTTCCACAGATAATTCAACTTTAAAAAATGTTATTCAGTAAGGAGAAAAATGTGAGGTACTTCTTCCAACACATATTGTAAGCATTTTCAAAGGCAGTAGAGGTCCATTGTTCAAGCTTATGCCTATCAGGAAAACCAGCAGGGTTTGATTTGTAATGTTCAAAATTTTTGTGGTCCTACCCTATTCCTACTTTTCCAGTCTTCCAACAAAACTTACTTGCTATGCAGATATTATTATAGTCTCTAAGTTTAAAAAGGTGAAAAAAGCAGTGTATTTGTAGTTCTGTGCAAAGAATTAATGACAGTACAACGTGATAAGTTCTGCATTAGAAGTCAACCTAGATTGTTGCAAGACTGTAAATAAGAATGCAAACTCAGCCTACGCAGGGAGTTGGGGAGATGGAGATGAGAGGGTTTTGTAGTTAAGAAGATACTTGAACTGAAGTTTGAGGTATTGTTAAGAATTAAACAGGCAGATGGAGGAAAAGAACAAGTAGGCAAGTGAGACGTGGGTCAGTAACAAGAAGGGGCAAGAGTGTCACATCCAGAGAAGTGCAAGTGGTCCAGGGTGACTCAAATGGTGGGGTATATGATGATACTGAAAGTGGTTATAAAATACATTCTTTGCACTTTGCTTGAAGGATCTGAAAGGAGAGCAACTGCATAATTTTAGCTGAGAGATACAACTGGATAGAGACTGAGACCATTAGTAGAGAAATAAATAGAGGTTGGTGGAGGTGAAAGAATACATGTGGGAAATAGTCAGGAAATTAAAAAAAAAACAAAAACAATGAGAACCTGCAATGGATTGGATTCCAGAGTGTGAAAGATGCGGGTATACTGGGGATGATTCTTAAGTCCTGGCATGAGGGAGAAGAATGATGATGCTAACTGAGGTCAGACCTGTGAGCTAAGAAGCAGCAAATGTCAAGCAAACCTGAAGATCAGTACTTTTAATAGAGATTTGGGTTTATGGACATACAAGAAGATAATTGATGGCAGACAGCATGATTATTCATTAATATTGAATAAAGGAGAAGATTAAGATTGGCATCTCTAGAAAGTTTGATTTTGGGGTTGAACAAAGAAACAGGACCACGACAGGCTCAAGCTTTACTTGACTGGTCTTGGAAGGTTATTGCATGACAGGGGTAGTGTCTCCTAACTAAAGAAGTTCCAGAAAAAGCAGAGTGGGGATATCACCCAGTAGGGGAATAGGACAAAGACACTCTTCGGGGAGAAGGGGAAATGGAGAGAGAACTTACATGTTCAAGTGACATTCCTCAGCACCAAGGTAGAAATATAAGAGGCAGCCATGATGATTTGGTGTCCCTTATAGAGAGAAGAGTGGTCTTATTTATGGTTAGCAGATGCCAAGCTGAGTTGCAGGGCTTTAGTCATATTTATTTTAATTACATTTAAAGCAATTAGATGTGAGAGGATTTGAGTTGCTGTTGGCAGTCTTTGGGCTAATGGCCCTAGTCTGATGTGAAGAAGTAAACAATACAGGGACCAGTTTAGGCTAACATAAGGGCTCTCTCTGGCCTTTTATATAACAGGATCCTAGAGGAAAAAAAAAATCAGAAGTTGATGGAGATCCTAGATACTGGGAAAAGACTGAGGAGTATTCAGTGAGGAAAAGAAAAACCTAAAGTTAAAGGAAAAGAAGACTTCAAGAAGAGAAGATAGTCAAGAGGGTCTAAGGCAACATAAAGAAAAAACATAATAAAATCTGAAGTGTGTCCACTGGATTTAGTCGTTGGTGTCCTGTGAAGAAGCAGGTTCAAGTTGGACATATTTGAAGAGCCAGTGAGAAGAGAGTAAATGTACCTTAGTCTTGGAGAATTTACCCAGGAAAGAGAAGGTAGCTAGAGAAGATGTGACATGGGTAAGGTAGTTACTTTGAGTAAGAATTGAGCAATTGCTTTGTTTTTTTTTTATTGGTTATTTTTAGTTATGCATGACAATAAAGTCTATTTTTATAAAATTATATAAGCATGGAATGTATCTTATTCTAATTAGGACCCTAGTCTTGTGGATGTGGTGAGATTCATATGTGCAGTATTCACATATACCCTAGGAAAGTTATGTCAGATTCATTCCACTGTCTTTTCTTTTTGCTTTTGTTTTTATTTTAGTGCTGAGACAGAAAAAAGTAAATTATTGAATAAATAAATATGATGGTTACCATGTCATAGTTTAACAAACCTCAATAAAACTTCATATAATATGACAACTCCCAGCTGGTATGGTCCTAGGTTGGGTGGGTCAGCACCTCTGTAGAGCACAGAGATGATGACTTGTCTCTGCCTCATGATGTTTGAAGCCTTGGCTGGGAAATATCAGTGGACCAGGTTGACTCAAAGTCTGGGGATTAGAACAGCTGTTTGGAAGATCCATTGCTAAAACTAGGGTTATGAAAGTTAGGGAGTAAATCCATGATGGCCTTTACTCATCTGAAAAAAGAAGGACTCCATTGAGACTGAGGATATGAAGTAGGAGGCTGGAAGAAAGGAGTGAAATTTTAGAAGAGTTTAGAAGAGGACAGGGATTCGGAGTGACTCAGTCCCAAGAATTTCTGAGTGATATTTAAGGCTCAACTAAAGTTTTAAATTTGTAGTTGTAGCAATCTGTGCAGTTGAGCTATGTTTTCGCCCACAAGCTATGCTAGTGGAGAGCGGTAGCTAATGATCTGAGTTCACAGGAGTCTGATTACACCATTGGCATCCTTGGATATTTGAATATTTTCAAGTATTCAATGTGTATGGGGAAAAAAACAACAACAAGACCTTTCAAGTAATAAGGAGAGGATACTTCTCTTAGCAAAATAATGACCGATCTGTACCCATTTGTGATATTATTTAAGTATACATAAGGAATCTTTCTCCTATCTTTGGGAAAAACTGTCCTATCACAACTCCACATCCTAGGCCAGGATGCTATTGGCTAATCTACTGCTATTGTCTCCCTGAAGTGCTGTGTTGTGAAGGAGTCTTCAGACCAAGCCTGAGATTATGGGGAGGGGGTCAGGGGAGGGGGCAAGATGAGGGTCATAGATGATGCAGAGTCCACTGGGGATTCATGCTTGCTTGGCCTAGTCAACAGCTATTCCTACTCTGTCTCTTTGACAGGATATGTGAAGAAAGGAGTAATAATGATTATACAAAGCAAAAACATGAACAATGGTCAGTCTCTTTTCATTATACCATGTAATACCCACATAATGTTACATTATTGTAATACAGCATTGCACTTTTGTTGAATGTCTAAAGGTCGTCTAACAATATAAATTCTGAAGAAAAATTTTTGGATATTTACTTAATAATTTTCAGACCTTAGTTTTGTAGAACATTATTCCAACAGGGTTAAAAAAATGGGACTGTAGCTCAGCGGTAGAGCGCTTGCCTCGCATGCGTGAGGCCCTGGGTTTGATCCTCAGCACCACATACAAAGCAGTAAAATAAAGACATTATGTCCATCAACAACTAAAAAAAATATTTTAAAAAAATGCCTTAAATAATTAGCCTTTGTAACCAAATGAAAACTTTATTAAAGTACATCCCCATTTCACATGAAGAACAAATCCACAAATATTATTTGACATTTCTACACATGAGAGATAATTGAGTTGCTTGCCTAGGTACTTGTATACTCATATTTTAACTAAATTAATTGTTGTTTATTCTGCTAGTTGCTTCTCTCAAAAATACAATTGAATAAAATGATTATGTTGACTACTTGATTGTACTTACCAATCTAGTCAAAGCTATGTACCAACTGTATTGCATTAGTTCAAAGATGTGGACTTCTAAAAAAGAAATCTTAATACTCTAACTTTGAAGTTCTTTTAAAACTGATGGTATGCTATTGCTTTCTCAAAGCATTTTCTCTTATTGTTTGATAACTTCAATTTTATTCCATGAAATAACATTGTTATTTGACATTACTTGACATCATAGACTTAGAGAAATTCAGTGGGTAATTTACAGAAATATGGAAAAACAACACATAATCAATTCGAAGGCCATATACTGTTTTGGCTGAGTGCTTCATAGTAAGTTCTACCCCAGTAGAATTTCTTCTTTCCAATTTTACTTTTCTGGATTCTTCTGGATGATAAATTATGATAATTTCCCTGTATTGGGGTCTAGTAGTATTTCAGAAACTTTAAACCCTTCCAGCAGAAATTCCTTGCAAGACTAATAAAGTAACCACAATGTTTAAGTTATAGCAACAACCTGAGAAAAACCCTTTTATCTCAACAAGAATTAAATCATGGAATTTAAGAACTGAACCAGACTATAAAAATTTTCCATTTTTTCAGATGATAAAAACTAAGGTTTGCTTTGATTTAATGAGTAGATCATATCCTTCAGTTCAAATGACAGTACAAGACTGTTGCTCAAGAGAAAATGAAGATACATCATTAATTTGATTATCTTAGTCATGGTTTATAGGTCAGGCTGTTATGAAATTTTATAAGGAAACATGCAGAATTCAAAATATTTCTCTCTCCCTAGCAAAGGTGAAGTTTTATCTAGTCTGAAACCCAAATATGAAAGTATCCAACTGACAGTTCACTAAAGAGAAGAAAAGTAAGTGATCCTGAAATTTAACGTAGAGTTTCTGAGGAACTCAAATTACTTTATGTCAAACCTTCCATAAAATTACATTATAGGAGCTGGGGTTGTAGCTCAGCATTAGAGTGCTTGCCTAGCACATGTGAGGTACTAGCTTCGATCCTCAGCACCACATAAAAATAAATAAATAAAATAAAGGTATTGTGTCTATTTACAACTAAAAAATGTTTTAAAAATACTATATTATACCTGTCTCTACATAAAACACAAAATAGGGCTGGGGACGTGGCTCAGTGGTCGAGTGCCCCTGAGTTCAATCCTCAGTACCAAAAAAAAAAAAAATACTATATTATAAAATGATCTCACTCAGCATGGTAGTGCTCTCCTGTAATCCCATCAACTGGGGATGCTGAGGCAGAATTGCAAACTAGAGGCCAGCCTCAGCAATATAGTGAGGCCCTCAGCACCTTAGTAAGACGCTGTCTCAAATAAAAAACAAAAAAGGGCTGGGGATGTAGCTCAGTGGTAAAGTGCCACTGAGTTCAATCCCTAGTCTCCCAAAAAAGTACATTATAAGAGGATCTTATATTGTATTTGGTTATTATACCAGATCTAACTTTTCTAGTTTACATATTGGAATTACTCCTCAGTAAATGATATTTCTAGAGAATTATAAAATTTTGTTTTTGATTTTTACAACTTCTTTTTGTATCACTATCATGTAGAAAAAGGGCTTTGACACCAACAATCTTTCAAATATCAGTATTTGTTATTAATTAATATCTCAAGAATGCAGCTTTATAGATTTGCCTTAGTGCAATACTCCCTAAAAACAGAGTTATTAAAATAATAAAATACAATGGCCATATTAGTGCAGCCCTTTTTATTAGCATTCTTGGAAAATACAGAAAGTAAAGTACCTGACTCCAAATTATAGTCTCAAATCCAAAACATTTGCTGATATAATGAAGAATTTTACATAGAAATATATTCTTAGTAGAGAATTATATCATTTCATTTGTAATTCTTGCAATAGGCTAAAACTAACCAATATGATGATCACAAGCATTAGAGAAAACTTCAAGAACATAAGACTTAAGGGAGTGGAGTTGATAGATGATGGATAGAAATATGATGAACACAAATTAGTATGCTATTGCTCTTTAAAGGCTTTGAAATTCTTAAATTATATTTATATTTTCATCCTTGGTGTGAGTATGTGTGTATTATATCTGTAAGAATGATATCAGTTAGGGTCTGTCATCTTACTTTGTTTAACAGCAAGTGTAAACTTTAAGTGTATACTCATCCGTTATTACATACGCATAAGATATTTATAGCATGATCACAGAATTTTAATTCTTGATCATAGTCCTTTTCCAACTATATAAAAACGGGTCTAGTGACAAATACTTTAGAAAGCTTTTCTGGGGGAAAGAAAAAATACCCTCAGAGATTGTGTACATTACTATCTATATAAATAAATTAGTTTATTTTGAGCTTCAAATAATTTTTGTTCAGGCTGGCAATCAGAAAAAGAAAACATTTCAATGTAAAGTTCAGGTTATCCCATCTGTTTTGAAATTTATTTTGCTTTTAGTTTGAAGGCAGAAGGTGATACATATTTTAGGCAGTGCCCCTACCTTTATTGGCAAGGCGTTTACTTTTTTGCGTTTGATTTGGAAGACATTCTAGTTGTCTATATCAGTAAATCATGTGTGTGTATGCGTATTTATTATACAACCTTGACTTTCAAACTAGAATGGACACATGTAAAACATCTGAGATCAGTGTGAGTAGTTAGCCTTAACCAACAACACTACTTTGCACCATGGAAGTCCTCTGTGTACCTTTTCTTCATAATGTTCCTTACCGTGGTGGTTTAAGCACCCAGGAAAGTGCAAGGGAAATGTTCGCATCATCGTGTCCCTGCCCCAAAACTATAAAAAGCAGCTAGGCGATGGGAACAAATCTAACTCAATGTATTATTTTCTAAGTAGAAAGGAAGGAGGGTGAAAAAGCCAGACTCTTATCCAAGATTTGCTAGTTTGACCTTTTAAAGGTTTTCTTTTTGTTCACTTATAAACTGATGAAAATAACTTCTGTGTACCAGCGTGAGAAATATTCGAGCGTCACAAAAGAAAGTAAAAAACATATTAGTGGCGTCGTTGCGATGAATTAGACGTTTCCTCTTCCAGTACATAACCAGTCCTTTCATTCTCTTGCTGGGTTTACGCTTACGCTTTCAGGCCAAGTACGACTTTGGCCACAAGATGGCACTGACCTGCAAACAAAAGAAATCAGGGTGGCATTGACTTTTTAAAAGCCTTGTAAAACTGCCTTGCCATCTCGGAGTCAAGGACTGTGTGGGGATGAGGGCTCACTTCCCTCTGCACGGTGCGTATGTGTCTGACAACGTGCGTTTATGTTTAGTTGTTTTTCTCTCCAGAATTCCTAGGCAAAGCACCCTCGAGGTGTGTATCCATAGTGAAGTGTTGGGGTTGTGGGGGACATCGGGCGCTCTTCGCGGGGCGCCGTCACGTGATCCGGGATGAGGTGGAGTTCGGCTTTAAGGGGGCGTCTCTTCCAATCTTCATCAATCTTTAGGATTTGAGCAGGAGAAATACCAGAGGATCTTTCATCCCCTCTCTGCTCCTTTCCATGACACTCTTCCCGCTTTAATAAACAGGGGCGAAAAAGACGAATTGAAAAGAGGGTAAGTTTCAAGTTTATGCTTTTTAAAGGACTTTTGGGAAATATCTCATTGACGGGGCGAGGGATGAGAGCGGAAGGGAAAGGATGCGAGTGCTGGAAACTGGTTGTGCGGGACCGAGGTGCGGCGTGGAGTCAGCCTTTCGTTTCGGTGTCCGGCGCGGGCAGGTGGCAGGATGCTCCAGATTGCCGGACTGCTCCAGTACTCTTGCCGAAGGGTTTGGGGACGACGCTGGCCCAGAAGAGGGCACTTTGTCCCGTATTCGCGCTTCTACCTGGGGGCTCTGGACGGGGATCCAAGTTTGCCTCTCCTCGGGCTCTCATAAGAAGGCCGAGGGAGCGGGAAGGAGCCCTGGTTGGTCTCCCCGCACTCCTCGCAGCTTTCGCCTTTCTCTGGAGCTGGCTGGATCGGCTGCAGGGGGGTGGCTGTGCTGTTTCCTTGGAGAATCGACTGGGGTGCGTTGAATCGGGTGGGCTCCGCCAGGCGTGCGCCTTTGCTTCTGTCCCGCGGCACTTTTCCCACTGGCACCTGCTGGCCCTCGGGGCTCAGATCCCAGCTCCTGCCCCACTTGTCTGGACTAGAATGGAGCCTGGATCCCTCGCTAGTTGGCCCTTCAGTCTGTCGCTGCGCTCTGGTAGACACCCTGAGCCCTGTCCTTATATTTCGGAGTTTTAATGGTGGAACTCTTTAGCTCCTTCTTCTAGACCGGTAATGAGCAAGCATACTGGATTAAGGATGGACTCAAGTGAAGGTGGCTTAGTAAATGTCCCGTTGGTCCTCAGATGCAATGCAGAAATGAGAATGTTTTAAGGACATATAGTGGGCTAAGGAGAGAAACGGCTTAGGGTTTGGGCTGTGGTGTGGTGTGGTGTGGTGTGTGTGTATGTAGGGGGTCAGGAATGGAGGAAATCCAGGCAGTTCATCTAGCTACACAATATGAAAAGGGTGGGCGGTTAAGCCTGCCACAGAAATTTGGAACATAACCCATTTCATTCTTTGGTAACTCCTAGAGTACAGGAAAACCTAGTAGTTTGCCATGCCCACCTGGATCCTCTGAGAAAGCATAGCTGGGGTTGGCACACACAAGCAGGGGCAAGAGCAGAGCTCTCCTATCTTCACTGGACCTGAGAACAGTAACCCTCATTTCCAAGACCCTGAGCAGGTTCTCTGGTGAAACAAGAGAGAATAGACAGCTCTGGGGCCCAGTTCCCAGCCCGAAGCTAAAGACTGAGCGCTCTTTCTGGCTCCCATCTTAATAATAGTCTTTCCTTACTGTCTTAAGGCAACTGTCTCAAACAGCCTCTCCCCACTCAGGGAAGGCACCAGTATTATGTAATTCGTTTAGATAAGCTAGCTAGTAACTTTCATGGGCTGTGTGTAACACAGCTGACATTTCTTTCCCAAAACAATAGAGATGAACAGACAATTCCGGTATTTGAAATACATCTGCAGCAGGTTATGTCCAGACAGCTGTATTTTCAGATGGGAACAGCATTGCCAATAGCAGGCAGTGAAAGGCCAGCATTTTATTTGAAAAGAAGGATAAGGGAATTTCCCTCTGTGAGGGGTCTAATTTGCCAAGTGGTGATGTCTGTAGGTCTCTATTTGGTTTCCAAATGTACATGACCGTTAAAGTTAGCAGTCGCTAATTTTTGCAATGTGTAGTTGTGTATCTTATTTTATATATATATATATATATATTTCAATTATTTGAATTGTAAATGTATTGCTTACTCTTGCAAAGATAAGGCATGTAAACTCTCTTTTAATACTGTTATTTTCTAAAAATTATTTTTCCTGTAATTATATGAAGGTAAACAAAATATGCATTTTATCCAATGCAAACTGATTAACCCAAAAAGAATGGCTAGCAACCCTGCACTTAGCAAAAGAAATCTGGAAACACTTAAAAAAAGTAAGATTTTCATTTTCTGTATAGCTAAATTAGCTTCAACTGAGTAGGAAAACTGCTATTCCCTGTAGAACATGTATACCAAATATAATTTCAAAGGTAAGAGAAGAGTTTCAGTATATTTACCTAAACTCTTCTGTAAAAAGTCTCTTTGTAGCCCATAGATTGACAATTTAATAAGTGTTTGCACAAATTCCCATAATTGTCAAAGTAATCAGCAGATATAAAATTTCTTTTTTCTTCCTATCCACTTCAAACACTTTCAACTATGCCCCCATAACCTCCTGCCTGGATTATTAGACTAGCCCCCTAACAAATTTCTCTATTTCTTGTCTTTCCCTTCTTAAATGTCCCTGAGATACCAACATGGCTTACTTACTAACCTTCCTTAGGTCTAAATTTACATGCCATTTTCTCAGACAGTCAGAGGCCTTTTCCCACCACCCAGTAATAAATTATAATTCCTGACAATCCGAGTCTCCCTTCCCTGATCTATTGTTCCCATAGCGCTTATTATCATCTAGCGTTCTATACCTTCTATTAATTTATTTTTCTCTTGTCTTTCTCTGTCCACCAGATTTAAAGTGCAATGAAAGGGTCACTGTTCTCTCTACTAAATCCATATCTGACAAAATAAATATTAAATAATTATTCATTGGAAAAATGAAAGTTCTTTCATAAACAATTCCTTTTTTACACAAAATGTAACATTCTCTACTTTGTACTTGACCTAACAGAATGACTATTGTAACTAACATTCATTTGCATGTAAAAGGACGATGATAGACTGAGCCATTGCTGTTAAGATTAATTTACACAAAAACCTACTATTCCAGCTCTGCATCTATCAGTCAACACATTTTTATTCTAAATCTAATATTTCAAGGTACTATGAAGTATGCACAATGTCAACCCTCAAAGATGTTATGTTGAAATGGATGGGCACCATTTAAAGCTTCAAGGGTCTAAATGGTGCTTTGAAGGGTGGGTTGAATTTAGATTGGTGGTGAGAGACAACACCTGGAAAAAGGAATGGCAGAGCTATATGTTACATTTGAGAGATTATTTGTGAATAATCTGGCCTGCCCAGAACAGAGAATTCACATTGGGGTTATTAGAACAAAGAGTGGAAGCAAGGCTTAACATAGAGATCTTTAACTGCCAGGCTGAGGAATATACTCAATAGTCCAGGCCTCATGACTCTCATACCAGGATCCTCACTCATGGTGGAACTTGGCAACAGGGTTCCATGAGAAACCATAGATAATAAGGACATGCTTTGCTACCGTGCACATGTTACTTTAAATAATGAAAATTCATAACTGATAAAGAATGTTAAATATCTCTACAGTAACCTAAAATGAAATATGATGCTAAATTTTCTTGAATTCTTTAAGAAATAAGAGATTTCAAAACTACTTTAAAATTACAACCTGCTTATTCCAGGCTTGTTCTCTCATTCTATATGACATTAAGCAGCCATTCTCACTGCTTTTGGAATTTTTAAGGGGAAAAGTGTGATTACCTCTTAAGTAATAGGTTGTTGCACAGAGGAAGAGAGAACTGTATTTCTCATGATGTCCACATGCAAAATCATTCCATTACCATGCCTCAATGCTTTCTTTATATCTAGTGATAGCAACTTTTATTTTTATCTTCTTCAGTTTTATTTTTTTTATTTATTTATTTTTAAATGTTTATTTTTTAGTTGTACGTGACAGAATGTCTTTATTTTATTTTTATGTGGTGCTGAGGATCGAACCCAGTGCCTTATGCATGCTAGGCGAGCACACTACCACTGCGCCGTAATCCCAGCCCCTCTTCTTCAGTTTTATAAGGCCAAATAGCCATTTCATAATGGAAAAACACCCCATATTCTAAAAAAACAAAAGCACTAAAGGAAAAGATTACTAGAGACATCACATACAAGGAAAGTATATTTTTTGTACATTGTTTCTTATTTTTCTTTCAATGGAAGTAAATTTCTACAATATTCTTTATTGTTCTTATGTAAGAAAGAAATGCAATTCATTTTTTTCAACACAGGTACCAAGATCTGTTAGTTAACTAAAGAAATCTCACCTTAGAAATTTTCTTAGTAATCTAGAGAGATTTTTTTTTTTTAAATTAGCTTTGAACCTCTACAAGACTATTGTCTGTGATTTGTCTTGTTAGGAAGAGAAGAATATTCATATCAAATAATTGGCTGCTTCTTCAAGGTTTGTTCTCACATTCCAACTGACAATAACCAGTCATTGTCTCTACCTTTTGAGTTCTCAAGAGGGAGAGTGTGATTTCAGTTCATAATACAACTAACATGTAGATCCTTGCTCTGGAGACACTTAAGTCTTATGGGGAAGGGGGATATTTACATGGATAAAATCTTAGAAATTATTTGAAAGCTTCTGATATATTAATAAACATTATAGAGGCTTAGAGTTTCCTGCACAATGCAAGAGCTTCTCAAAGTGGCCTAATTCATGTAGTGGCTATAAACATTTATGCATGGAGTACCTGCTGCTTTTACAGATGGTTTGTTTCATTTGATTAAACTTTTGTTTCTTGTAATGATGTGATCTTTTAAGAAATAGCATGCATCTCTTAGTTTTATTTCTAACTTGAATAGTTTGACATAACATTCTCAGCCTGGTTCCTTGTTTTCTACAGGCCACCATTAAAATATGAGATGACATCTCTACTATTATTTTTCAGGATTAAGTATCATCTGGTCTTTTAACAGTCCCTCATATGATAAAGTTTCACAAATGTTTTCTCTGATATGTGGATGCTGATCCATAATGGGGGGGATAAGGGACGAATGAAAGAACTTTGGATTGGGCACAGGGGAGGTAAAGAAGGCGAGAAGATATGGGGGTGGAAGGGATGGTGGAATGAGACAGTAATTATTACCTATGTGCCTGTATGATTTACTGATGATGTTACTCTGCATCGTGTACAGCCAGAGAAATGAAAAGTTGAGCTCCATCTGTGTACATTGAATTGAAATGCATTCTGCTGTCATGTATAACTAATTGGAACAAATAAAAAATTATCTCCTTTTGAATATACTTACGCTAAATAATTTCTGCTGTAAAAAACAGTCCAGTATATGTTGAGTAGCTACTTTAGACCTTTACACTAATCCATTCATTTCTATAGTAGGAGGAAAACACTATGCATTTTTGTTGTTATTTTGCTTTGTTTGTTCCATTATTTTCTGTTTTAATCTGTGCATTAAGTTGTTACACATTTGCATTCTCACTATGTTTAGGAGTGTGCTGATAGTATTTGTATAAGATTTTTGGAGGTATTAAATTTATATATACCTTACTAACTTGTAGACCACTGACATCCAATATATAAGTAAGACCAATTAAAAATATTTCCAAGCCGGGCACAGTGGCACTTTGGGAGGCTGGGACAGGAGAACTGTGAGTTCAAAGCCAGCCTCAGTAAGGGTGAGGCACTAAGCAACTCAGTGAGACCCTGTCTCTACATAAAACACAAAATAGGGCTGAGGATATGGCCCAGTGGTCAAGTGCCCCTGAGTTTAATCCCTGGTACCAAAAAATAAATAATAATATTTCCAGATTTTGAAAAATTTAAAATGTCTACTTGGCCTCTTGGTATTTTAAAAACATATTTAAAAAATTATATTTTGTTTACTGATTTCAGTGTCTTCACATTAAGGAGTTCTGTGAGTCAGAATTTATTTTGACTGCTCTTAATAAAATTTGTAATGCAATTGATCATTTTCTCTTTACAGATTGTTCAGTTCAAGGGAATGAAGAATTCAGAATAATTGTGGTAAATGGATTCCAATACGGGGCATAAGAATAAGCTGAACAGTTGACCTGCTTTGAAGAAACATACTGTCCCCTTGCGTAATCTATAAAAACAAAACCAATCAAAATGAATTCAACATTACTTTCTCAGGTTGAAAATCATTCAGTTCACTATAATTTGTCAGAGGAGAGTTCCTCATTTTTGGCTTTTGAAAACGATGATTGTCACCTGCCCTTGGCTGTGATATTTACCCTAGCTCTTGCATATGGAGCTGTGATTATTCTTGGGGTCTCTGGAAACCTGGCTTTGATCATAATCATCTTGAAGCAGAAGGAGATGAGAAATGTCACCAACATCCTGATCGTGAACCTCTCCTTCTCAGACTTGCTTGTTGCCATCATGTGTCTCCCCTTCACGTTTGTCTACACGCTGATGGACCACTGGGTCTTTGGTGAGACAATGTGCAAGTTGAATCCTTTCGTGCAATGCGTTTCCATCACAGTGTCTATTTTCTCTCTGGTTCTCATTGCCGTGGAACGCCATCAGCTGATAATCAACCCACGGGGGTGGAGACCAAGTAACAGACACGCTTACATAGGTATTGCTGTCATTTGGGTCCTTGCTGTGGCTTCTTCTCTGCCCTTCCTGATCTATCAAGTCCTGACCGATGAGCCATTCCAAAATGTCACACTGGATGCATTCAAAGACAAGTTCGTGTGCTTTGATAAATTTCCCTCAGACTCTCATAGGCTGTCTTACACCACGCTGCTCTTGGTGCTGCAGTACTTTGGCCCACTCTGCTTTATATTTATATGCTACTTCAAGGTAAGAAAATCTTTTCTTCCTATCATCTCCCATTTTACGTCTTTGCACAGAAATTCCTCATTTAAACAAGCGGTTCTATTGAACTCATTCTTTGTTCCTTTATAGATATACATTCGCTTAAAAAGGAGAAATAACATGATGGACAAGATGAGAGACAATAAATACAGGTCAAGTGAAACCAAAAGAATCAACATCATGCTGCTGTCCATTGTGGTAGCATTTGCAGTCTGCTGGCTGCCGCTCACCATCTTTAACACTGTGTTTGATTGGAATCATCAGATCATTGCTACATGCAACCACAATCTGCTATTCCTGCTCTGCCACCTCACGGCCATGATCTCCACCTGCGTCAACCCTGTATTTTATGGATTCCTGAACAAAAACTTCCAGAGAGACTTGCAGTTCTTCTTTAACTTTTGTGATTTCCGGTCTCGAGATGATGACTATGAGACAATAGCCATGTCCACCATGCACACAGATGTCTCTAAGACTTCTTTGAAACAAGCAAGCCCAGTCGCATTTAAAAAAATCAATAATGATGATAATGAAAAAATCTGAAACCCCTTGGAGCGTAGGGTCCAGAAGACATCTGTTTTAAAGCAAGTGTAGCCAGGCATGTATTCATTGCCTGTTCTCCATGGAATGGGACAGCAGTCATTTAACAAAGATGGAGATTCCCCTGTCTTGCATTTTACTGCTTTTGTTATGGTTCTCACGATTACATTTCGAACAAAATGTAGGGGTTTTGGCATCTCCTGGTAATCATTTTGACCAGACTTTCTTCAAGTGTTTTTTGTGGAATTATGCATTTAACAACTTTTAGACTATATTTATTGGAATGAAATTTCTTTGAAGTATTACTATGAACCAACTTTAGAAGCCCTGGCAACTGATACTCTCATTACATTGGCCCATTCTGAGTGTCAGTAGATTGAGCTATCTTCATTTAATGATAGGCGTCATTTTAGTCTGTTACAGAGGAGACAGCATGCAAAAATCTACATTCAGGAAGTCAAACCAAAAGAAAGCTGAAATTGTTTGGGAGCAATCTGCTTTTTTTTTTTTTAAGAGAGAATTTAATTTGCTCCTCCTAATGAAGTATCACTTAAATTAAGATAAGAATACACAAAATTCTTTTCAGCTGTGAATATCATAGTGAATTGGACCACCCACAAGAATCAACGGGAAAATAGTTCCCTAATTTTAAAATTATTTTGGAACCTGACAACCAAAGCATTGCAGAGTACTTTACTAAGTAAATTAATATTGCTACAAATAATGAAATTATGTGCATATGAACTGATAGTGAAGAGTTTTTACATCCCTTACAGACTGTTTAGTGTTTGTCAAGCTTTCTGGCATAAACATCTAATTCAAAAGGCTTTTCCAGCTTACAATGGATTTTCTTCACAGCAGTGCCTATAATAGTCACTCATTTTTAAATTTCACTATTCATCTTTCAAAGCAGAGGACACCAAGGGACAATGTTAAAAGGATATTCACTGTAGCTAGCAGGGATAAATACTTAACCACTTCATATAGCCCATGTTAACTTGTATAAACTGTGTGACTTGTGGAGTTTATAAATCATGCACTACATAGAGTACTGAGCAGTTGTGTCACCTTGATATATTTAATTTCATGTAGCTTGTGATCACAGATGAGCCTCAGAATCATCTGGAGAAAAGACAACTTGAAGAACAAGTCATATTTTCAGTATATTATATAAAGAATTAAATATGTTTTATTTAAAAGAAGAGCAAACACTTTCTCTATTAAAATTGTTTTTGCTTTTCCTGAGGAGTCTATTGTTTCTGTCTTCAGCTTCATTTTTTCATTCCATGACCACTCCCATGGTGTCCCCACCGACCCAGTTTTAGCTTGCTAAATGAGACATTTTCTATTCTGTGGTAGAACCACTTACGGCCGAGTCACCGTGCCTTGCTGGATTGACAGCTTCTTGAAGGCAAGGACTATCTAATGTGATCGTCCCCACTGCATATGGCACAGGGCCAAGTCAAGTACTTAGAAGTTCTTCAAAAAGTACTTCTAAAATGAATGAATGAGTGGCCAAATTTTCTTCCTTCCCTCCCATTTACGATCATATTGAATTCTCTTCCTGATGTTTTCTTGAATTTTTCTTCCTAAATTCCTCTTTACCAAGAAAGTGTTTTCTCTTCTACTGTATTACTTTGATTCCTCAATGAAGCAAAAGTGACATTGTAGATCTTGGAAACCTGTGTCATCAGCTTTGTAAGTCAACTATCTAACTTTTTACATTGAATGTTAATATGAAATTAAATCATAGCCTAAGAATGTCCTTTAGTTACATGAATAAAGAAAAGAAATTCTAACCAACTTTAACTGTTTGTTGGAAATTATCATCACCTTTTCTTATCTAAACATGGGATTCTTAACTACCTGATATTTTTCTGCTTTCAGGGACTCATTCTGACTTCCTCTACTTAGGTACCATAGAAACAGACTGCTACTTGGGAACAGTCTTCACATGTAGGTGCTTCTTTGTCAGCACATTTGTTGAGATGGCCATTTCAAGGATTCCCAATTGTGTAAGCTGCTGATTCCTCAACTACACATAAACATAAACAATGAACTGAATAGTCAATTCTATTTTATCCAAAAATTACAATGAATGAATAATGAAGTCTAAGATCAGCACCAGTGCAAGAAGGAATAAATGATCACATTAAACACAAACTATGGAATCATTGGTTTCTTTTAAATATATTTTTAGTTTAGCAGAAGATCATAAGTATAGCTTATTGGGTATAGTGATTGATATTATTGTCATTTCACCTAAGATGAAACCAAAGTTCAAGTTGAAATATTGATCTGTGCTAAGAAATAAAGGGAGTAGGAATCAAATCCAGATCTGCTCAGTGCTCTTAAACTAGTAACAAAGCTATATTTATGATATGGTTTTATAAAATATTTCCCCATCTCTTCACAAGTCACATGACAAGGATATAACAATACTCTAATGCAGAAAAGAATGGAATGAAGTAGAACTATTGAAAGAAAATGGCCAAGATGATTACATGCATCCATAATCCACTTCTGAATTAGATAACTGTTAATCATATTAATTTAATTTCTTTTTTGTTAACGGAATGGTCTCATCCCCTTTTGTATTTCACAAAATTTCAAAGGAAATAATCGTATTATAATTTCAAAATTTGGCAACCAAATAAATTAAATACTTTGACAATAAAAATACTCATCCACATACAGTGAAAGTGGCAGAGAGAGGCAGGCTTAAGCTGAGGTTCTAGGGATAAGATTGGCCTTTAGCCGGGCGCGGTGGCCCACGCCTGTAATCCCAGCACTTAGGGAGGCTGAGACAGGAGAATCGCGAGTTCAAAGCCAGCCTCAGCAACGGCGAGGCGCTAAGCAACTCAGTGAGACCCTGTCTCTACATAAAACACAAAAAAATAGGGCTGGGGATGTGGCTCAGGGGTCGAGTCCCCGTGAGTTCAATCCCCGGTACCAAAAAAAAAAAAAAAAAAAAAGATTGGCCTTTGCCAATATTGAAATTCAGTAAGGTTGTGGGTACTACTAGGTTTTTTCATTACAACCAGGGTTTCTTTCCTCAGTAATCAAGGATTCTTCTGGAATTAAGGTAGTTTTTCAATGAGATTTAAATTATTGCACAGTCTCCATATTTTCTTTCTTTATTCCTGCGATCTATCAAACAACATGTTAGACTTAAGTATTTGAGCTAGTGAGAACAATGGCATAATTTACCAAGAAAAATAATAATACTGTTTCCCAGATTTAATTCATCTTATGATTCCTTGATTAATTTTTGTGTGTGTTAAGAAGTGAAAACATGCCACACATTGTATGGGGGTGTGTGCAGTGTGTGTGTGTGTAAGTAACTTGTATAATTCTTCAGTGGTTTTATTTTCATTGTTATTCATTTCTTTCTTAAGAAAACTATCCTATAAAATAGTTCTTTTTTCCTCATTTCATAGATAAGGAAACTAAGGTATGAGAGATCATAAAACTTGCCCCAATATTACCCAAATAGTAAATCACAGAGGCAAGATTCAGATCCAAGCAGTTTGGTTTCTGAATCTTCATATGCAATCTTTAATCAGCACACAATGGAAACCTTTCTCACGTGCCAGCCTCTGCCCTAATACTTCAACCCTGCCTCTCCTGTCTCACACTACTCATGATCCCATCTGCAGTCCATGTCTTTTCCAATCCTTAATAATCTCAGAAAGATTCAAAAAATTGAAATCTAACACACATTCCTATCATGGTGATTTAGGCACAGTTACAGATTGAGACACACATCTGTTTCACCCAAGGATTATCACTGTAAATCTGTTCCTTCTTTCCTGCTGTTCTTATTTCCTCTGCCCCTCTTGCTTTATAAAATCCGTAATCTTTCTAGTTTGCTAGCCAAGGCCTGAGACATCTTTGGGGAATGTTTTTCTAGTAAGTGACTGAGGCTTTGAATACATTTAAGTTTATTAAGCTTCTTCTTTGGAGGCTGCATGGTATGCACGGTAGGGAGCTGTTATCTGTGAATAGTTTTTTTTAAAATATTTTTTTGATGTTGATGGACCTTTATTTTATTCATTTATTTATATGCAGTGCTGAGAACCGAACCCAGGGCCTCACACATGCTAGGCAAGTGCTCTACCACTGAGCCACAACTCCAGCCCCTGTGAATAGTTTTATAACAAGGATTGCTGCCTGACTTCTACATCTGGAATCCTGGCTAGGAAAGAATAAAAAGAGTTAGTAGTCAAAATTGTAGACTAAAAGTGAGTGGCATTTCAGTTAAGCAGAAAAGCACACGGAAGCCAAGCAACTCGTGGGATTACAACTACTCTGTGTTTTGTAACATAGGCTTTGAAAAACAAAACAATAACAACCTGTTAGTATAGGACTGCTTTTGTCAAAAATCACACTGCTTAAGCTTCTATCTGCTTTATCATCAGTAATGAATGTTGTGAGATCATTCGAATTTCCGGCCGATCTTTCCCATAATTTATTGATGAGATATAATTGATTTACCATAAAATTTACTTTTTTAAAAGTATACAATTCAGTGGATTTTTCAGTGTATTTGTGAAATTGTCCCACCATCATCCTTGTCTAATTCCAGAGGATTTTCATCACTCCAAAAAGAAACCCCAACTTCTAGTTTCCAGTCTGGCAGGTAAAGAGCTTGGAAGTTGCCACTCTGTTTCTAATAAGTAAAAAGCTGAACAAACTGAAAAACTCAACACCTCTTCTTAGATTTTTTGAGAGTACACAGGGAAAACTGCTGCCCCTAAGTGGAGAAGATGCCAATACCGAAAATCACAGCTCAAGAGCACAGGAACCCCTGTGCAGAAACCTGGGACAAGTCTGAGCTAAAAACTCCAGGGTCACCAGCATATAGGCTCCCACACTCTGAGTTTTACCTTCAGGAACTCAACTGAATTTTTGCAGTACTAAGGAAAAACAATCCAACTGTGCTTCTAGCAGGGAGAGAGAAAAGAGGCCATTTTTAAATAGGACAGAGCATTCTTCTTAACAAGGTGGGTCCCAAAGAGAAAGTATTGTATCAGAGTATAAACTGTTTGGTATTAAGTGACCTGGGAGAAGGGAAATATTCAACTATAGCCTCCTCCAAGCCTCTTTCCCCACCTAAGTGAGGAGAAAAGACTGAGAAGCACTTGGGAAGTTAACTGTTTAGAGTCTCACTAAAAGTTGGAGATCAAAATTTACAACTAAAGGCTGTTTCCCCATCCCCACATCTTACCACCACATTACTAAAGGCCCGATAATAGCAATTCCTTTACGGAGTACCTCATGTGCAGCTATCAAGAAAAAACTGTAAGTCATACCAAAAGGCAAAAAGCACAATTTGAAGAAACAGAAAGCTTCAAAACCAGTCAGGGATGTTGGAATTACCAGGGAATTTGAACCAACTGTGATTAACATTCTAAACATTCTAATTGATAAAGGAAGCAGTGTGTAAGAACAGATGGGAAATGCAAATAGAGGAAGATGGAAATTCTAAGAAAGAATCAAAAGAAATTCTAGAGAATAAAACACTACCAGAAATGAAGGCTTTTGAGAATCTCATTAGCAGAATAGACATAGCTAAGGAAAGAATTCCTGAGCTGGAGATAGGTCAATAGAAACATCCAAAACAGAAAAGAAAAGAGCATAAAGGACTGAAAAAAACAGAACAGAATATATAAGAACTATGGGACAATTATAAAAGACATGGCATAGGAATAATGGAACGCCAGAAGAGAGTAAAGAGAAGAAGAAATAATATTAATCCATAATGGAGAATTTTCCCAAGTCAATGTGAGTGCCAAACTCAGCACCAAGCAGGATAAATAAAATAAAAGAAAAAAGTACCAAAATAAGCCAGCAGGAATAAAACACCATACCTATAGAAGAACAAAGGTAAAAATTATATTTGACTCATTCTTGGAAACCATAAAAACAAGAAAGGGAGTAAAGAAAATATTTAAAGTGTTGGAAGAAAAATAAGATAACTAGAATTCTGCACCCTCGAAAATTATCCTGCAAAAGTGAAGTAGAAATAAACACTTTTTCAGACAGGGAACTTTTTGCAAGTAGACCTGTCTTGTAAGAAATGTTAAAAGAAATTTTTTAGAGGAAAGGAAAGTAATATAAGTCAGAAACTTAGATCTCTGTGAAGAAAGGAAGAGCTTCAAAGAAGAAATAAGTAAAGGTAACATAAAAACTTTTATTATTCTTTTTCATGATTGGGTCTGATAACCATTTGTTCAAAGTATTCGTAGCAGCAATCTATTCAATTATGTATATGGTCGTGGTGTCGCATAATGTTTTGGTCAATGATGGATCATATACGCAATGGTGTACCACAAGATTATAATGGAGGTGATTCATTCCTAGTTCTAGTGACGTTGTAGCCACTGAGTATAATGGTATAATGGTATAAGTCATGGTGTAATGCATTACTCCTGTGTTGTCATAATTATGTTGTCATAATTCTGATATAAATAAACCTACCGTGCTACCAGCCCTATAATAGTGCAACACATACAATTATGGACAGTACAAAATGCTTGACAGTAGTAACAAATGACTGTTACTGATTTATGTACTTACTACTATGTTTTTATCATTATTTTTAGTGTACTTTAATTCACAAAAAAGCCATTTATTATTAAATAAAATGCTGTTATATGAGAAGCATCCTCACACAACTCATGTCTGTTTAAGTACTCCATAATGTTTACCTGACAAAACAAGTCTAATGCCCAGTTCTCAGAATACATTCCTGTTGTTAAGCAGTGCATAACTGTAGTTACCTATCTACACACACGTGTGTGCCTGTGTATGCTCATACAAAAGTGAAAAGCGTTGTATTGACAACAACAATACAAGTGATGAGGTAGAAATTAGTATTATTTTATTATTACAGGTACTCACATTACCTGTGACGCAGCAGAATGCTATCAAAGGTGGGCTCAGATTAATGCATGTTGCAAACTTTACTATCTACACTAAAATAGCTCTAAATATGTAGATATAAATATATATAGTTATTATAACATACAGCTATCATAACATAGTTATATTGTAATATATATGCTTATGGATAGGCAGACTCAATTTTTTAAAAGTGTCAGTTCTTCCCAATTTGATCTATAGATTGGATACAATTCCAGCCAAAATCACTGTAAGTTATTTTGTGAATGTTACAAAGTTAACTCTCAAGTCCATATATTGAGGCAAAAGCCCCAGAATAGATAAAACATTATTACAGGAGAAGAACAAAGTCAGAAAGCTGACACTACCTTATTTCAGGGCTTACTTAAGTAACCAAGACAATGTGATACTAGTCAAAGAATAGGCAAGTTGATCAACAGAACAGAATAAAAGCAGATATAGACCAACATAAACAACTACTACTCTTTGATAAAGGAACAAAAGTTGATACCATGGAGCAAAGGCAGTATTTCAACAAATGATGCTAGAACAACTGAACACCCACAAGCAAGAAACAAAATTCTAAAGACACATCTCACATCGTCACAAAAATTAACTTAAAATGAATTAGAGACCTAACTATAAAACTCAAAACTATAAAGCTTTCAAAGATAAAAGAGAAGAAAATCTAGGAGACCTTGGGTATGATGATGAATTTTCAGATACATCACCAAAAGCATGGTTCATGAAAGAAATTGATAACCTGGCCTTCATTAAAATAAAAAACTGCCCTGGTAAAGACACAGACAAGAGAATGAGAAGTCATAACCTTGAGAAAAATATTTTCAAAAGTCCTATCTAGTAGGAGACTTTACCTATTCATACAAACTATGATAAGCAAACAACAACTTGACTAAAATATGAGTCCTGACTAGATACCTCATCAAAGAAATTATATGTCAAATAAGTGTATGAAAATTGTTCAGTATCATATATCTTTAGGGAATTGCAAATTAAAACAAAAATATACCACTACATACCTATTATAATGGTCAAACTACAAAAGACCAGCAACAGTAAATACTAGTGAGGTTGAAGCAGACCAAGAACTCTCATTCATTGCTGGTGAGAATAAACAAGGCTACAATCATTTTGGAAGACAGTTTGGAAGTTCTTGTAAATCTGAACAAACTCATACCAGATGACCCAACCACCATATCCTTGGCATTTACTTAAACAGGCTGAAAACTTATGCCTATAAAAAATGTATATGAATATTGATAGCCACTTTTCTCACAATTGCCCAAACCTGGAAGCAGCCATGGTGTCCTTCAGAAGGACAATGGAATGGATAGTGGGATATCCAGACAATGGTGTGCTATTCAGTGATGTAGAGAAATAAACTATCAAGCCATAGAAAGATATGGAGAAATCTTAAATGCATTTCACTAAATGAAAGAAGACAGTCTGTAAATGCTACCCAGTGTATGATTCCAGCTACATAACATTCTGAGGAAAGCAAAAGTAAACACTAAAAAATTCAGTGTTTTTTAGGAGTAAGGAAGGATGAGGGATGAAGAGTTAGAGCAAAGAGGATTTTTAAGGAAGGGAACTACTGCGTATGACCCTGTAATGGTGGATACAAGTCACTATACATTTTCCATACACGTAGAACATACAACACCAAAAGTGAATCCTAATGTAAACCTTGGACTTTGGGTGCCAAGGATATAAAGAAGGCTCACCACTGTAACAAATATACCACTCCAGTGTGAGATCACGAGGGTGGGAAAACTCCACACATGGGCATGGCAAGGAGTATATGGGACATCTCCACACTGGGTTCTGCTTCTCTGTGAACCTAAACCTGCTTTAGAAAATGAAGTCTATTTACAAGAAAAAAGAAAACGTATGCCCACAAGCAGTCACTTCTTATCTTTCTCAATCCTTTCTCTTTCCCAGGCAACCAAAATCCGTGCTCTGTTTCCATGCATTTACCTATTCTGGATATTTCCTATAAATGAAATAAGATGTGAACTTTTGTGACGGGTCTCATTCAGATCACATGTTTACAGGATTCATGAAGATCAAATTTTGTTTTCCTTGTAAATGACATGCCTATGTCTGGACACACCATAGTTTGTTTATTCATTCACATGTTGATGTACATTTAGGTTACTTCCACGTACGTTACTTTGGCTATTATGCTGCTGTGAACATTCGTGCACAAATTTTCTTGTTTTCCTCTCTCTTGGACCTATACTAAGAGTGGAATTGCCATGCCATCCTGCTAACTTTATGCTTAGATTTTGAGGAACTACCAAATGGTTTCCCAAAGCAGCTGCACATTTTACATTCCTACCAGCAATGTATGAAGGTTCCAACTCTCACTAATGTCTGTCATTTGGTTTATGCTCATCCTAATGGGTGTGAAGTAGTAGTCCATTGTGATTTTGATTTACATCTCCCTAATGACTGTGTCATTGAGCATGCTTAATGGACATTTACATATTTTCTTTGGAGAAATGTTTATTCAAATCCTTTACTCATTTCTCATTTGGATTATTGTTTTTTTAATTTTTGAGTTGTAAGAGCATTTTGTTTGCTTGTTTTGTTTTAAAATTTTCTGGATACTAGTTTCTTATTAGATATCCTTGGCAAATATTTTCTCTCATTTTGTTGGGATAGAAATTATGAAAGCATTACGTTTAACAATTTAATTTAAAAATATACGTTTCTAGGAAGAAAACTGACATGAGTCTTCTGAATTATAATTAAAATCTAATTTCATTTTTATAGTGACTTGTGAAAATGAAAAATGTACAGAAAGCCAAGAGAGAACTAGACTTTGAGTACCTACTGTGTGCATGACATATCTCATTTGATCCTCACAAAATACCTACAATCTTACCTTTCTTATCCTCATTTCACAGGTTAGGAAATGGAGGTTCAGGAAAATCAACCAGAATTCCAAATTTAATGAGTTCATAAAATACAAAGCAGGGATTTAATTGCATGTGTTTGGCTCTGCAGCTTGTGCCAGTTCCAGCCTATCAATGTCCTCTCGTTTCTGAACATTCTAAACTTGGTCAGAACAAAATTATTCAGTTGATTACTATTTGCCTTTAGTGAGAGAATTCTGTGCAATGCTTCAACTTTTCCCAGTGAAAGTGGCTGTATTAATGCTTCATATGCCTTCATTGGTATGCACTAAATATTTCCTGGAGATAGTCACAGATCTAGACTTGTATCAATAGTAGACTTTGCATTTGCATCTTATACTCCCAAGACAAGTAGAAGAGAAGCATTTTTTAAAAATTTCTCTTGGAAATATTGCAATAAAAATATATATCTAATTCAAGGATTTCTGCCAGATGCTTTTATTATATATTATCTCATGCTATTCAAATATGGGGTATTCAAACATGATTCAAGCCTAGACCTATGAGACAAAAACTGCATGGGTTTTTCTCTACACCAGTGACCAATTGACATCATACGATTTACTTACTTTTGTGTATGTTCCATATAATCAATACTACTAGTGGAAAAAAATGAGTAAAAGCAATCAAGTAAAGTACTGTGTTTTTCCCAAATGATGGAAACAAAGGAGGGAAGGAAAGAAGGAAGAAAGGAACGAAGGAAGGAAGGAAGGAAGGAAGGAAGGAAGGAAGGAAGGAAGGAAGGAAGGAAGGAAGGGAAGGAAAGAAGATAAAAAATGTTATTGTTTTTTAAAACCAAGTTTTACTAGTTATATGGGTATAAAATCATCTTTGGTCTCCCTACCCTACATCTTTATTTTTTTATATGTTCATCTTGAGTTTTAGTATTTTGTGTTTTTTAAAAAAATATCTATTATCAATATCAAGCAGTTTTTCTCTAGTTCCATCAGTTTTGTTTTATTGCTTATTTCTCTTTGAAAGGTGATTCTGGAAACTATTGTATATATCCTAGAATGTACACCCACACTTATATTCAATAAAGTTTAATAATATCTGATAATTATGAAACATGTATATAGTAGTTACTTATTAAAATTTATATCAAATTTTCACTTCAAATTCATGGTATTGTCCACATTGGAGCCCAAAGAGTGGTTAAGTAAGTTAACCAAGCTAGTAAAGTGGTAGATTAAAATCTAGATCTGCCCAGCCCCAAAGTCTACAATCTCTTTGCTGTATATAACACTGCTCTTTGTGGGCACTGAGCTGATCCAAAGGCCTAACAGATGCCAGGGGACAATTACAGAAAAACAGCACAGGGAAAAGGTTTCAGGTCACCTTCTGCCACTAGTTTTAAGCACTATCACAGCACCATATATTATAACTGCAATGCTTCAATATGTAGCCTCTAAAATTATATCAAAATCTTAAGAGTGTTAATTATTTTCTCAGCTCATAGCATAGTTAGGTTTTGTAGATGCATGAAGATATGCATAAAATGTAATCTTTGCTCTTGAGGAATGCCTTTAATTGGAAAGAAAAGTCAGGCAGTGCCTGGTTATGTTCCAATACCTCTAGGCCTCAGCACCATTATTTGCAAAATGAGAAAAATTAAATACTATCTACGATAGATAGTAGTTTCAAATATTTGTGATTCTATTTAAGCAAATGTAGGAATGATTTAGCAGAAAAGGGAGATCTGGTCAGGATCTGTGTGGATAACACATTCTACCTACAGCAAACTCGACAAGAGGCGGTATCCTGAAAAAATAAAGAGACACGGTCTAGCACAGTAAGGGAGAAACCTATACCATATGCAAGCACAGATTAGAGAAATATGCAGAAGGTGAGAATGTGACCAAAGGGAAGCACGTTTGGTTGGAACTGAGGTAGGCGAGGAGGAGCAGGGGATTTGAAGGAGGGCCTAAAAGAACACCCATCATTTTCAAAATAGACAATACATTTAAAGACCATGAAGGACATTTTGCAATTGGAAATCAAGCAAGATATTCATAAATGTATATAGGTTACTTTGAAGAGAGTAAAGCAAATTGACCAAACTAACTAACCAAGTAAAATTCAAATTCAGAGAGGAGGTAGAAAAAAAAATGACCATTAGTATGAAGTAGGAGACCTGTGCTCTGCTTTTCCTTTAAAAGTACTGAAATTGGAAAATATCCAACTAGAAATTACTAATGCAACACAATAACAAACAACACTAACAGTAGCAATAAAACAACCTCATTAAGAATAGAGGAAAGAGGCTGCAGAAAAAGAAATCCTTTGTCATTAAGTGAGTAGTAATAAAAATTATTTCATACAGGGTAAACTAATAGCTACCAGTTGAGCATTTAGCAGCTCACAACAAGCCATAAAGTATATAGTGTTATTATTTTGCAGATGAAAAAGTGGTATCTCAAAGACATTACATAGCATTCCCCAAAGTCTCAGTTAGTAATTTGCAGTTGAATTTAACCCTACATCAGAGTAACTCCAGAGCACATCTACTTAAACCCTGAAATATTACACTTCCCACTAGCACCCAATGGAAATTTTAAAAATCACATAAATGGAAAAATTGCACAAATGGCTTTCAGCTTGAGCACATCTATATAACTAGTCTATTTTTTTCCAAATCAATCTCAAGATACTGTATTTAGCCTATATTTAATGCTAAATTAGAACACAAGGTAATTTTGTAAAAATGTGCACATTTTTTAAAGAAATGTTTCTTTCCCATTTAAGTATTTCATTAGAAAAAATGTTCCTGAATATAATTAAACAATGTATTAAGACTTTTATAAATCATATCTTGAAAGAAAATGTAATTTATAATTAAATAACCACAATAATATTGTAAATACTTAGGTATTACTAGAGTGTCTTCAAATATGTCACTTAAATAAGAAAAAGAGATGAAAATGACCTAATATATTAAAAGACATTATACAATTAAGAGTCTTATTCATGTATTTTCTTCTTGAGGAAATCACAAACTTGGTGCTTTGAAAATACTCCCATTGTTCTGGTTTCCAAGTGGTCTTATCACTAACTTTGTGCCTCTAAAATTTTATTTTATTTCTTTTTCATGCTTCCTGTAGTTTGGACATAATGTTCCCTTTCCTGCCAGCTTTTTTAGGTTACCGATAGATTACCCAGTATTCTTGTCTGCAGCACAGGTAAGGGAGAAATAGTAGACTATAAACTTAAGAACCTATCCAATCTTTATTTAGCAGATTATGCTCATCCCACTATTAGTTTATCTAACTAGCAGAAGAAATGGATTTTGGCAAAGGGTAGTATCAGCTCAGTTCCATTCATACGACATTTAATGGATAACCCAGCAGGCAAGTTCTATGAAAGATGCTGGGAGAAAAAGGAGACTTCTTACTTCTGATGGGCATTAACTTCAATGAGGAGACAGGTTCAGAAATATATGCTTCATATGTGGCACATGGCAGATGGAGCCCTAAATGTATATTCCTTGTGTTCTGGGAGGCACTTAGCTCAAACAGGACTGAGGATTCTTGAAGACTGACATAAGAGGCACCTGGACCAAGCCTTAAAAGTTAGAACTCCTACTATTTCATAACAGGAAGAATTATAGAGCATCTTAAACTGTCCAGGTATATAACATACAAGGAAATTTTAAATCGTTTTTACTCTTTATCTTTGTATATATTATACATAACTTGTGCTTTTAAAGCAAAAATTATCTTTAAATATTTAATAGGCACAAGAAACATGTCAGCTGAAAAAGGAGCTAACGTTAATCAAATATAAGTATAATCAAATTTTGGCTAATGTTCATAGTGCTATAAAAATAATTATCACATCTAAGAATCGTGCTTTTCCTTTCAGCTTGTTGGTTCCAAGTTCAATCTTTTTGGAATGGCTCTTCCATGAATATAGCTATTGGTTCATGAACAGCACCTAGGATAGTGCTGCAGAATCGGTAGTGTATTAAATACATTTAGGTTGATTGAGGAAGGTTTTTTTATGGGTATCTATTGTGTACATTAGAAATTTGAAGGTGATAAGTACATGTGATATCCAAGTACACTTTTTTTTTACTTCAAGTAGAAATTCTTGTTTATTCAAATTAATGAACTGGTATAGAAGCCAGTTCATTAATGAGGATGAAGAGACTTTCTTAGAATCCATAAAGGTATGGAGCCAGTTTTCTATTGCTAACTATTCTGACTTGCACTTAACTTTGCTAATTCTAATTCTCCATCCAAGCCACTTTGGCTGCCAAATAATTACTAAGTAAACCAGGAAAAGATCAAGTGGGCAGAGACTGTAAGTGAGATGTATTAGGGAGATCCATAGCATGATTAACTTGATATTAGAGCTAAAAAATTATTCCCTCCCTTCCCACTGCTATTTATAATGTCTGGAAAATGGCCACATGGACAATAAGATGGTGCCTCAGAAGGGGCACAAAAGGCCATTTTCAGTGTCTAAATTCCTTAAAGTTTTTATTCATCTTTGTACTACGTAAATTCACTTTCCCCTGTTTTCTAGCCTGTCCTTGTCCTGATAGCTCTTTAGGTAAAAAATATCTTGTATTTAAAAAATGTTTTGCAGTTCATAAACCACTTCCATGTAATTTGCTTTATTTAGGTACTTTGTACAATTGGTACAATTCTTTGTACCAATTATTAGTTCCATTTCACAGATCAGGAAATCCACATTAAAGGAGGAAGAGAAATAAAATGTATTGATGCCTTTAAAAACCTATTAAAGTAGGTGTCATTCACTCCCATCTTACAGTTGAGGAAAATGCAAGTTTAAATAATACATTCAAAGTTATAAACTAACTGACATTGGATGCGACACTTAAAATTAACCTTTTGATCCTTTGGGGTAATTATCAACATGAATGATGATTAGAATCACATTTAGAACTGCATAAAAATACACATGTCTAAATTATATTCTGGACTTCTTTCACCAACTGTATGTGAGTTTTGGAAGCATCCACAATTTATTATGATGTGTATCCCGGTTTAAGACCTACTGTTTACCCACTTGATTCTTTATAATAAATTATCTTCTTGAAGAAGATCACTGAGAATCATTCATCATCTTTTAAAAATAGCTTCTTGACTTAACTACATTTAAACATCTTACATGGATTCTGATCATCAATTTCACCATTAAAAATTATGAAATTTGATGAAGAAATATCTGGTTTTTTACTATCCTGTAATACCGTCAATACCTTTTTATATTATAATGACTTAAAACATCCAAGGCACATATAAAGTAATAATATTTAAGACAATGTTGGTGTACAAATAGAGAAAAACAAACACATAAGACCAATACACCACTATAACAAGAGAAAGAACCAAGAAATAGAGATATACATTTCTAAAGAGTATATTTGAGTATCTAAAATGAAGATATAAAATCAGCATCACATTTTCTATCATTGTTATTATCCTCACTATTATTATTAACAGAGGTTACTCTACAGAAAAAAATAAGTGATGGATGGTCTTTCCAATATAGTTGGCTATATGAAAAAAAAATGCTTCCTGGATTTAAAAAGAGAAGAAAACAAAGAGAAAAAAATTATACCCTGTTATAGTTTGGATGTGAGGTATACCCCCAAAAGATCATGTGTTAGGCAATACAGGAATGTTGAGAGGTGAAATGGTTAGACTATGAGAGCTTTAACCTCATAATTTGAGGAATTCATCATTTGAACGGGCTACTTGGTAATAACTAGGCAGGTGGGTCATGACTGGAGAAAGTAGGTCACTGGGTGTATGACCTTGGACAATATCTTGTCCCTTGCTCTTTGCCCTTTCTTTCTCTGCTCCCTGGTTGCCTGAGCTGAGCAGCTTTCCTCTGCCATGCCCTTCCACCATGATGTTCTGCCTCACCTCAGACCTAGAGCAATGGAGTTGTTCAACCATGGGCTAAACCTCTGAGACCAACCATGAGCCCAAAATAAACTTGGTCTCCTTTAAGTTGTTCTTGTCAGGTATTTTGGTCACAGCAGTGAAAATATGACCAATACATACTTCTACCTCAAATCATAAAAAAATATTAGTTACAGGTGGGTTACAGACTTAGGTTAAAAGACAAAATTAGAGCTTTTAGAAGATACTTTGGAGACTCTCTTCAAGAATTTGGAATTAGGAAATGATTTCTTTCTTTAATGAGTCACAAGAAAGCACATTTAAGAAAACAAATTGGTAAGTTTGACTACACTGAAATCACTGAAATAAGAACTCTCACCCATCAAATGACATCCTTAATAGATAAAGTATTTGTATACAGATTTTAGAAGAAATTCTGGTACAAAAGAAAAAAACTGAGTAGAAAAATGGGCAAATACATGAGCAGGAATTCTACAAAAAAAGAAAATGTTCAGTGTTGCTAAACATGTTAGTGTTGTTTATCATTATTAGTAATCAGGAAAAAGAAAATTATGACTATAATAAAATTCCATTAAAGATGCCTAAGTCCAAGCAAAGTGTATGAGTTCCATACATTAATAGTAGAGTGTAAATTGATTTAACCACTTTGTAAAACAGTTTGGAATTAGCTAGTAAAGTTGATGATATGCATATCTTATCATTCTACAATTTCAACCCTAGGAATAGAACTCATTAAATCTGTTCATGTGGATCAGAATACATTATATGTAAAAGAATGTCTAGAGCATCATTGTTACTAATTATCCCACACTAAAAACAATTCAAATTCTCAAAGATAGTAGAATGGATAACTAAGTATGGTATATTTATAGATTGAACATTTCGTACTATAAAATGAGATACGTCTGGCTCTATTCCAAAATCTTCCAAAGATGCTAGTGAATAAATGAAGCCAGAACATATAGTACATTTTGTATGACTCCACTCATATAAATTTCAAGAACAGCACAAAACTAAACTACATTATTAAGGAAGTGCATATATTTGGGAAACTGAAGAAAATGGTTATTGTAAAATCAACACAACTGTTGCCTCAAGAAGGAAAGGAAGAGAGAGTGGACTCTAGAAGAGACATAGTGGCATAAAGAGCTTCTAACTGTGCAGCAATATTTAATTTTTCCTACTCGGTGTTCCCTTTATAATTATTCACTGTGATCTTCATGTATGCTTTATATAATTTTCTATATGTGTGTGTTATATTTCACATCATTGAAAAGGTTATAATAAACCTACTTAAGAAGAAAATCTCCCATGAAGTGTTTATTACAAATAAATTTGAATATAATATAAATTTATGGTTAGGAATTGAAAATGATAAATCATATAAGTTACATAAATTTGGTTTGATGCTGAAATGGTAGAGATATATGTACGTATAATTGTTAGTACCCATAAGTATGGTAATTATGGAGCTGCATTTTTAGTTTTAAATAAAACATTCCATATAATAATCTCTAGAAATTAGAGAATGACAATACAGCTGTACTGCTGATGCAAATAACAATGAAAAGCCTGAAGGCAAGGCATGGTGAGTGAGATTTTAATTAATCAGCATGTTTATTTTAGTATGAATTACACTCCCACCACTTCCTGTGTTTAGAGTCTATTATTAATATTTCTTTAGATGACATATCTTCCTTTCTAAGACCCTGATTCCTTCTTTGTTGTCGTAGATATTTAGGAAAGGGTTATTATTAAACTCTAGCTGATTCTCACATGAGTCTTTTCACAAGAAGAATCTGATAAGAGGATAACCCAATGGACTAGTATGAAAATATAAAAAATAAAATTATGTGCAGCATGGCTACAGATTTGGTCATAAAACCAAGAGCACATTATGTTAGGACTAAAACATATTTACACATTAAATGAGAACATTATGAACGAGCACACAGAAAATAGAGCTATCATAACAATGTAAATGGAAACCAGCCTCTTATCTCATTTGACACTTACAGAATCCCCCACCCTTCACCATCCAGGGAAATAGAAATTAACTAAATAACAAATAGAAGTCTTCCTTCCAGCACTTCTATTTTTTTCCATTTCACCAAGAAGCAAGTGGTGGGTCATGGTCCTACCAAGCCAAATAAAAACAGATGACTTTCCTAAAATGAGAACAGTTTTCAACTCTTCAACTGTGTGCAATGATATCTAACATTCATTTATTACTCTACCTAAAAAGTGCCTTACATATATTATTTCCTATAATTGTCACAAAATTTCATAAAATAAAACACATTTTGCCCCCCTTCTTCACATTGGGGAAGAAATAAAGGCATTGAAAAACTGAATATTTTGCACATAGTAATCTGCTAGTTGTGGAAGAATCAGAATCTAACCCCAAGAGCCTAAATTCACAGGTCACACTGAAACCACTAATACCATAAGAGCTATATATTCCCTCCCTTTAGCTAAGTGTCCCTCAAAACCCCGTAGAACTTCCTGTTACATATGTGCTTTCAGTTCTCTTCTTTCATTAGAATAATGAAATATAAAAAATAATTTTCTAGAATAGCACCTCCATGGCCTCCTTGAAAACCTGAAGAAATTATGGCAGATTTTAGAAGCTCAGTATTTCTATTCCCAGAAACCTTATCCATAGGGAGTTTGGTATAGATTAAAAAAGGATCAGAAACATTGCTGAAAGTCTGCATCAATGGAAACACTTTCAATTATACAGGCATCTGAAAGCTGAATATTATCTATAGTGATATCTCTTTTGGCACCCCAGGCTGTGTACCCATGTCCCTTTGCCATTGTACTTTTTACAATGCAGTAGTCCTCCCTTATCCATGGATCTTCTAACACTTTCAGTTACCCACAGTAAACTGTGTTCCAAAATTCTGAAATGAAAAATGGCAGCAATAAACAATTCATAAAATTTCAGTAGAATGCTGTTCTGGGAAGCATGGTGAAATCGCACACCATGCACTCCATCCTACCAGGGATATGAGCATCCCTTTATGCAGGTTATCCAAGTTGTATATACTACTTGCCCACTAGTCACTTAGTAGCCAACCATTAAGTTATAGGATCAACTATCACCATGTCACTGTGTTTATGCTCAAGTAACCCCTATTTTACATAATAATGGCCCCAAAGCATAGGAGTAGTGATGCTGACAATCAAAATGGGCCACATAGAAGACACAAAGTGCTTCTTTCAAGTGAAAAGGTGAAAATTTTCAACTTTAGCAAAGAAAAAAACCATAATGAGGCTGCTAACGTGTATGGTAAGAATAAATCTTCTATCCAGGAAATTATGAAGAAAGAAAAAGAGATTCATGTTGATTTTGCTGTCATACCTCAAACTACAAAATTATGGCCACAATGCATGATGTGTACTTAATTAAGGTGGGAAAAGTATGAAATTTTTGTGTATGCATACAGGATAAAACAAAGTGTATATCTATAGGGTTCAGTACTATTTGATGTTTCAGACAATCACTGAGGGTCCTGGAACATATCTTCCTCCGATAAAGGGGAAATACGGTATGCTGCCATTTGGTTGTATGTCTTCTCTCTACTAGATTTTACGAGTCAATAAAGCCAGGAACTTCAAACTCTCACATCCCTAGAGCCACACGTGAGGTCTGAAATATAGCAGACATAATAAATAGTCTTGGAAGGCAAGATTAAACAATAAAGTAACAGTGATTAATATTTTTTGTATCAATTATGTGTTAGGTGCTATAGGAGACATTTTTTGTGAATTGCCTCATTTATTCCTCATAAGAATTTGATGAGGTTTAAAATTCATATTTGCTTTATTTGCAGTTTGTAACTATAAGCTTAAATTTAAATATAAATAACTTGATCAGCATAAATAAGAATGGTGAAACCAAAATCTGAACTCAGTACTCTCTGGCTCTAGAACTCCTTAAGCTTCTTAAATTCTACTCTGCCCTATTTTTGTGTCTAAAAATTAGTTAATTTTATTAGATGAAGTTGGTCATATTCCATTAGTAGGCTGTCTTCTTTATGTGACTTCATGACAATTTGCACTGTTTAGGTTATAGATAGGTATTAATGTTTCTTGAAATATTTAAAATTTATTAGATGGATGATTACTTCAAAGTGAGATCCTTCCGCTTCTTTACAACTCTCTTTCATAGTCACATATGTGAAGAAATTAATAATGATCCTTCTTTCTGGGGTGTAAATACTAAATAGTTGAATAGTAAAAGCAAGTTCTTGATTACTGTGTATTCGACATTAAAATGAAGTCTAGACAGCACAAATTATTCCTCAGAAATACAATACTAATTAATCATTCTGATCTTTCTCATATACGCACCCTATGTGTTTAAGGAAACAGGAAATGATATGAAAGAACAGTCCACTTTGAGGGGAAAAAATGGTTCCCATGAACCACAATGGAAGGCTGGAAATATTATCTAGACATTGTAGGTCTGGTTCTATCTATATAGGATCAGTTATTTTTACTAAAGTTACTTTTTTTCCCATACAGTATACTTCTGTACTTTGTTTTTAATAAGAAATTTAAGAAGCATTACCAGAGCTGTGGGAACAATTTCACACTTTAAGCAAGAGCTCGGGAAAAACATCAAACAGTGTACTTGAAATAGATTTTTAAAAGAAACCACTTGTTTCTACTTTGGAAACTATTTTTTTCCCCAAAGTTGCTCACAATAATGTGAAATTTTAAGAAATATGAAATAGCTTTCTCTACAATGATAAAAGTCAAAATAAGTCCAAAGGGAAATACTAAGCATTGCTCACCAAGAATTGCTTAACCATAGCAATTCATGGATCCTGGGGTTAAATTATTCCTTCAAATAAAACCAACGAAATTATGATATTGTCAAACCATTAGACCAAGGGTTCAGCAGGAGCTATGATTGTCTTCTGTTTTTGCTTTTACTACCACCTCTGACTATTACACAAGAAAAACATGAGAAAATCCAGAATAGCCCACAGACAACAATGCAATTAGGAAAGGAGAAAATTAAACACTTTGTTGCAGGAATTGGTCAATCACTTACTATGAGGTATATTGAAGCAGAGTGGAAAACTACTGGCCAGGATATTATAGGATATTAAGGACTGGGTCACAGTGATAGTCATTTCCCAAACCAGAGGGTCTGTGATCCTAGAGTTCTTTTATGCTCACTGTTTGTACATATCTGCTGTGAGGTCATCTATCCTCTCTTGACTTCATTTCTTAAGGACGAGATGAACTCTCAGGCCTCTAATTCCTGCCTGGTTGGAATTTATAGCTTTAGATCAAGGAACACTTCCATCAAGAAGGAAGTTTAAAATGGAGCAGAGAGGAAAACCATTTCTGTTCTTGTTTTTAGGATTCTATCTGGAGTTCACCCACCCTGGTCCTCCTGCAGTTCTGATTCACTTATCTGTTTATAAACACAAGCCAATAAGAAGTAGTTTGGGATTTAAACCAAGGTTTGACTCCAAATCTCATGATCCTAAATTACACCATGCATCATCCATTATTCTGGAGTTTTGGTAAATGAGTGGAATTTCAATTTATTGGCAAAGCTCACCGCCTGGAAAAGGCTGCCTTGCCTGGAGTGCGTAAAGGTCAGGGATGTGGCTAGGCCAGACTGTCATAGATGAAAAGATTCTCTGGTCATTCATCCAGGCTAGCACTGATGCCTCACTCTTATCAGTTGCCTTCTTTCAAAGAAATGAAACAGTGTCCCTGCGGATAACATCCTAGGGAACGCTAGCGATGGGATTGAATTTACATGCCCTGGCTGACTGAATTGGAGAATCATAGAAATATCAAATTTAAAAAACATCTTTGAAGTCCTTGAACTTTTTTTATGTAGATATTTTCAAGATGGAAAATAGAGGCTCAGCAGAGTCTAAGTACTATTATGCAAAGTGACATTGATAGTGGAACAGGGCTCCAGTCTGAGCTCTTTTACAACCCAGTCCTTCCACACCACACGATGCAGCCAGCCTGGGGTCAGCACTGGCTCTGCATGTCAGAGAGAACTCAGGTATTTCCTTTCCCACTAGAGTTCCAGTCCAGCAATAATAATAAAATCAGCTCACTAGATTTGTCCTGAGATCAGGGTGTATAGAGAAAAGTGCTCAAAACAATGCTACAGCAGACAAGATCCACAAACAGGTAAAAGAAAATAAAATTGTAAATTTCGAGGACATAGAACTTCCTGAAACACCTGTTTGGATATCAGTAGGGTAGGGACATTCTTTAGTACTAATTTTCATGGTATTTTTTAAAATACTTTAATAGCAGTCTCAACTACTTTTCTTTGCAGCAACTTTAGCTATAAAAATGGGATCAATTTCTGGATGTTGGACAAATGAGGATAAAATTTTACTAATGCTGAAAATATCTTAAGCAGTGCTAAGTAAGGCAACACGAACATAAAACAAGCCTATTATCCAAGAACAGGTTTCATCAAGTTAAAATTTCAGCCCAAAAACAAAATTTCAGCTAAAAATTATAGGGGGAAAGTCACCTTAATTATGAAGAACTGACAGCATATTTTTTAAGGATTAACACACACTCTTGAGACTATAAACACACAATGTACCAATGTCAAATTCCTAATTTTGATATAGTACAATGGTTATATAAGAAATAAACACCAGGGAAAATTTGCTGAAAGGCAGCTTTGTATAAATCTATAGTTGTTCCAAATAAAAAGGTTTTAAAAATCACTCTTAGACAGCAAAGAGCTGTTTCACTGTTCTCTTTTGGTGTGAAGGAACCTTGTCAGTACTTTGCTAGTGACTTTGTCAGTACTCTATCTTTTGCCTTTAAATTTTTGGCATTGTTAATTTGGCATTGTTAACCTTTTAATTCACATCTGTTAGCTGTTAAAAAGCTGAAAAGTTAGCTTTTAAGAATAAAAAATATGAATAGAAAAGTCACTTTTTGGCCTAATTAGAATACTCTTTTCAATGTATACTTTAGTTGTAAGGAGGCGGTAATGTGCAGTAACTTGACTATTGCCTCAGGTGTTTGAGGCTAGACTTCGATAAGTAGCTTTGTGACTGGTTTATGGTCATATTTTCATTTACCCAAATGAGTTACAGAAATGATCAATCCAGACCCAAAAATCTAAAATGCAAACCTTTTTGAGTACAATGACAATAGAAAAAAAGTTTTTCATTTTAGAGCATTTTGGATGTGCAGATTAGGAATGCTGAACTAATAAAGTCTATGCAAATATTCCAAAACCTGAAAAATTCCAAAATCTAAAATATTTCTGGTTCCTAATATTTTGGATAAAGGATATCAACCTCTATATTTGTACATGGTGCTTTTCATTTTATAGAATATTTTCATATGCAAAGAAATTTATTCATTCGGTACCCATACAGGCAAGTACCTTTAGACACATTTTATCAAGGAGATGTATGTATAACTAAGATTGTATGATCTTCTTATTGCTGATAAATGATGGCCTTATTTGGAGCCCCAGAGATCATTAATACAGAATGTATATTATTTCCAGGCTATTGAACCTGTCTTACATGGCAGGCACTCTATAAAAGCACTGCTCAGTTTTCATTATTTCACTAGCTAATTCTGTACTCTGTGGGGATTATCTAAATTTACACTGTATGACATAGTAGCCATTAGATACACATGAATGTTTAAATTTAATTAAAGTAAAAAACTTAACTTCTCAGTTGCAGTAGCCACCTTTAACATTCTCAGTAGTACATGTTGCTAGTGGTTACCATATTAGAGAGTAGAGATACAGAAAATTTACATTGTTTCATAAATTCCTGTGGATAGTGCTGATGTAGACATTTGGACTTTATAATTATTGAGAACACTGAGATGAGTTCTTGCATTATAAATATTTTTTAATTTCTATAGTATTTTTTAAAACCTAGAAAAGTTGTTTGATAACAATAAGAAAATGTTTAAGTTTTTTACAATAGAAACAGAAGTCCATTTGGAATTCCCTTCCTTGAGTGGCTTTTGGAGTGTGTAACTTTCATTCCCTTCTTGATTTAAACCAGCCGATAATTTTCTAGCTAGGTTATATAAAGGTTAATTGGCAATAAAGGATTGGCAGAAAAAATGTTCCCAGAGAATCATATCATCTTGGTTCTAGACCTAGTTCTGCTACTGCTTTGGAACATGACTTAAGTCATATAATCATTTGTTTAGAATAAGTTACTTGGAAAAGGTTCTGTCAGTCTTACAATTTTGTGAATCAGAATTTGATTCAAGTTGGAGATTATACATCATTTTGAATACTTTTCAGTTTGAAGCTGAAAAACACAGCCAAATACTTGTTTTTAAAATATGAAATGCATGTTGTAGGGTATCCCCTTTTCTCCCCAGGATCTAGAATATTTTCAAGACTTCTGTGATCAGAAATTTTCACATGATAGTTATCTGTGAGAGATCTGAAGATTATGAAATCAGTCCATTCTTATTTTGATAGGGTAAGTAATTTGGTGATTCTTTTCCCACTACTTCCGTGCAGGGTGAGATTGCCCTGTAGTCCTTTTTTTAAAATTTTTTAAAATTTTCAAAGTTTTACTTATTCTACTTAGGTATACATGATAGCAGAATGCATTTTGATTCATTGTACACAGATGGAGCACAACTTTTTATTTCTCTGGTTGTATATGATGTAGAATCACACCATATATGCAGCCATACATGAAGCTAGGGCTATGATGTCCATCTCATTCTACCATCATTACTGTCCCCATGCCCTTCCCTCTCCCTCCCCTTTGACCAAAGTTCCTCCATTCTTCCTGTGTCCTCTCCTCCAGTATGGATCAGCATCCACTTATCAGAGAGAACATTTGGGATTTGGCTTTTTAGGATTGGCTTATTTTACTTACTATGATATTCTCCAACTCTATCCATTTACCTGCAAATGCCATAATTTTGTTCTTTTATTGCTGAGTAATATTCCATTGTGGATATATACCACAGTTTCTTTCTTCATTCATCTACTGAAGGGCATCTAGGTTGCTTCCAGAGTTTAGCTATTGTGAATTGAGCTGCTATAAACTTTGAAGTGGCTGTGTCACTGTAGTATGCTGTTTTTAAGTCTTTTGGGTATAGACCAGGAGTAGGATAGTTGGGTCAAATGATGGTTCCATTCCAAATTTTTTAAGGGATCTCCATACTGCTTTCTATATTGGTTGTGCCAATTTGCAGTCCCACCAGCAATGTATGAGTGTGCCTTTTCCTCGACATCTTCGCCAACACTTACTGTTGTTTGTATTCCTGATATTTACCATTCTGACTGGTGTGAGATGAAATCTTAGTTTTGATTTGCATTTCTCTAATGGCTAGAGATGTTGAACATTTTTTCATATGTCTGTTGATTGATTGTATATCTTCTTCTGAGAAGTGTCTGTTCAGTTCCTTGGCCCATTTATTGATTGAGTTGTTTGTTTTTTTGGTGTTCAGTTTTTTGAGTTCCTTATATATCCTGGAGATTAGTGCTCTATCTGATGTGTGTGTGGAAAAGATTTGTTCCCAGAATGTCGGCTCTCTCTTTACTTCATTGATTGTTTCTTTTGCTGAGAAGAAGCTTTTTAGTTTGAATCCATCCTATTTATTGAACATTAATTTTACTTCTTGTGCTATAGGAGTCATGTTAAGGAAGTAAGGTCCTAAGCCAACATGATGAAGATTTGGGGCTACTTTTTCTTCTGTTAGGCATAGGGTCTCTGGTCTAATTCCTAGGTCCTTGATCCACTTTGAGTTAAATTTTGTGCATGGTGAGAGATAGGGGTTTAGTTTCATTTTGCTGCATATGGATTTCCAGTTTTCCCAGCACCATTTGTTGAAGAGGCTATCTTTTCTCCAATGTACGTGTTTGGCACTTTTGTCTAGTATAAGATAACTGTATTTAAGTGAGTTTGTCTCTATGGCTTCTATTCTGTACCATTGGTCTACATGTCTATTTTGGTGCCAGTGTCATGCCATTTTTGTTACTATAGTTTTGTAGTATAGTTTAAGGTCTAGTATTGTGATGCCTCCTGCTTCACTCTTCATGCTAAGGATTGCTTTGGCTATTCTGGGTCTCTTATTCTTCCAAATGAATTTCATGATTGCCTTTCCTATTTCTATAAGAAATGACATTGGGATTTTAATTGGAATTGCGTTGAATCTATAGAGAGCTTTGGGTAGTATGGCCATTTTGACAATATTGATTCTGCCTATCCAAGAGCATGGGAAATCTTTCCATCCTCTAAAGTCTTGTACAATTTCTTTCTTTAGTGTCCTGTAGTTTTTTTATTATAGAAGTCTTTCATCTCTTGTTAAATTGATTCCCAAGTATTTTTTTTTTTGAGGCTATTGTGAATAGGGTAGTTTTCCTAATTGCTCTTTCAGACTATTCAACATTGATGTATAGAAATGCAATTGATTTATGGATGTTATTTTATATCCTGCTACTTCTCTGAATTCATTTATTAATTCTAGAAGTTTTCTGGTGTAATTTTTTTGGATCTTGTAAGTATAGAATCATGTCATTGGCAAATAATGATAGTTTGAGTTCTTCATTTCCTATTCATATCCTTTTAATTTCTTTCATCTGTCTAATTGCTCTGGCTAGGACTATGTTGAATAGCAGTGGTAAAAGAGGACATCCCTGTCTTGTTCCCATTTTTAGAAGGAATGTTTCCAATTTTTCTCCATTTAGGATGATGTTGGCCTTGGGTTTAACATAGATAGTTTTTAAAAGTTGAAGTATGTTCCTACTATCCCTAGTTTTTCTAGTATTTTGAACACAAAAGAGTGCTGTATTTCATCAAATGCTTTCTGCATCAATTGATAAAATCATATGATTCTTATCTTTCAGTCTATTGATGTGATGGATTATGTTAACTGATTTCTATATGTTGAACCAAACTTGCATCTCTGGAATGAACCCCACTTGATCATGGTGCACTATCTTTTTAATACGTTTTTGTATATGATTTGACAAAATTTTATTGAGAATTTTTGCATCTATGTTCATCAAGGATATTGGTCTGAAATTTTTTTTCTTTGATGTGTCTCTGGTTTTGATATCAGGGTGATACTTGCCTCATAGAATAAGTTTGGAAGGGTTTCCTCCTTTTCTCTTTCATAAAATAGTTTGAGGAGTCTTGGTATTAATTCTTCTTTGTAGAGTTCTTGTAGAACTCGGCTAAGAATCCACCTGGTCCTGGGCTTTTCTTGGTTGGAAGGCTTTTGATGACATCTTCTATTTCCTTACTTGAAATTGGTCTGTTTGAATTGTGTATGACCTCCTTGTTCAGTCGGGGTATGTCATATGCCTCTGGAAATTTTTCGGTGTCTTCAGGATTTTCTATTTTACTAGAGTATAAATTTTCAAAATAGTTTCTAATTATCCTCTGTATTTCAGTAGTGTCTATCATGATATTTCCTTTTTCACCATGAATTTTAGTAATTTGGGTTTTCTCTCTCCTTTTCATTAGAGTGTCTAAAAGTTTGTCAATTTTGTTTATTTTTTCAAAGAATCAGCTTTTTGCTTTGTCAATTTCTTGAATTGTTTCTTTTGTTTCAATTTTGTTGATTTCAGCCCTGATTTTAATTATTTCCTGTCTTCTACTTTTTTTGGTGTTGGTTTGTTTTTCTTTTTCTAGGGCTTTGATATGTAGAGTCAAGTCGTATATTTGTTGACTTTTTCTTCTTTTAATGAATGAGCTTAATGCAGTGAACTTTCCTCTTAGCACTGCCTTCATGGTGTCTCAGAGATTTTTGATATGTTGTATCAGAGTTTTCATTTACCTCTAAGAATATTTTTATTTCTTCCCTGATGTCTTCTGTTATCCATGCATCATTCAATAGCATATTATTTAGTTTCCATGTGTTGGAATAGTTTTAGTTTTTAATCTCTCATTGATTTCTAATTTTATTCCATTGCGGTCAGATAGGATGCAGGGTAGTATCTCTACTTTTTTGTATTTTCTAAGAGTTGCTTTGTGACATAACATGTGATCTATTTTGGAGAAGGATCCATGTGCTGCTGAGAAAAATGTGTATTCACTCACATTGATGGATGGAATACTCTATATATGTCCATTAAGTCTAAATTATTGATTATTTTATTGAGTTCTATGGCTTCTCTGTTTAGTTTTTGTTTGGAAGATCTATCCAGTGATGAGAGAGCTGTGTTAAAGTCACTGAGTATTATTGTGTCGTGGTCTGTTTGATTTTTGTAGTTCAGAAGGATTTGTTTGATATGCATGGATGCCTCATTGTTTGGTGCATAGATATTCATGATTGTGATGTCTTATTGATGTATAATTCCCTTAAGAAGTATAAAATGTTCTTCTTTATCCCTTTTCACTACTTTGGTTTGAAGTTTGCTTTATCTGATACGAGGATGGAAACTCTTGCTTGTTTACAGGGTCCATGTGAGTGACACCTTTTTTCCCACCCTTTCACTTCCAGTTTGTGGATGTCTTTTCCTGTGAGATGAGTCTCTTGAAGGCAGCATATTGTTGGGGGTTTTTTTGTGTTTTTTTTTTAACCAGTCTGTCAGTCTATGTCTTTTAATTGATGAGTTTAAGCCATTCACATTCAGGGTTATTATTAAAATATGATTTGTAGTCCCAGTCATTTTGGTTTATTTTTGGTTTTTACCTTCACTTGGTTTCTCCTTTGATTGACTTTTTTTTTTTTAGTGTAGTTTCTCTCTTTGCATATTTTCATTGTTGGTTATCATTTCCTCCTCACGGAATATTTTGCCAAGAATGTTGCGTAGTGCAGGCTTTCTTGCTGTAAATTCTTTTAACTTTTGTTTATCATGAAAGGTTTTTATTTCATCATCAAATCCAAAGCCCAATTTTGCTGGATATAAGATTTTTGGTTGGCATTCATTTTCTTTCAGAGTTTGGTATGTTTTTCCATGATCTCCTGGCTTTTAGGGTCTGGGTTAAAAAATCTCCTGAGATCTCCCCCTATATGTAACCTGATTCCTCTCTCTTGCAGCCTTTAAAATTCTATCTTTATTCTGTATGTTAGGCATTTTCCTTATAATGTGCCTTGGTGTAGATCTGTTGTAATTTTGTATGTTTGGTGTCCTGTAAGCCTCTTGTTTTTAATTTTCCAATTCAATTTTCATGTTTGGGAAATTTTCTGATATTATTTCATTGAAGAGATTGTGCATTCTTTTGGTTTGAAATTCTGTGTCTTTTGATGCTATCCCATAATTTTTGTATGTTCTGTTCATGGTTTCTTACCATCTTCACTGTATAATCAACTTTATTTTCAAGATTGCACATTTTGTCTTTATTATCTGAGGTTCTGTCTTCCAAGTGATCTAGTCTGCTGGTGATCCTTTCTATTGAGTTTTTAATTTGGTTTATTGTTTCCTTCATTTCAAGAATTTCTGATTGGATTTTTGTCACAATCTCTAGCTCTTTCTTAAAGTAATCTTTTGCTACCTGTATTTGTTCCCTTCTCTTTGTTGGAATGATCAATGGTTGCCTTTATTTGCTCTCTTATTTCTTTGTTGGAGTGATCAATTTTTGCCTGTATTTGCTTGCTTAAGTCATTCTTTAATTCATAGAATATTTTAATTATGTACATTCTGAATTCTTTCTCTGACATTTCATCAACTGTGCTTTCAATGGATTAAATTATTGTAGTATCTTGGTTTATTTGGGGCACTTTCTTCCCTTGTTTTCTCATGTTGACTATGTGTCTTCCTTTCTTGTAGTGCAGATCTGAGGTATTGCGGTTTCTGTCCTATAATCTTGTAGTGACACTACAGATTACCTGTATCTCACCTTGGAGTTCACTTCCAGTCCTCAGCAGGTGTTCCCAGATGGACACTACTGCCACTAAAGATGGTGGCAGTGGTAGTGGAGGTAATTCAAGATGGTAGTGGTTGTGGCTTTGGCTGGGCTCGTGCAGCAGTCCCTGAAGTTGGTCCTTGGCCCTGGCCTGTGCTCCCACTGGTCCACAGGTACTCTGGCACTGCCCTGTAGTCTTATACATGTAGCAAATATAGAATTTGAAGTTTTAGATTAAGTGTCATTAAGGTACATTATGAATAATTACATCTTATATTTAATCACTGAAGGTATTCACTTATGCATATATACTTTGTGTTTAATTATTATACTGTAAGTTAATATACATGCAGTGTAAGTACTAATTCAGGTTTATGATTGCTTCCTGAGTAATAATGTGTTCTGAATTTCAAATAACAGATTTCAAATGTTCTTCTATCTTATTCAGTAGCTTAAAAGTATACCTTTGTGACATACTTTCCCATTTTCAGGTAGAGTATCATTCAAGGAAGTTCAAAATCTGTGAATTTTAAAGGTGAAGGTCTTTTCAATTAGGATTGAAGGAATAGTGCATAATATTTCTTTTCTTTTCTTTTTTTTGTTTTTTTGCTACTCAGTGCTTTAAAGTGTTAAGTGCCATTATAAAATGTTAGGAGAAACATCATTCTAATACTTCTTATAGGTTTTTTATTTTGATTTTCTAATGCTATTTTAAAATGTATTTTAATAAAAGTTTACTGTTGTAACTAAAAAAAAAAATCACTCTTAAAGATGTTAACCAAGTAAATTTAATCCACACTCTTTGTACAGTTCTTGATGACCTATTAATAGTGTGGTCAATTGTCATTATTAGTTTGATGTGTCTTTTGGCTTCTATTGTTGCAAATATTTCAGCCCAATATTTCTGTTGCTATCAGAAAACTAAGGTAGATAATTTCCAATAGTAGCATAACAAGAAATTCACTAAATGCTAAATATATTTTTCCACTAATTTAGGCCTTTATTCACACAATTTTGGTATGTAAGCCTTCATATTAGTTCATATTTTACTTTAACTAAAATTACTCATTTTTTAAAAAGAAATACTTTAGTCTCCATCCACAGAAGAATTTCAAGATTGTTAATGTTGATCAAAATCCCTTTTGATGCTATATATTGTGCATCAAATATTAGATGCTATATTGGTTCCTAATTGAGAAGGCGAAAAGCCCAGTTTAAGAAACTTATAGTTTTATAAACAAATTGTAAATAGATCATGATTTCTATGTCAAACACATACTGCTTATTTATTTGAGGACATTAGTAGGTGTTCTCATGGGATGTTGGAGGTTGAATAGACTTAGGAATCATCTACTGCACAAACACATTCTAGATGATGCACCTGGGTCTAGAAGATCAAATGAGTTTATTTCTAAGACCACTGGCTAGAACTGAAAAATCCACGATGTCTTTATCACTGTAAACAATTTGCAGCATGGTTTTGTTTGCCTGAGTTTAAATATCATTCCCACCAGGTAGTAGCTATGTGATTTTAGGCAAGCTATTTGTTTTCTCTGTGCCTGTTTCTGTATCTGTAACATGATGGTACTTGAAGTGGTTTGATACTCTTCATTACAGATATTGTAATTTTAGCTGAGATGACTTTATACTTGTAATTCTAAATATGTTTGGTTTTGTCAGTCTTTTCCTTATGTAGTTCTTCTATTTTAAGAATGATTATTTATCATATAACATTAATTCAAAATGGAAAAGGTGTACTGCAAGTTCCACCCCTATCGCAGACACTACTTGCCTGTACATCTAACATCCCCTCCTCTTCTCCCAGGCTCACAGGTTGAGAGGACTCTGCACAACATTCTGCTTCTTTCATGGGTCAAGTGGAACTGGGGGTATTCTCAGAACTAATCTTACCCTTGCTTTGGGAGTGATTCATATTTTTTTCTAGCATCTTGATTTTCTCCAATATCTTGCCTCTTATCCAACCTAGAGGGGAAAAGGTCAGTATATGCACTCATTCAGAATCCTAATAGGGCCATGCCCCCACTCTCTAACTCGGTCTGACCTTAGCCCCAGCAACTGCTCCTTTCGTGTTATACATTAGTAGCTAGGGGACATCAGCACAGTCATCTCTAAGCCATAATCTTCCTAGAATCTTCTAGTGACTTTTGAAAAGGCGAGAAACTGAATTATTAATTTCTTGGACCCACAGGCCACATCCTAAACCCAGAGCACTGACTGTCTTAAAAGGAGATAAATAACAACTCATTACAATATCAATAATCATATCCAAATACTGTATGAAAGATGTAAACTCAATGTCACAAGAATATAGAGTATAGAAAAATGTGAGGGCAATACTAAAGAGTCATGGATGTTAAATCTTCAGTTCAACAAGTGGAGATGGAAAAGAAGGTACTACTCACCCCAAAAGGGACAACTTTACAGATAAAAGCATGGTGCAGAAATTTTATTATGCATGTTTGAGAAACAAAGCAAGTAGAAAAGCAGGATTTATAAGGAGATAAGATAAAGAGTGATCAGATCATAAAGAGGTTTGAATAACAGGTTGAGGAGTTTTTACTTTGTTTTGTAGCAAAGGGCAAGTGATTCAAAATTTTAAGTTGGGTGGGGACATATTTAACTGGTATAAACTCAACAGAAGAGATTGAGCATGGATAGCATATATCAGAAGTATTATCAAATTGGCTTTGAATTTGGATGGTGATACTGGAAATGGAAAAGAATGGATGATCAGAAGTTCTGATTTGGGCTCCTTGGAAGGCTGAGTACATGGTACTATATGTAGGGGTAGAAATCTCTGAATGTACACATATAATAGCACTCATGTATTTTTAAGAGAAATAACTTTCAGCTTTTATCAGAAATTTCAAATAAGTCTTTAAATCCCAAAATTTTGAATAAACTAGCTTTCTTGGCCCTAGTACTCTTTTCTGTGGCTATATAGAAATCTTTATCCAGGCTAGCCTTAGTCTTCCCTGCTTTGTCTGAATCATTTGGTTGACTAAGACACTCTACTCAAATTAGTTCAGACTTAGAACATTAATTGAACACAGACCTAATATATTCCATTTATATTCATTCCTTTCCACTCAGAAGGGAACATTTTTATCTTTCTTATTGAGGTTTGTGAACCTAAAGCTAAGTATTCACATTCATTGGATTAAATACATCAACTGACCCTTTTAAACTAACATCCATTTAATCATATTATGAGATTTGTAAATTCTGTTCCAAACCTGCAACACAATGACCTCTTAATGGGCATATGCTCCAGCCTTACATCCATATTATTTTTCTAGTACCTAGATCAGTGAACACAAATAACAGGTTTATAAACAATGAAGTAAAATGCTTCAGATCTGTATTCCAAAGTCCATTTACTTCTTTCAATTTTCAGGAATTGCTTATTTTCCACCAAGGGGATTTGAGTCAGTAATGATCTCTTGTCATAGCTTTCCCCAGGAAGACTGTTTTTTCAATGACTGAAGACACATGTTAGAAATGTTGGTATTGGCCCATTTTTGCAGTTCATGCTCTGATATCCCATCAGACAATCTCTCCTACAGGACTTCAGCACTTACTCCTTTCAGCTGCTAGACTGTGGTAGCTCTAGGGCTTGCCTTGGCTAACAAGAACCCTTCCAGCCATGCTCCCCCTATAGTTCAAGGAGTTCAGAGGCCAAAACTTCATGCCCATGTGGCATCCATGTCTGTCTTTCCATATCAATGTTTTGAATACTCAGGAGTCTGGAATCCTGACCAAATATACTCAATCTCACTTCCTTCTGAGAAAGTAATATAAGTACTGTAATTGTTTTCATAAATTTCTGCACATTTGATAGAAGGGGCAAATCTTCAGCAACAAAAATATGTTGTGACTTAGGATCTATAAAATAATGGAAACAAGTTTGTAGAAGAAACTCATTTATTGTATTGAGATCAGTAAGACATTTCTTTTAAGATCTTTAATTTTCCTTCCTTATAATTAAGACAATATGTGGAGGAGTAGACTGGAGATGGCAGAATAGAGAAGGTGCTTTCCTGGCTGCTCCATGATTTGAAACCAAGGACAGCAGATAGGCAATTTCTCATCAAGGTAGGTAAACAAACAAAAATTATGGGGGCCTTTATTGTAATTTAATACTGTACACTCAGAACAGATTGGGGACTCAGGAGATTGAATATAATAAAATAAGGAAGAAGTTCTTAGTGCTACAGTAGCAGCAGCAGCCGGAGGCATAAGCCAACAACATGACCCCTCCATGAATGCAGTAAAGCCATAAAGGATTAAAGGAACCCATACTTTAGGAAGTACTGAGGCTTGTCTGGGTATGGAGAGTTTAGAGCTCAAAGACACTGCCCAACCAAACAATAAGGTGCACTGGACAATATCCTTGTATGGGAAAGAAACAGTATCTCTCCTGATGACATGCAGAGGAAAGAGGAAGGAATAATTTGGTAGCTGCAGCACAGAGGCCAATACCTGAGGGAGCCTATTTCTGGTAGATCTGAGTCTGGTCCTAAAAATGGCAAACACACAGACAGTGTGCCTAAGTGACACAAAAGCAAGTATGTAGAGAAGTTTACACAGGGGAACGCTGGTCATGGAAACCCACTCAACTTCCCGTCCCTTCCAATCCAGCTACTTGAAGCATGGCTAGTAGAGAAGCACCTGGCTGGGAATTTGATAGGGTGGAGGTGGGAGAGATTGAGTTTGGAAACTGGACCTGAGACCAGGAATCAGGTGCTCACGGGTAACATAGTGGACCACAAATTGGCTTCTATACCACACAAGTGGAACCCAAAGAGGAGATCCCTGGGGTGCAGTTTTCCAGCATAGACCAGTAATTGCTGGGCCCTGGAGGGGTGCTTATTTAAAATCTTCAAACCAATTGGCAACCAGAAAAGAGACTGGAGCATACTTAGCCTACATCCTGCCTCCAGGCATTCTGATTCCAAGATAACCCTCACCCTAACAACCCCACCTTGAGAGTGGAGCAAGCATTACACACCAGACCTAACACTGGAGAAGTGCAGCTGAAAATCTTTTGATCAATATTGGAAATAATTCTTCAACTTTTCATCAAGATATGTAATTTTTCACTCACATTTCTACCATTTTTTAAACCAATAATTTTTCATGCATCAGTTTATTGAATATGAGGATGTCTGATTAGGATATTTCAGTTTTGTTTGTATTTTTATTTTTACTTTTTTATTTCTATTTTTAATTTTTAAAAATTTTCACTTTATATATATTTTTATCTCACTATTTCCCTTGTTTCTCTTTCTCTCTTTTCTCCTACTAACAGCCAATAGCTATTGTTACATCTTTCACTCCTTTAATTTTTTACTTTTATTTTCTCTCATCCTTCCTCATAATCATCACATCCTACATCACTTCAGTTCTTTCCTCGTGCACTATTCAAAATTGTAAAAACTTTTTCAAACTTACTGTTTTTATTGTAGGCAATAACTGAACATATCAGTTTTGTTTATTGTGACAAAACTATAGACGTCTTATCAGGAGCTATTTGGTTTAAGACTGTATTGTTTGCAATGGGTGCTGTTATTGTTTGTTATTATTATCTCCCGTGTTCTTGGATAGGAAGAATTAATATTGTCAAAATGACCATACTACAAAAAGTGTTATACAGATTTAATGTGACTCCAATTAAAATCCCAACAACATTCCTCATAGAAATAGAAAAAGCAATCATGAAATTCATTTGGAAAAATAAGAGAAACAGAATAGCCAAAGCAATCCTTAACAAGAAGAGTGAAGCAGGAGGCATCACAATACCAAAACTTAAACTGTACTACAAAGCTATAGTAACAAAAATGGCATGGTATTGGCACCAAAACAGACATGTAGACCAATGGTACATAATAGAAGACACAGAAACAAACTCATATAAGTACAGTTATCCCATACTAGATAAAGGCACCAAAAACATACACTGGCAAAAAGACAGCCTCTTAAACAAATGATGCTGGGAAAATTGGAAATCTGTATGCAGCAAAATGCAATTAAACTCCTATGTCTCACCATGCACAAAGCTCAACTCAAAGTGGATCAAAGACCTACGAATTAAACCAGAGACCCTTCACCTAATAGAACAAAAAGTAAGTTCAAATCTTCATCATGTCAGATTAAGTCCTGATTTCCTTAACCAGGCTCCTAAAGCACAAGAAATAAAATCAAGAATTAATAAATGGGATGGATACAAACTAAAAAGCTTATTCTCAGCAAAAGAAACAATCAATAATGTGAAGAGAGTGCGCACAGAGTGGGAGAACATCTTTACTACATGCACATCAGATAAAGCACCAATTTCCAGGATATATAAAGAATTCAAAACACTTAACACCCAAAAAATAATAACCCAATCAATAAATGGGCTAAGGAACTGAACAGACACTTCTCAGAAGAAGATATACAATTGATCAACAAACGTATAAAAAAATTTTCAACATCTCTAGCCATTAGAGAAATGCAAATCAAAACTACTCTAAGATTTCATCTTACTCCAATCAGAATGGCAATTATCAAGAATACAAGCATTTTTAGTAAGTTTTGGCCAGGATGTGGAGAAAAAAGTACACTCATACATTGCTGGTGGCACTGAAAACTGGTGCAACCACTATGGAAAGCAGTATGGAGATTCCTTAGAAAACCCGGAATGGAACCACCATTTGACCAGTCCTTGGTCTATACACAAAGGACTTAAAATAAGCACACTGTAGTAACACAGCCACATCAGTGTTCATAGCAGCTCAATTCACAATACCCAAACTGTGGAACCAACCTAGATTCCCTTCAACAGATGAATGGATAAAGAAACTATGGTACATATACGCAATGGAATATTAGCATTAAAAGAGAATAAAATTATGGTTTTTGCAGGTAAATGGATGGAGTTGGAGAATATAGTAAGGGAAGTAAGCTAATCCCCAAAAAGCAAAGGCCAAATGTTCTCTCTGATAAGTGGATGCTGATCCATAATAAGAGGGGGTGGAGAAATTTTGGGCAAAAGGGAGAGAGGGAAGGGGAGGGGGCATGAGGGCAGGAAAGATAGTAGAATGAGATGGACATCATCACCCTAGGTACATGTATGACTGCACATGTAGTTCAACTCTACATGGTGTTCAACCAGAGAAATGAAAATTGGTGCTCCATTTGTGTACATTGAATTGCAATACATTCTGCTATCATGTATAACAGAATAAAAAAATAAAAAATTAGAAAAAAGAGAAATCAAGAAAAAGAAGAAGAAATACAAATGACCAATGAATATATGAAACAATATTAAACATGCTTAGTAAATAGGGAACTGCACTGAAATTTCATCTCACTCCAGTTAGAATGACAAACATCAAGAATAGAAATAACAATAAATGCGTGAAAGGATTGGGGAAAACATACACTTACTCATTGTTGATGAAATTGCAAGTTACTATAAACACTTTGGAAAGCAGTTGAAGAGTCCTTAAAAAACCAGGCATTAGAAATACCATATGACCCCAAAGAACTAAAATCAGGATACTATAGTAATACCTGGATATGTACATTTACATGTTCATAGTACCATAATTTACAACAGCTAAGTTATGGAACCACCTAGGTGCCTGCCAACAGATGAATGGATAAAGAATATATATATATAAACACACACATACACACACAAGGAAGTTTAATCAGCCATAAAGAGGGATGAAATTGTCATTTTCTGGCAAATGGAGTGAATTAGAGAATATCATGCTAAAGGAAATAAGCCAGACTTAGAAAGCCAAGGGTCAAATGTTCTTCTCTCATATGCAGAAGCTGGGGGTGGGGAGGAATAAAAAAGAGGATTTCACAAAAATAGAAGGGAGACCAATTGAATAGAGGAAGGGTATCAAGAGGAAGGGAGGAGAGAAGAATTTGGGAAAGTACCAGGAAACTAAATCTACAAAGTTATGCTATATCCATGTAACAATATACCATGATGAATCCCACTTGTATATATAATTATAATGCACTAATCAAAATAACAACAACGATAATAATAGAAGGGAGATCAGTAGAGTAGAGGAAGGAAATCAGGGGAAGAGAGAAGGGAAAAAGGGAAGTTTTTGGGTAAGAGGTTGATCAAATTATCTTATATGTATGTATGAATATGGTATAATGAATCCCATTATTATATATATTGTGGATAATGTACCAATACAAATATATCATATATATGCGCGCGCGTGTGTGTGTATGTGTATAAAATATTGTCAAACTTCACAGAAGCCCTCCAATAGAATCCCACTGCAATGCTTTGGGATAAATTTGTGCTAAAGAGATCTGGTCCTCTCATTATCTTCTTCAGTCCCATTGAACAGACACACTAGACTACATCAGTTCCTGGATAGTGACTACCATGGTTTCCTTAGTTTCTCATCTAAAATAATTAAAAGAATAAATCTCTGCCTGGAACTTTGAAATCTCTTTTTTCCCTGGTTCACCTTTGAACAAAGAAACTGGAAGTTTTGAGGAAGAATTGCCCCACTTTCTAACCTAAACTAAAACAATTTGTGAATAATTAGGAAGATATTTGAGAGTTGCACCACCTTAAGATACTTTCAATAAACTGCTTCAGGATATAAAAGAAGAAATGAAAATTACAAACCACATAGAAAATCACCAGTTAGTACCTGGACACATAAAGAAGCAAGCTTATTAATGAACAAATAATTATATTACCAACTCTTTATCCAGTGTGAAGTTATGAAACTATGTGAGAGACTGTTAGCATATAAACTTTCTTGTATTTATTGTGACGAAAACAAGTACTAATGAACTACAGAGATAGAATTATTTACTGAACAAAAGCAAAACGTCCATATTTTCAAAAGATACCATTTCCTTTTAGTTACCAGACACCCCATTTATAAATGTATACCTGAATAGAATATAGATGTGCCTGAAGTCACTCCATTATAGATCAAGCATTTTCTGTATTTTACCTGAAAATTACTATAAATTTTCTCCTGAGCAAATGAATTTAATTTTTTAAACATTTTTGTGATAAATTAAGACTCACATGCAATGATAAGAAATGACATAGAAAAACCCACATGACCTGTGTCAAGTGTCCCCTACTATAACGTTTACCCTAATATAGTACAATATCACAACTAGGAAGATGATATTGAAAAAAAAATCTGTCCTAGTCAGAATTCACCAGGTGTGTGTGTGTGTGTGTGTGTGTGTGTGTGTGTGTTTCGTGATAGACAATTTCATCATATGTTCTAGCACACATGGTAACGTGTGCAGTCCTTTTATAACTTCACCTACTTCCTTCCCACTTTTCCTTACCCATTTTTAGCCCATGCCAACTACTAATCTATTTTCCAGTTCTATAATTTTTTTCATGAATATTCCATAAATAAGATACAGTGTTTTAATCATTTGAGATTGGGCTTTTGGTTTGCTATTTTTTTTAACTCAGCATGATTTCTTGGAAATTCATGCAGGAAGTTATGCTTATCAATAGTTCATTATTTTGTTAACATAAGAAGTGTTCTCTAATATGGATGTACTAAAGTTGGTTTAACTATTTAGCCATTTTAGAATATCTTAGATGTTTCCCATTTGGGGTCATTATACAATAAAGCTGCTATAAATATTTGTGTATAGGTTTTTCATTGAACATAAATTTCTACTTTTTCCTAGTATAAATACCCAAGAGTACAATTTTTGGATAGTATAATAATTGCATGTTTAGATTTATAAGAAACTACTAAACTGTTTTCTGTATTGTCCGCCTACATTATTGTAGGACCTTTGTTTCAAAGTAATGGCTAAGCATAAGATATTTCCTTTCTTATTGTAGTTCTTATTAAATAGAAGACAATACTGCACATAGAATGTAGTGATTATCTTTGTTTTAAAAAAGTGTGTGCTCCTATTACTATAGGTTTACTTTCAAGAACAGAGCATTTGGGAACATGTAGAATTCTGGTAGCATCTTATAACCACCATTGCTTAAGAAAATACTGAAATCATGGCATCCTGTCTTGGTCATGTGTGCATACATCATGATCAGAAAAACATAGCAAAATGTGGTAACAGAACATAAAGAAAAAGCTATCTAGCCTGCAGCTGAGATAAGATAGCTTTGGGTTTTCTATTCTGTCATAGGCACAATACCATGTCCTCAAACCTGGATAGTAATTCAAGAACTTTTTCATTTTTAAAAAATTTTTTCTATCCTCTTCCAGTGTATCTCTTCTGAACAATTTTATCCCTGAATCCTTTTTACCCTGTTGATTGATAAACTCTGTTGATAGCTTTTGGTAGATAATTTTGGAGGTGCTCTCTCAGCCCATAGCCAACACTTCCAGAAAGCATGTTTTTAGTATATGACCTTCTGCTAACTCCAACTGTGTCCACAAGTGGATGGACCAGAGATGAATACATGACCTTAGCTCTTCCCCTTATTTTGTCTCTTTCAGGAGTTTGGAATCTGAATTATGACATATTATCCAACCCGAGGACATATCAACCTCGCAGCCCAGGCTGTCACTGTGAGGAAGTTATCTTTAGCCAACTCTCCCTGACTCCACTGAGACCAATTTTCTGAGATCAATGATAATAAATACTGGGTTGGATCTTGCCAATGGAAAAATGCATTAGAACACAGGCTAGACCAGGGAAATGTCTCAAGTGCAAATAATAAGTGCAAATTTCCCTCTAAAATATAGAAGAAAAAAAGAGAAAAGGTTCTTTGAACATGTGTATATGGAAAAGAAAAAATTGTATCTGGAAAAAATACCCAAAGGATAAATTTCCAAATTGAGAAGTGTGGGTGGTTTCCTGGGAGTAAAATGGGCTACATGGTTGGTTTGGTTTTGTCATTTTTGTTTTCATGCTATTTTCTCCAAAAGATGTCTCATTGTTGTACATTGTATGAGAAGTTTTATTAAAGAGATTGCAATAGGCCTTAGTGTTCTTTTATATTTTTCCCTTCAAATATCCTCCACATTGTGCCTTGTCACTTTTGTCTTTCATATTTTTTTTAGTAAAGCTTCAATCAGGAACGGATTTGTCAAATGCATAATATATATGCGTGCAGAAAAGAAAATGATATGGGGGGCTGCCTTGTATTTTAAAATACATAATTTTGACAGTACTTATTTTAAGAAAACTATAATCTAGGACATAAAAAAATCTTTAAGAAAGAATAGCTGACAGCTCAGAAGAGGCATATAAATATCTAGAAAGTTAAGAGAAAGAATCAGGTTGTTTTTGTAGTTCATAAACTGAACCCAGCATCACATTGCAGGGGGTGATACTGCTCCTAAATGATTTCACAGTTCTATTTTCTTTCCCTTAACAGAAGATACAGACGGGGATTTTTTTTTTTTTTTTTGAGGAGGAGAGAGGGGGAGGATGGGGTTGGGGAACTTTCTCTGTTTTTTATTTGAGACTTCTGATTTGACATCTTTTATTTTTTAATCCTCTCATTTTCTGAAATTCCTCTTCCCTCCTTCTGACTCTGCAGGTTTCCGCCCACATCTTCTCCAGCACATGGTGAGCTAACTCTCTAAAGCTAATTTGCTCTGGTTTAGAATGTATCACAAGAAAATTAAAAAAAAAAAAAATCCTTCCCTCAGTTTCTTGCAATTAAGGCTTATTAATTACATTTGAATCAAGACTGTTTTGGTTTCCAATTTTTATGATCTCTCCTTCTGTCCTCCACATAGACCAGGGTTGTGTCAGGATTGCCAAAAAAACCCCATACTGGTGGCTGTTTGTTTACTGTAATACCAAACAATTAAATTATCCCCAGTTGAATATTTTTTAAAATATAAAATACTATTATTTTACTAAATGATGAAGACTTGTATTTTTCTGGAAAAAAATATGCATGTATTCCCCTTATTTCAAACTCATCGAAATAAACAAAATTTTTACTTAAGCCATGTACCTACTTCGGGTTCACTTGCTACAGATATAAAAGGAAATCTGAAACCATTCTTCCAGGCATTCTAAGTACTTCATAACAGAATAACAAAACTAATGTTCATTTTAAATAACGCATGTTGAACACTTTCTATATGTTAAACTCTCTTTTAAATGCTTACCTACCTTGTAATAGCACATTTTATTCTTACAAAAATCCTACTGTAGTTAATTACTCCCCAGTTATCATATTCATTTTACATGCAAGGTCACAAAATACAGAGAGCTTCAGTGAATCATTCAAAATCACACAATCAGAGACGGAACTGAGAGGAAAGCATTCAGTTGATTCCAGAAAACACCCTCACTTCAATACTACATTGCCTCTTAGCAATGTGCATGGAATTCTTGAAAAGATCTCTTTTAAGGAAATATTCTGTTTAAATATGACTTTTGGAGAATTCTTTATGCACCACTTTTCCATTTTTAACTTCTAAAACTGACTTTTTAATTGTTATATCATTTACATGGTTCTTGCTATATTACAAAAAACATGATGTGGTGTTTTATCCTCAACAGAATGAGGTGTAAGAAAATTTTACATTTTGATAGCAGATGAATATAATGTAGGAGATAATCTATGTGAAATGTAAACAAGGTCAATTATATCACTCTCTAACTTGCACTTCTCTTTAAACTCCCATTTCTAAATGCCTCTTGGACATCTCTACATGGACCTCTCATAAGCAATGCAAATCTACCTTCCATGACTATTCACCACTCTATACCTGCATACAAACTCAAAAATGCTTTTTCTGTTCAGTTTTCCTGGTCTTTCTTAGTGCAATTGCCAATTATAAGGAAAAAAAGAATTATCATCTTCATTTTTTTTCTCCTGTTCCTCAAACATTACCTCTGAAATAGTTTCTTTTTTATTTTTCCCCCTCTTTCTACCTCAGCAACAAGGCCCTAGATCAGACTCTTGTCATTTCTTGATTAGAATTCTAACAATGTCTTAGTTATCATTTTCAATCTACCTTCCTCTCCTAACATGCAAATCCTATCATGCTACTCATTTACTTCATTTCTTTAGCAATGACTCATACTTTTTTTTTTTTTTTTTTGGTACTGAGGATTGAACTTGTACTCAGGGGTACTCGACCACTGAGCCACATCCCCAGACCTATTTTGTGTTTTATGTAGAGACAGGGTCTCACTGAGTTGCTTAGTGCCTCGCCATTGCTGAGGCTGGCTTTGAACTCATGATTCTGCTGTCTCAGCCTCCCTAAGTGCTGAGATTACAGGCTTGAGCCACCGCGCCCGGCTAATGACTCATACTTTTAAGACAAAGTTCAAACTCTGGCTACATTGCTAGATTTACCTCCCCAAATGTCCCCACATTATTCTTCACTTTAGCTTTACCAAGGCCCACTTAATCTCTACATAGGCCATGTTCCTATGTTTCTGTCTCTACCAATGGGTTCATAATTGCATGAATCCCCACCCCTACTTAATTGCCTGTTGATGTCTATATTTCCCCTGGGTGGATTACTTGCTACCCACTCACTTCCCATTTTCTCATTGAAACTCTAATATCCCAGCTAAATTAAGAATTCTTTTTGTATGCTGCTGCTTTGCTGTGGTTACTTCTATTTATCTTCTATTTATATATGATGCAATTTAATTATACTTTCTCTAACTATACATCTAAGTGTACATATTCTCATCGTGAGACTTTGGAAGACAGAGACTATATGTTAATTATCTTTGCATCCTGAGTCTGCCTGATACATTTCAAGTTCTCAATATAAGTTTGTTGAATTGAACTGAAATGCTAATACTGGCCTTAAAATTGTGATTAATAAGTAGAAATGCTGTTGGCTTCCCTGAACAATAAAGCAAAATTATAGAAAATTAAATATAAGAGAAAATAATTTTCAAGACATGATAGTACTTTGCATTTTAAATCCAATTGCCTCCATATTCTTCTACATTTATGCTAATTTATAAGCATAAATTTCTCAAAAATTTCTTATTATAGTATTGACTTTCCATCACCAAGACTCAATTATTTGCCGTATACTCTATCACACAAATATTTTATGCACATTTATATAGATGCAATACAGATCACATCAACAAAGAAATAAAGACAGAATCATAATTATTATTATGAACTCATTTTTCTCTTGTCCATAAATTGCTCTTAAGAAGCTCTAGAGTCTTCACAAATCCTTCCAGAATAGTTCTGGGAGGCTGCAGATAGGTTCCTGAGTGTGCTGGAGAAGCTAGTGCTCCTCACCATCTCAGATACCTGCCATGCATCCCCTCTCCTCCTCCAGCTTGTTTGGTTGAGCTTTCGGTCTCTGCTGATGCCTTCTGGTGGCATAAGGGTCTTCTTTTTCTTTTTTTTAACAAAGTTGTCTTTGCAACCTACTAATACTCAACTCTCTCCTCCAAAGGCACACTATTAAAGTCAGATTGGATTATCCTAAGCATGTGCTCAGGACACTAACTGTTTTAATCAGCTTTTGCTTTGCTGTAACCAAAAATCTGACAAGAACAACTTAAAGGAAGAAAATTTTATTTTGGCTCACGGAGTTAGAGATTTAGTCCATAGTCAGTTGACTCCATAGCTCTGGGCCTGAGGTGAGGTAGAACATAATGGTGGAAGGGTATAGTGGAGGAAAGCAGCGCATACATGATAGCCTGGAAGCAGAGAGAGCTCCAATCACCAGGGACAAAATATATACCTCAAAGTCATGTCCCCGGTGACCCACTTCCTCCAGCTACAACCTACCTGCCTACAGTTACCAACAAGTTAATCTATATCAGTACATTAATCCACTATTAGTTTACAGCTCTCGTAATCTAATTGTTTCACCTTTGAACATTCTTGCATTGTCTCATATGAGTTTTGGGGGGACACCTCATATATAAACCATAACACTGACAAAAATAGGCATTATAAAAAATTCTGTAAATAATTTGATATTTGTTACTAAAACATTCATTGACATAACCTTTCATGGCAAAATCAGAATTTTAATTTCAATTTTCTTACATTTATTTAACAGGTTACAATTATTATTTTTGAATTTATATGTGGAAGTAGCTAAAGATCTTAAGGCAGCCGTATTGACACAAATGTCTACTGATGTTCAGCAGAAACTTCAGGTTCCAGAAGGAAGGATGCTATTGTCCATGGTGCTTGCATTGCCTTAAGTTTGAAACCTAGGCATGTACTTGACATTTCCCAGATCTTCTTTGTTTTTTTCCCTCATTTTTATTGGAAAAGTGACTCTCTTTTCTATTTCTTTTAATTGACAACTGCACTGAGACAAAGAAAACTAACTAGAAAGGCAGATTTGGGTTTGCATGCAAGGTAGAGGCTAGTGGAACTAGGGGAGTCAGAGAAGGTGCAATGCTTGTAAGAGTTCCATGTGGAGATGCCTCAGAGGCACTGAGGAAATGTCTAGAAAGGTGAAAGATATATTGAGTTCCTGCTGTGGACTCCAATGTGAGTTCTTGAATATGGAACTAAAGGACAATCAGAGAATTGTATTCAGAAATGCCCAGACCTTGGCCTATTCTTTTTGATGATCTTTCTTCCTTAAGATATGTTGCTTATGGGGAGGCATCTTGTACTTTCTGGCTTTAGATAGATCTACTCCACGTAGGCTTAGGGCAAGTGTTGCTAAAATTAAGGCCTAAATGGAAATCCTATAGTGTTGTTAGTCAGCTTTTCATTGCTGTGAACAAAATACCTGATAAGAAAAACTCAGAGGAGAAAAAGATTATTTTGGCTTATGGTTTCAGAGGTTCAGTCCATGGCCAGTGGACTCCATTTGCTCTTGGCCCAAGATAAGGTAGAACATCATGGTGAAAGAGCATAGTGGAGGAGCACTGCTTCTGCTCATGGATGTCAGGAGCTGGGAGTGAGATGGGAAGGGATCTCAGGGAAGATGAATCCTTCTGGCACACACCCCCAGGGACCTACCTCTTCCAGACATGCCCCACCTGCCTACATAGTTGATTCAAACTAGGATGGACTGATTAGATTACAGCTCTCATAATCTAACCATTTAACCTCTCAATATTCTCTTACTAACCCAAGAGCTTAGATGATACCTCATATCTAAACCATTGCACCGGTTTTATTAACAAATTTCTAAATATTTTTGAGTAGCAATTTTTGAAATAGTGTTTTATTTTGGCAAACTCCACTTACCAATACTATCTCTTACTCAAGAAAATAACTCCAATCAAGCATTATTGTATCATAGTGATCTCAGAATCTTAAATGTAAGACTCTAGAAATAGTCAATAAACACAAACTTCCAAAAAATAAACATAAATTTATCAAATGTAACCAATGCCAGTATTCTTTTTAGGTAGTCAGAGGTCAAGTAGGAGCTATAGAAGTGAATTGATGAATACATTGTCCTTACCTAATTATTTCTGAAGATGGCCTCTTCAGTCAATGGGATAAGATGTGGATAAGCATGAGAGGATTTTTTCTAATCCCCATCTCAGGTTTGACTAAAACATCCCTGGGTTTGACTAAGTCAGTGGGAAAATTTTCAAAACCTAACTATAATGATTTTTCTCATTTAAAAGCAAAAGAAGTGGCAATAACAGTCACAATGAGAGCCAAATTTGCTTTGATTCTTTATCTAGGCCATCTGCTCTTCTCTTTGTGCTCTGTATTATAGCATGTGTTGAGATCATTGAGTAAGATAAATGAGAATAAGCAAAATAAGACTCTACTTCATTGAGTCCTAAATTGCTAAAATATTGAATCTTGCGTTTTAAGAAGTCATCTTTAAATATAAAACTATAATAAATACAGAAAATTCAAAAGATTTTGTGGTGTATTCTGTATTCATTTGGCTAAAAACTAAGCTGCTGCTGTTAAGAAACAAACAAATATATATTAAAAAATCCAACCCCAAAAGAAAAAAGCTCAAAACACCAACAAAGGCTTTAAAAAAAGAGAGCAGTTTATTTCTCTATCATGCAATAATTAGAAGTGATTTTTGCCAGAGCCAGCTGGGAGGCTCTGCCACTGACACATTTTACATGTTTTTATTTATTTATTTATTGGTTTGTGTTCCACCAGACTAGAGAAGCCATAGCTAAGCCTGATGGAAACGACAGAGCGGCCCACAAACATTCTTTGTGCTGCATGAAGAAACTGAACAAAAATTGGGGCTATCATTTTTAAAGAAGAGGGAGTGAGTGATGGAAAGAAGAGTGCATGTATAAAATTTGGGCAAGAAGAAAAGTAGGAGGGGCAGATGAAGTCCCGAAGGCCCTCTGCCTTGCAGTGTCCCTTATCTACTTTTAGCAAGAGAATTCCCCAACCTCTCCTTGGACTTGGGTATTCCTTTGCTCCTTGCAAACTATATACTATTCTTCTGGACCCTGATAGTCATGCCAACTCATGACTGTTGAAGCTGATGAGTGTATAAGAATCTGAGGAAGACAATTTCCAGGTATTTCTCCACCGAAGCTTGCTCTGCACTGTTCTTATAATGTCTAGAAAATGGAGACAATCCAAGAAACTACAGGCTGTAGACAGAAAAGCCACCCTCAACTCTAGAATGTGTACCTTTGGAGTGTTTTCTTTATTTAACACCTTCTGACAGTTTAAAAGCATAACATTAAGAGATGGAGACTATGCTCCCTCCTCCCCCACTTTGAAGGGCTTATGACTTCCCAGCCAATGGGGATGTTAGAATGATGCTATGTAACCTCCAAGGCTTGGCCAAAATAGTTCATGTGACTTCCATCTGTACTCTCCAGAGACTCAATCTCAGGCTGCTCCCCACTGTAACCCAGTTGCCTGGCGATGTTAGATCCAAGCCCCAATGAGAGGCCATGTAAGGGCGTTTGGCTGTGCCTCCAGCTAAGCTGAGCCTTCAAGTCCTCCTATCCAGGTGCAGACATACCAGTAGAGAAACCTCCAGAAATTTCCTGTCCCCACTCCCAGACATTCAAGTCTTCCCAGCCAAGGTGCCAGACATCTTGGAACAAAGTGAGCCATCTCCTCTGTTCTATTCAAATTCCTGATCCATAGCATCTGTGAGCATAATAAAATGCTTTAAGTATTTTGGGGGTGTCCTTACTAAATCAAATTAGGTTGCATCATAAAAGTGCCATATCCAAAATTAATGATTAATGTGTCCAAACAAAACAATTTTAAGGGCTCAAAACAATGTCAACTGTTCACTAGCTATCTCAGATAGCAACCATTTACCTATACCTAAGCAATCAGGAAATTACAGCAATTCTGTTAAAAACTGCTCATATTTCTGAAAGAAAATAGAGACTGCTCTGAAATTTGACCCTCTAATATTGTATCATAGGAATTTGTCTGATTTGCTGGACCAATGTCATTAATACCTCTATCTTCTTTCCTTTCCTTTGTAACTTCTTGCTCAGAGGTCTGACGGTGGATGAGGTTTGAGCTAAGTCTAGTGCATGGTATATACTGACATAACAGAGTTATAAATTGAGAATTTTCTTGTTCACCTTTATTTCTGGGCTGGTACATTATTCTACAGTAATTAAATAGTTAACTGCTTAGCTCTGAGTTTGCCTTAGAGTTTTGGAGATAGATAGATAGATAGATAGATAGATAGATAGATAGATAGATAGATAAAACATTGTTTGCCCTTATTGTGATAGGGTCCACAGCAATTATATTTTAGTCCCATAAACTCAAAACTCCCTTCTGAGCAGAAGTGATTTCTATTGCTGTGATTTTTCCATCTTTATCATCAATAGGATGGAGATACACACACTGTAAATGTTACACTGCAATTTATAGCACTGTCTGCCTACAGAGATAGGTGTAGATATAAATTACAACACATTCCTGGGCCATGAGCACCACACTTGAGAGAAAGAAAAAGAGATTATGGTCAGTAAAATTAACCTCCAAGAGATTATGGTTACCAAAATGTCAATACAGGGACTTGGTGTGTGTATTATTTGCCTTCTCTGAGCCCCATTTTCCTCTTCAACAAGAGGAGACAGTTGAATCTCCACCTCATCTCTCCCAGAGTGGTGGTGAGGAAGAAACTGCATGGTGTGAAGAGTTCTGAGCTATTCTAATAAGAGACCCTATGAATGCTGTGACACATCCAATTGAAGATCAGTGATGACACAGGGAACCAAACACATCCCCCCAATTTTTCACAAAGGCAAAAGGAGTCCCAGATTGAAAGGTTTCTGTATCCTGTCATTTGTTTCTATACAGACAAAATCCTAACAAATGACAGACTGAAGATGAAAATCCGATGGCCACACCTTCCCATATTTGGAGACATGGTGAATAATCAAAACTAGATTTAATTCTATTTTTTCTCTTCTCTATTCCCTTCTGCTTTACTATCTTTCATTTCAATGCTGCAGATGAAATAAAATTCCTGAAGGTCAGGTTTAATTTGTTTTATTAGTTTATATAAACTATCCAAACCATATAAAACCCTTTTCTTAAAACAAATACTCTTTTGTTTACTTTCCTGAAAATGCTTGGACAACTCAGTGAGTGTCCATCCTGTGTAGGGGAAGCCCTTTCAGTGCAGCATGAGATAATGCACCATTCTAGATATGTCCTAGATATGGACAGACGGGAGAGCTGGTTCCTTCTCCTGGGTCTGTCACTCACTGGTGACTCCACGACCCTCAAGTCTTTGAAAGTCCAGATTCCTCACTTATAAATGACAAGTTGCACTGAACCATTTCTAACGTGTCTTCCATTTCTAAGATTTTGCAATCATATTTATTTAAAGAATAGTGGTTCAGAGTGTGGGTTCTTGAGCCCATTGCCTGGGCTGGAATCCTAATTCTCCCACTTCCCATCTGTGTAACCCTGGGTGAATGACTTAACTTTGTGCATCTCAGCTATCTCATCTGAAAAATGTACAAGTGGTCCTCTCTATCTCATCCCTACCTCGTAGGGTAGTATGAGGAGTCAGTGAGACAATATGTGAATAGTAAAAAGCACAAAGCCTGATGAATGTGGGGCTCAATTCCTATTTAATCACTTCAGATAAAAAAAAATCAGCTATCCCCAGGGCTGGGGCTGTAGCTCAGTGGTGGAGTGCTTGCCTAGCACGTGTGAGGGACTGGGTTCGATCCTCAGCAGTACCACATAAAAATAAATAAATAAAAGCATTCTGTTCATGTACAACAACAACAACAATTTTTTTTAAAAAAATTAGCTATCCCTTAATCTTTGCACTATTAATCTTTGCACATTCATACATCACAACAACTATTTGAAGTATGATTTTTTACTTCTCTCATGAGGAAAATAAAGTTCAGAGAGCTAGAAATCCTAAGGCCACAAAACTGTGAGGTTGTGGAGTGTCATCTCCATCATGGGCATGGCTGACTACAAATACTTTGTCCTTTGAATTTGCATATCCATAAAGGGTGGGATATTTAAAATTCTAAAAAATGGCTATGTGTACTATATCCACATCATTAGAATCATGGAATTATTCGAGGATGGTTGAGTTTGCACTCCCGAGTTTGTTGTTACAAACAAAAAGGACACTAAGAAATCAGACATTTCTTAGTGTCCCTTTTTGGCAAGCTTTATATGCCTCATTTTTCTTTGGCAGTGAGAGTCACTTTTTTTTCTGTTTCTGTGAAACAGTCCAAATTCCATAACTCAACACTTCCTCACAGGATTTTCCCAGGCAACTTTGAATGTCAGCAATTTCCAAGGTAACTTTTTTTGTTGTTTTGTTTTGTTTTTACTAGCAGTGTAATTTTCTTTACTCATCTGTTTTATTTATTTATTTTCATAAGCCAGGGAAGGGAGATAAACCAAAAGACAAAAGGACAGGTGATCCTGAGTCAGATGAAAGGGAAAGAAGAACAAGGTCAGACTGGGGCAAAGCCAGGGTTTAATAGTAAAAGACAACGATGATTTAAGAAAGAGTGGGCTGGAATAAAGCTCACCACCTACTATCTTTGAGCTCCCACTCCTGTGAGCAGATCTACACTCCTCATTACTCAGAGCAACACTTACCAAATCAAACAAACTGTGATGTTCAGCCCTGTTTTCCCTGCCAAGAAACTGAAGGAAATTTTACTGTCTATTACCTTCAAATGTTATTTCAGATAATGGTGAAATGGTCTCCTACTCAATTATTTTCATTAAGAGCCAAGCATATGCCAATTCTGAGCCAGAACCAGGAGAAGTTGGGAGGTGGGAGTGGGGATCTTGGGGTGAGAGGTTATACTCAGGCACACGATTCTGAGACTGGATATACCATAAGGCCTGGTAATCTTTACCAGGTTGGACATGTCATAATACCAGTGATAATTGGTCCCCAGAGTGGAAGAAGAACTGTTTGTAATGACTTGGTTGTACAAGAGCTAGATCCTGATTGGCTAGCTGCTGTTGGTCAGGGAAGGGTCACAGGGAATGGTCTCAATGTGACCCTTTAGAATTAGTCAGTGTTCCAAAGACCTGACAAGGTCCAGCAGTAAAGATGACACTTTACATCCTCTCACAAAAGCTCATCAGATGCCACAGGATTTAGGATGAACATTCATAAAATTAAATTATATTACCTGAATATACACAGGCTGGGAGACAAGCTGGCTCAGATTTGGAGAATGACAGAAAAAGGTGTGTTAGGCAAAATGTGATCACTTGAATGTAGCTGACATAAATTTTGTCTAAAGCCCTAAAAGCAAGATGAAATAGGCTAATGGAACAGGCCTCATTCACACAATCAAAGAGGAGTCGGGCAACCAGGCTGGCAAGATGCTTGCAGCTGACAAAGTCTGACTCTGAAACTCCGCAGTATACACCCAGATCCTTTTCTGCCTTGCCTGGCAACCAAGGTACTCTTCAGACCCCTCATCTCTCACCACTCTTTTTCTTGTTGACAGCCCTTTGCCTGGAAGTCCGCTTCTAAAGCACAAGCTGAAGAGCGAGTAACTCAACCTTCCTCCTTCCTCCAGAAAGCATCCCCATTTGACCGGGCCTCCAGAAGAGCAGAACTCATTGGGGCTTTGAGACACTGTTGTCTAACTGTGGGTTTTCAGGTTTTGGTGGAGGAATTATCGGGGGCAACAGGCATTTCAGCCCTCCTCAGAGCCCAGCACATGGGAAACATCTCTCTCCATTGTCTGTCAGGCAGCCTGCATGCCAACTGCTCTCTGGCACAGGGCCATCCAGTCGGAATCCCTTGTCTTCCATAGTGGCTCCTAAAATTAGATCTTTTAAAAACCCATTGTGAGTGGTAACCACTAAGTTCATTACTTTTTTTCCCCCTTTTTTTAGTGAAAAGGTGGAGACAGAAATGTCAAAGAAAAATCTCCTTACAGAGCTGTTTCGCAACAATATCAGTGTCTTTTCAAACTGGCCGTTCACTGGGGCTGCAAAACAACTCATTGCCCTTGCTGACCCTTGACTAGGTTGCTGTTCCTCCTAGGCCCTTCATGTCTCTCTCCATCAAGTTTCAGTGCAAAGCAAAATTATTTTAGGATACACTCAAAATGGGCTTGAAGATTTATCTAACACATTGTCTTCATCCTCTCAAGAGATAGTTGAAATCTTTGGCCAACTGTGTTCCACGTTTCTCCCCACACCAGGATATATATTTAAAATAACATTTATTTACAAAACTGTATCTTAGCAACAGTGGCACAGCACAAGAGTGTGTTATCTAAAGCAAACCAATTCTGGCCATAAACTACATAAGCAAAGCAACCAAATGTGATTGGTATATAGCTTTCCTGTGATACTGGGAGCCTGAGGTGTTATGCAAGATTAAAGGCATATTTTTCAGGCCTAAGGTGATCCATTATTCATGTTTAACTCAAGGGATGAGCAATACTTTTTATTCACAATTAGGGAATCATAAAATTTTAGAGCTAAAATAGATTTTGGAGACTGACTAGTCCAATCTTGTGATATTACAATCAAGTAAGGGGGAAACAAAGGATAATTTGCTTTCCCCATGGCACACAGATGGCTACAGCAAAAGAAAAATAAGGTTTCCTGATTTTTTACTCCAATTATTCCAGTAGCTTTGTTTTTTAAAAAAAATTCTTCTGAAAAGCAAAAATGCATTTACAAGATAGCTAAGCAGGCTTCAAATCTGTGGCTTTGAAAAAACAGTAAACAAAACAATAAAAAAGTACCCTACCTTTCATGTGATTTAAAAACAGATTACTTTAAACTCATTAATATGATTACAGATAACTAAATCAGCCAGTTTTGTTTTTAATCTACTGGAAGTTTATTTACAATTAAGTGAAAAAACTGAGGTCTTGAGAGGTTAAACACTTATTCTAAAATTTATAAAATCCATTCACCAATTTTACTCCATTAATGCATTATAAGGAATTTTAAATGAAGAGTCTGAATTTTTATTATTTTACTCATGAATTTAAAAAGCAGTCTGCCATATTTTCATATATATTGAAAAGACCTGCACAAAACATTCTCTTTCAGATCACCAAGTATTCTAAAATGTGAACCAAAGTTAAGAAAAAATAAGTAACATTGATAATGAGAAGAAATTCTTTGTATTCCTATGTATCATTGATAAATTACAAAAAGCTCTTGCACCAAAACTACTTGAGCACTTAAAAATTATTACAAATAATTACAAGTGTCTTTTATAATTATAAACGGAATATAGATAAGAAAGTTAATGAGGGAAAAATTTTTACCTTGATTTTTAACTAGCACTAGCAATTTTGCTCTTTTTCTTAAAGTCTGAACTAGAATTTACAGTATAAAAAATGAGAATTTAGTCAAAAACATAAATCCAAGTGTTCATTGGCATCCACTAACACTAATAATTTATATTCTCTAATTTAGGGCATATCCTTGATTCAGTTTGTAACATTTGCAGAGTCGGTAATTATAAAATTTCCATTCTAGTACCATAAACATTTATTAATTGTAATTTTTAATTTGTTCTTTTTAGTTATACATGATAGTAGAATGTATTTTGGCATATTATACATACGTGGTGTAAAATTTATTCTAATTAGGATCCTATTCTTGTGGTGGGACATGATGCGGCGTTACCCTGGTTGTGTATTTAAATACAAGGCTCGGAAACATGTCTGACTAATTCTACTGTCCTTCCTATTCCCCTCCCAGCTCCTTTCCCTCCATTCCCCTTTGTCTAATCCAGTGGACTTCTATTCTGCCCCCGCTCTCCTTGTTGTGGGTTAGTATCAGCATATCAGAGAACATTTTAAAAGCATATTTGCTCTTTTTTAAAAAAGTTTTTTGAGTTGTAGATGGACACAATATCTTTATTTTATTTATTTCTTTTTATGTGGTGCTGAGGATCGAACCCAGTGCCTCTCATGTGAGAGGCAAGCGCTCTACCACTGAGCCACAACCCAAGCCCCATATTTACTCTTATTACTTATCCCCTTAGAAGGAAAATGTAAATCAGAATCAGATAAGTTAGACAAGTACTCTGAAGAAGCATAACCAGAACAGGAATCCAGGTCTTCTTAATCCTAGACTAGAGGTTTTACCAAAAAAAAAAAAAGATGCTTTCAAATCAAAACAAGTGTTTCCAACGCCCTTTCTTTCTTCATCCCAGGTACCTTGCCCAGTGCTGTGCTTCTAAGATGCCTCAATTAGAATTCCTAATTGTTCATGTATGAATTAAGGGATACCTCAAGTTACAAACAACAACAACAAAAAACCTTCAAAAATGTTATTTAGTGTTTTTGCTAAAAATGATATTCTAGACCTCACCCTAGACCTTCTGAACCAGAATGTGTAGGGTTTGGCACTTTAACAGGCTTCCAAGGTCATTCTTATACAAGCTAAAGAGAATCGCTAGCCAACAGGATAAAGTTCAGTTGTTTAGATTCAAATACAAGGCTCTCCATGTGTTTGGCTCCTGCCTACATCTTCAAGTTCATCTTAATAGCAACTCCCTGCACAGAACTTTGTGCTCCAGCAAAATGTTTCCATGTAGAGCTGTCTGGCCAAACATGTTCATTCACACCTTTGAACTACTGCACTCATTCCTTCTGTCTGGAAATCTCTTTCCCCACCCATCTGCATATTCTTGGCAAACTTGGTCAGGCTGCTCCTATTTTCCTGTCCTCCTCTGTATCCCTACAAGCAAAATCAATCACTTCTTCAACTCCTCCTAAGTGCATCTGTTTATCTATTTGTTTACATCTTAGGCAACCTGGTGTTCTCAGTTCCCAAATAGGAAGGAAACAATAAATGCTCGAAGAAGGAATGACAAAGAGTGAGGGGAGGTGATAGTTGTCACCATGGTACTTCTGCAAATTTGCTTCAGTTGTAATCACACACAGACTATTCCACTATGGAGCACTACCACTTTTCAGATGATGCCCTAGTTCTGAAATATAAAGCCATTGTCTATAATATTCATGGTCATATGCACAAGCAAAAATATATTTTCAAAATAAATAGAAATCTTCCCTTTAGACAAACATCTATGCCAATGAAAACAACACCAGAAACTCTCCTCCTCCTCCTCATCCTAATTCTTCGTGTCAGAGTTGCCTCTCACGGCCAGAGACTATTGCTTCCAATACGAATGTGGTTTCATTAACATTACACACGATGAGAGGATTTGAAAATGTAATCTTCTCTCATGGTCTTCATTTCTTTTTCTTTTGTTCTTACCAACCAGATAATTGTTTGCGGACCAGTGTTATTTGAGTTTCAACTCATTTCCTCTGGAATTTGGTATTGATTTTATTGTAACTGCACTTTCCAGATACTGCCTAGGAAATTCCTTTAGATAAAAAGCTTTATTTTGTGTATTCCTCTTTTCGCGAAGGACAATTGCACACTTGATTTTGAATTTTAAATGTGATACATATGAGTAGAATTGCCATACAATGGTTCCTAGAACCACTTATAACAAACACTTATTTGCTGGATACTATAATCGGGTAAATCAGATGGAGAACAAAGGAAATGACCATGAAAAGCATAAAACAAACTTGATGAACAGGATACACTCCTGAGAAAATATCCTCGAGCTGGGTCAACATGAAGATGACCTTGCATATTATAAAGATAGGCCACTGATTGCTTTTCTCAGAGTAGGGTTTTCATAACATGATAAAGTTATCAAAGAGTTAACATTGCTCACTTCTTCCAGTGTCTTGAAAAACAGAAAAGAAAAAATAGGCCAGATGTGATGATGGCATAAGCCTGTAATTTCAATAGCTCAGGAGGCTGAGGCAGGAGGTCAAAGCCAGTCTCAGCAACTTAGCGAGGGATGTTCAAAACCAATCTCAGCAGTTCAGGGAGGCCCTAAGCAACTCAGTGAGACCTTGTCCCTAAATAAAATACAAAAAAAAGGGCTGCGATATGGCTCAGTGGTTAAGTGTCTCTGGGTTCAATCTCCGGTACCAAAAAAATAAAATTAAAATAAATAAAATAAACAGCATTGATTTTCTAAAGGGGGGAAATATTATTGACTAGACAGTGCATAAAAATGAATTAGCACATAATTTATTCCTATTGGTTTTTGATGATCTATTTTGATTTCTTTGAATCCAGAAATAACTATACTGAGTGGAATTGCTGCTGTTCAGGAACCAGGGTCTCTTGAATGGCCAGCAATTTTTCCTTAGCACAGAACAGAATGAAGTCATGATTTTTTAGTGTTATTTCTCTCTGCAGCTATGCCCCTGGTCCTGCAAGGTCTGTGCCTGCTGCTTCCCACACTGGTAAGTCAGCGCGTCCCAGGTTGCTGCCTGCTCTGACTAGCCCTCTGACTCACACCAACCCTCAGCTACTGTTGCTGCTGGTTGCTGTTTTGCTTCATTGATATAATTAAACTCCATCAATCACCCAAGTGATTCCAGTGTTTGTGAATTAGCTTTGTTAGTTTTAGAAATGAGAATCTAGAGGAATTCTTTGTATGCATAAAAAGCAAAATTTAAGGAAAAACTATGAAAGAAATTTAGGAAGCATGAACTTAAAAAGAATTAAGTCATCCTTCTCCTCTTAACTGGTAATATGTCAGTTTAATAACACCTTATGGAGTAAAATGGCGTGGTTGATATGCATAAACCAAACAATTCAATTTAAAATATAAAGTCTGTGATGATATAAATAAAATTGGTTAAGGCAATGTTACTAAACAAAACCCAAAATAAATATGTAGAAGCAGTTTACTGTTTCTTTTGAGCCATGACGAACGAGTCTCAGTTCAAATACTACCAGAGGGTACCTCTCCCCAGCAGAGTCAAATGTCTCCTAGTATGTTAATAATGATCTGAGTATCATCTTAGCTGAGGTTTTAGTGACAATTCCATTCTCTTCATTAATTCATTCATAATTCTCTGCCAAAATAACCTGAGACTAAAATAGTCATTTACCAGAAAATACATTGCAACTAATGTGATACATCAGAAGCTACGATCTTTCTTTTTGTTAATTCCCAAGGGATTTTAAAACTGTAAGATAAAATTCACTTACATTTGTGTGCCATAATATTTATATTTGAGTTTATGTTTTAAAAATAAACTGGCACTAAATAAATGGTTTTAGAGAAAAGGGAAATTTCATTGGACAAAAAGCTTCAATCACTACACATCTGCAATTCAAAATTTTTTTAAATGTAGAATTTTATTTACAAATTCATAAACAGCATGGAAGCCTGTCTGTTCTAAAACACTTTATTCAGAACATGGAACACAACGAATAATATGTGAGTATTTAAGAGATTCCAAAAGGGCAGTGAGCTAAAACTTTTTTAAAATTCCCTGAATGATGAAAAGGTTATAGACCTTGTAATATTTACTCTGATAACAAAAATGCTCTGAATTTGAAAGATAGAAGACTTCAAGCTGGAGTGCGAGGAAAGAAATACCACCATCCCTAGAGTTCTCTTTAATGTGGAAATAGATGAATAGGAAGACGTTGTTTCATAGTGTGTAGCAGGGCCGGTCAGGTGTTAGGTATCTTTGGAGGGCCCTGATGGCACTGAAGCCAGGGGGCAAGGAAGGTTTCAAAAAGGGCAAGTTAAAGGACCCTGTGTGCTCTTCCCTTTCCCATCTTCCCTCTCCCAGCTTCCTCCTCTCTCCCCCTCTCCCTCTCTCCCCCTCTCCCTCCTCTCCCCTTCCCCTTCCATGTCCCCCTCCTTTCTCCCTCTCTCTCTCCATTTCTTTGTTTCATTTTTTCACCAATAGGTTTGGAAGGGGCTCTTCCAGTAGAGAGAAAGAACTGACCATCAATTGTGCTCTCACAATACTAAATCACATTCCTACCTAAGAATGCATTTGACAAAACCAGTCATTTCCCTCTTGTTTAATCAGTCATGCTTTGAGATGGATATGGCACAATACTATGACACTTATATATGTGTAGTTGCCAATTATTAGTTGTTAAATGCTGGGTGATTATTAATGACAATACTTGATTTTAAAGTTTTTAAAAATTTTAAAAATTCTTAAAAATTATTCTCTGTGGTTTAGGACATAATACCATAAAAATTATTCTCTCTGGTCATTAGGACATAATACCATAAGCATTTTGAATGTTTTTAATTTCTAATAAATAATATTTTAAAGGTTTCCTTGCTATTTCATTGTTATTCTTGGAATAGTCTAATGATTTTCCCTTCTTTTCTCCCCCACCTCCACCCAATGATTTTTCAATGTAGCATTTCATTACTATTCTGTTCTTACTAAGACATGCTAAACCTATTAATTCTTGGTGGAAAAATGCTCTAAAATACTACTGAGTTCTACATGAAGGCACAGACCTTTTTTATTTTTTTATTAAATTCATGGACCCATAATGCCAGTTTATTTTGTTGATGTCCTATTGACATGATTTTTGATATCTTACAAATTCTCTTCATATTTTGTCATCGTATCTTGTATGGTATTTTTAGTAAAGCTCAACTTTTTGCAATGTGTATGGTTTTTCTCTTCTGCTGTATTTTAAGAATTATTTATTATCAAGCAAATCTTGATTTTAAGATATGAAAAAATATCTCATATTAAAAAGTCAGATTACTAAAATACACTTGGAAATATTACCTGCCAAAATTTGCATTCCACAAAATCAGGGATTTTTGCTTTGTTCATGGACGTAACCCAGGTTCCAAGAACAGTTGGGCACGTAACAGGTACTCAATAAGAAATATAAGCATTCAGAGGTTTCAAGATGGCAGAATAGAGAATGTTGTTTTCCTGGCTGCTCTGTGGCATAAAACCAAGAAAGCAGAAAAGCAACTTCTTAGCAAGGTGGGTGAAAAAAACAGGGGAGGGTTTACTGGAATACTGGACATTCAAAGCCGATCAGGGACTTAGGAGATTGGATATAATAAAGTAAGGAAGGAATCCCCAAGTGTCACAACCACTGCTGCAGCTGGAGTCACCAGCCAGAGCAGTCCTTCTGCCAGCAAAGTTTGGCCCCATGAACAGGCCTGACAAATCCACACTGCACGACATAGAGAGGGCCTAAATGACTATAAGAAAATCAAATGTGAAGGGGTTTACACAGGGGAATACTGGTTGTGGAAACCCACCCAGCCTTCCCTCTTCCCCTTCAGTCTGGGTGCTTGCAGGACCAGCTGGAAGAGACATGTATGGCTGGGAATTCCAAAGGGTAAGGGCAGGAGAGATTGAGTTTGGAGACTGAACTCCAGACCAGGTAACATGAGGTCTGCAAGTGACGGAGTGGACTAAGAATTGGCTCCTTCACAGCAGGAGTGGAACCCAGGGGAGATCCCTGCGCTGCAGTGTACCAGCTTGGACAGGTAATTGCTGGGTCCTGAAGGTGTGCTGATTTAAAATCTCCAGACCACTTGGCATTTAATGCAGAACCTGGAGCCAATTTAAGCATAGACCCCACCTCCAGAAGTTCCACCTATGGGATTACCTCTCATTTCAGCAACCCCACCCTGAGGGTGGAGCAAGCATCACACTCAAGATGACCTCACCTAACACTGCTGAGAAGGGAAGGTGAGAATCTATCGAACTCCAACAGAACAATTCTTTAAATTTCTATAGAGATCTTTTTTTTCTTTCATTCTTTCTTTCCCTTTTCTTTTCTCTATTTAATTGCAAACTTAATGGTTCATGGACATTCATACATATTCATTTTTTTATCATTCCTTGCATTTTTGAAGCTGATTATTTTTCATGGATCAGTACTTTGAGGACTAGGATGTTGGAATAGTATATGTCAGTTTTATTTTGTATTATTTTATTTTAATTTTTAAAAAAATTTTTACTTCATATATATATTCTTATTTCACCTGTTTCCTTGATTCTCTTTCTCTCTTTTATTCTGCTAACAGTCAATCTCTATTGTTCTTTCACTATTCCTTTAATTTTTCACTTCTATCTTCTCTCTTCCTCCTTTATAATCATCACATCTTACATCACTTCTATTTTCTCCCTATTCACCATTTGAAACTGTAAAACTTTTTGCAAACTAACTGTTATTACTGTGGGAAATAACTGATCACATCATTTCTGTTTATTGTGATAATTAACATTGTAGATGTCATAACATGAACTATTTGGTTTAATACTGTATTTTATTTCCATTGGTGGTTGTTATATATTTCCCCTAAGTGGTGAGGTACTGGAAACCTTCAGGGACACTCTAAGTCAACAAGGTAGAAACTCTACTGCCTCACATCCATATTGTTAGATGGGTAGACATACAAACAACATGAAAAAGCAAGGGAACAAATGATCCCCCAAAACCATGATTGTCAAAAACAGAATCCACCAACACCACAGTGGAAGAAAAGTCAGAAGGAGTTTACAATGTACATAGATAAACTGATCTGTGAGGAAAAGGACAATGTAGGGAGTAAAATCAGAATGAAAATACAGGAAGTGAAAGATCACTTCATTAAAGAGATAGAGATTCTAAAAAACAAAAAAATCAAGCAGAAATCCTCAAAATGAAAGAATCAATAAACCAAATTAAAAATACAATGAAAAACATCACTAACAGATTAGACCACTTGGAAGACAGAGTTTCAGGCAATAAAAACAAAATAAAAATATATAATCTTGAAAATAAAGTTGACTATAGAGAAAGACACTAAGAGACCATGAACAGAATTTCCAAGAAATAACATGAAAAGATCAAACTTAAGATTTATTGGGAGAGATGGAAGATCAAAGATACAAACCAAAAGAATGCACAATCTTTTCAATTAAATAATATCAGAAAATTTTATAAACCTAAGAAATGGAACAGAAAATCATATACAGGAGGCTTACAGGATCCCAAATATACAAAATTACAACAGACCCACACCAAGACACATTATTATGAAGATGCCTAACATACATAATAAGGATAAAATTTGAAAGGCTGCCAGAGAAAAATGACAGGTCACATTTAGAGGGTAAACAATACAGATTTCAGCTGATTTCTCAACCCATACCTTGAAAGCTAGCTCTGGGAATAATATATACAAAGCTCTGAAAGAAATGCCAGCCAATAATACTATATCCAGCAAAAGTAAGCTTCAGAGTTGATGATGCAAAAAGCCTTCTATCATAAACAAAATTAAAAGAATTCACAACTAGAAAGCTTGCGCTACAAAATGTACTCAATATGATATTTCATGAAGAAGAAATAAAAAATAAAGCAAAAACCAGCAAAGAGAGGAACTACACTAAAGGAATAGGAAACCAAAGGAGAAACTGATTCAAACTAAAAACCAGAAATAAACCAAAGTGACTGGATATACAAATCATATCTCAGTAATAACTTTGACCAAACTCATCAATCTAAATACATACACTGGCAAATCGAATTAAAAAACAAGACCCAACAATATGCTGTATCTAAGAGACTCACCTCATAGGCAAAGACACCCAAAGACTGAAGGTAAAAGGATAGTGAAAAACATATCACTCACATGGATCTCCTAAACAGCAGGAGTTTCTATCCTCATATCAGATAAAGTAGAATTCAAGCCAAACATAATCAGAAGGGATGAAGAAGGATATTTCATAGTACTTAAGGGAATTATACATCAACAAGACATTATAATTGTAAATATTTATGCTCCAAACAATGGAGTATCTACATACATCAAATAAAGCCTTCTCAATTTCCAGAATCAAAACTGACCACAACACAATAATACTGGGTGATTTTATTAAACCTCTCACACCACTGGAGAGATTATCCAAACAAAAACTAAATAAAGAAGCTATATAAATAAAAAATAAAATTAATAATTTAGACTTAATAGACATATAGAATATTTCAATGACTGAATATATTCTTTTCTCAAAATACATAGATCCTTCTCTAAAATAAACCATATCTAAGGCCATAAAACAAGTCTTAGCAAATACAAAAAAAAAAAGGAATATACTTTGCATTCTATCAGATCATAATGGAATGAAATTAGAAATTAGTGACAAAAATAAAAAATAGAGTCTACTCTAACACCTAGAGAGTAAATAATAAGCTATTGAATGATCAATGGATAGCAAAAGAGATAAGAGACTAAATATAAAAAAATACTAGTGACAAAACATACCAAAATTTCTGGGACACTATGAAGGCAGTTGTAAAAGACAAGTTTATTGCATTGAGCTCATTCATTAAAAGAATAGAAAGTCACCAATTAAATAACCTAATACTACATTCAAAACCCCAGAAAAAGAAGAAATCAACACCAAAAGCAGTAGAAGACAGAAAATAATTTTTAAAAAGATGAAATCAATAAAATTGAAACAAACAAAAAATTTTCAAAAAATCAACAAAACAAAAAGTTGATTCTTTGAAAGCACAAATAAAATCATAAATCCTTAATCCTTGGCCAAGCTAAAAAAGAGAGAGTGAAAACTCAAATTACTAGAATCTGGGATGAGAAATGAAATATCCTGCTAGACACTACTGAAATACAAGTGTAATCAGAAACTAATTTTTAAAATTTATACTCTAAAATAATAGAAAATCTTGAAGACATCAAAAAATTTCCTGAGACATATGACCTATCCAAATTGAATCAGGAGGATGTAGAAAATTTAAATAGACAAATTTCAAGCAATGAAATTGAAAATGCCATCAAAAGCCTACCAAGAAAGAGAAGCCCAGAACCAGACAAATTCTCAACTGAGTTCTAAAAGATCTTCAAAGAAGAACTAACATCAATACTCCTCAAATATTCCATGAACTGGAAAAGAAGGGAACCATTCCAAGTTCATTCTATGAAGTGAGTATCACTCTGATACCAAAACCAAAGATACATCAAGGAAAGAAAACTTCAGAGCAATATCCTGATGAGCATCGATGTAAAAATTTTTAATAAAATGCTGGCAAATTACATACAAAATACATTAAAAAGATAGTGTACCATGATCAAATGGGGTTTACCCCAGGGTTGCAAGGTTGGCTCAACAGATGGAAATCAATAAACATAATTCATGACATCAATAGACTTAAAGACAAGAATCAGATGATTATCTCAATAGATACAGAAAAAGCATTTCACAAAATACATACATTTATATTCAAAACACTATAAAAACTAAGAATAGTAGGAAGATACCTCAACACTGTAAATCCCAAGGCCAACATATGTTAAACCCAAGGCTAATATCATTCTAAATAGAGAAAAATTGAAAGCATTCCTTCTAAAACCTGGAACAAGAGAGAGATGCCTTCTTTGACCACTCCTATTCAATATAGTCCTTGATACCCTAGCCAGAGCAATTAGACAAAATTGAAGAAGAAACTGAAAGGATATGAATAAAAAGAACTTAAAGTATGCCTATTTGCTGAAAACATGATTCTATATTCAAAAGACCTAAAAAACTCCATCAGAAAGCTTCCAGAACTCTTAAATGAATTCAGCAAAGTAGTAGGATATAAAATCAATACCCATAAATCAATCGTGTTTGTGTTCCTAAACATCAGTGATGAATCAACTGGAAGAGAAATTAAGAAAACTACCCCATTCACAATAACCTCAAAAAAATTAAAATACTTTGGAATCAATCTAACAGGAGGTGAAAGATCTCTACAACGAAAGCCACAGAAAACTAAAGAGAGAAATTGAAGACCTTAGAATATGGAAAGATCTCCCATATTCTTGGATAGGCAGAATTAATATTGTCAAAAAGGCCATACTACCAGAAACATTATATAGATTTAATGCAATTCCTATTAAGATTCCCATGAAGTTCTTCATAGAAATAAAAAAATAGTCATAAAATCCATTTGGAAAAATAAGAGGACCAGGATAGCCAAAGCTACCCTCAGTGAGAAAAGCAAAGCAGGAAGAATCACAATATCAGACCTTAAGTTATACTACAGAGCTATACTAACAAAAATGGCATGGTACTGGCACCAAAAAAAGACACATAGATCAATGGTACAGAAGAGAAGATGCAGAGACAAACCCACATAAATACAGTTATCTCATACTAGGCAAAGGTGCCATAAACATACATTGTAGTAAAGATATCTTCTTCAACATATGGTGATGAGAAAACTGGAAATCCATATTCAGCAAACTTAAAATTAAATCTCCATCTCTCACCCTGCACAAAACTCAACTCAAATTAGATTAAGGACCTAAGCATTAGACCAGAGACCCTGTGCCTACTAGAAGAAAATGTAAGCCCAAATCTATATCATGTCAGCTTAGGAGCAGAATTCCTCAACAAGACTTCTGAAGCACAAGAAGTAAAATAGAGAACCAATAAATGGGAAAGCATCAAACTAAAAAGCTTTTTTGCAGCAAAAGGAAACAATCAAGAACATAAAGAGCCTACAGAATGAGAGAAAATCTTTGCCACCTGCACCTCAGAGCATTAATCTCCAGGATACATAAAGAACTCAAAAAACTTAACACCCCCCCCCAAAAAAACCTAACCCAATCAATAAACGGCAAAGGAACTAAACAGACACTTCACAGAAGAAGAAATATGATCAGTCAATAAATATATGAAAATATGTTCAACACCTCTAGCAGTTAGAGAAATGTAAATTAAAACTACACTGAGATTTCATTTCACTCAGCCAGAATGGCAATTATCAAAATTACAAGTAACAATAAATGTTGATGAGGATGTGGAGGAAAAGTTACACTCATACATTGCTGGAAGGACTGCAAATTAGTGTAACCACCCTGGAAAGCAGGATAGAGATTCCTCAGAAAACTTGGAATGGAACCAGTTTTGACCCAGCCATCCCACTCCTTGGTTTATACCCAGAGGACTTAAAATCAGCATGCTGTTTTAAGCCCTTTGGGACTTAAAATATATGGTTGATGTGGCAGCCACACAGCTACATCAATGTTTATAAGCAGCTCAATTCACAATAGCCAAACTATGGAACCAACCTAGGTGTCCTTCATAAGATGAATGGATAAAGATAATGTGATATGCATACACAATAGAATGTTACTCAGCCATAAAGAAAAATGAAATTATGGTATTTGCTCGTAAATTGATGGAACTTAAGTATATTATGCTAAGTGAAATAAGCCAATCCCAAAAAATCAAAGTCCAAATGTTCTCTCTGATATGTGGATACTAACACACAATAAGGAGTAGAGGAAGGAAGAATAGAAATTCATTGGATGAGACAAAGTGGAACGAATGGAAGGCATGAGGATGGGAATAGGAAAGTCAGTACAAGGAGTTGGATATAACTTTCCTATGTTCATGTATGAACACACAACCAGTATAACTCCACATCATGTACAACCACAAGAATGGGAAGTTATACTCCATATATGTATGTCAAATATACTCTACTGTCATGTATAGCTAAAAAGAACAAATTTAAAAATAGAAAATAAATTGTAAGCATTCTTTTAAAAAATAATATGACCAAATTTTTTCTTATATTTTGAAAGGATTTATTTCAATCTTTTATATACTATAACCATAAATGCAAATCTAAGTTAATCTTAAATTGGAAGAGAAAGGATAAACTGAAGGGTAACCAGGAATATATTGGTGAGGGAAGAACTTTAAAAATATTTATCTATCTATCTATTTATTTATTTTGGGATGTGAGAAAGAGGAAAGGTATAAGTCAATTAATGCAATTTAATGTATTCATCTTGAGGAAATATTTAATGATTCTATATGTAATAAAAATGCTACAGAAATATATATCACATGCTTTTAAAAAAGCATGTATATATATATATCATGCTTTTAAAAAAAATAAGCGTACTTCTAAAACAGCCCTGAATCTGTTCACATAACTCCTTGCAATTATTTACCTACTCTATAGATTATTTCATGTTGTTTCCCTACATTAAATAAACTTAATTTTCACTATTATTCTTACAATTTCAGTAAAGATTAAAAATGTTAAAATAGTATGAAAATGTATAGAAAATTTGAAATATTTCTAGATGATTTTTTATTTTATTCTTCCTACACTTTTATTTTATTCCATCAAGGGTATTTTATGTGCTCAGAGTCTATGACTTTATCTTATAATTACAAAACTGCAATCTATATAGTCATGTATTCTCTGATCATTCAAGAATTATTTAATTCATACAGGTCTGGCATGACATCATTTCTGATGCCATGGATATTACTGGTCAATAAGGAAGAGTCTACCACTAAATGAACAATTTGTATAATTTTAGAAATTGTAATCAAGTGGTAGGAAGAAAAACTACAGGTTACATTTAATGTGTAGAAAGTGAGCACTTAGCCAGATCTGGGGGCTCAGATAAGTTCCCCATGGGTTAACAGTACTTAATATATGTCTTGGAAAATAACTATATTAGACAAGTCAAGGAAAAAACCAGGAGTGGGAATGTAGATTGAGCCCATGTGAGAGGAAAACCCTGCAGGAAACAGACCGTGCATGTTTTGTAGAAGTATTTTCTATGAATAGTCAGATTTCTTCAGGACCTTGTACTGTAAAAAGTCCTTTAAAATAATGTATTTGTTATTATTGTTTATTCCCTTAATAAAAACATTCTTCCACATGTCTTTGCATAATATTTTAAAATTTAAACTAAATTTATTTTTAACTGATAGATAACTCTACATATCTATAGGGTACCAGGTGATATTTTGATATATGTGTACACTTTGCAATGTTTGATCAAATGAAACATATCTATATCCTCAAATATTTATGATCTTTCCATGTTGAAAACTTTTAAAACCTTTTCTTCTAGCTTTTTGAAACATATAGTATGTTATTTTTAGCTAGTCATCCTACTGAACAGTAATAGAATACCAGAATTTCTTATTTCTACCAAACTGTAACCAGGTGCCCATTAATCAACTTCTCCCACTCCCTAGATCATTTTACTAATCTTTTAATTCTTCAAGATGATTGAACAAATTGTTCACAGTTAAAAGCTGAACTTCAAGCCGAGTGCGGTGGCACAAGCCTGTAATCCCAGCACTTTGGGAGGCTGAGACAGGAGAATCAGGAGTTTAAAGCCAGCCTCAGCAATGTGGAGGTGCTAAGCAACTCAGTGAGACACCGTCTCTACATTAAAACAAAAACAAAAACACAAAAGAGGGCTGGGGATGTGGCTCAATGGTCAAGTACCCTTGAGTTCAATTCCTGGTACAAAAATAAAAAAGCTGAAATTCTTTTTAAAGTTGTAATGTCAGGTAGAAGCTGCCATGAACTGAATAGCATCCTGTCTTTTTCCTTGAAAACAGAAAGGCAAGGATAGAGAAGAAAGTATAGATGCAACTACCCTGGAAAGGTCATTTTAATTAGTAAAGAAATTTTACAGAAAGCAATATACATGAACTTAATAGGAAAGGTTATCAGACATGAATAATGATGAGTGAAACTCCAGGTGGGAAATATACTTAACACAGCTTACCTGAACTACTTATTACTGTATCACCATGCAGCATTTAAAGCTCTATTACATTGGATTCTAAAGCTCTATTACATTGGATTTCCAAATTATAAGAATAATTTGGAAAACTATTCACTGGCATGCATCAAAAAATAAACCTCTCATGTTTATTTTTTGTTGCATCCTTTTAAAAATCATCTGTAATTATATGTTAGCATGAGGTAGAATTATATAAAATAGCCATTTTTATATATAGCATATCAGATACTTCATATGATTCAACCTAAATGTAATGAAAAGATCAAAGATACTCTCTCATTCTGTAGGTTCTCTCTTCACATTTGTGATTTCTTTGCTGAGCAAAAGCTTTTATTTGATGCCATCTCATTTGTTGATTCTTGGTATTATTTCCTGAGCTTTAGGAGGCCTGTTGAGGAAGTTGTTGCCTGCGTCTATCTGGTGAACTGTTGACCCTATGTTCCTTTCTAGCAATTGCACTTTCTGGCCTAATTCTCAGGTCTTTTATCCATTGAGTTGACTTTTGTGCCAGATGAGAGATAGGGATCTGGTTTCATTATTCTATATATGTATATCCAGTTTTCCTAGAACTCTATGTTTAAAAGCCTATCTTTTCTCCTATGTATGTTTTTGGTACCTTTGTCAAGGATCAAATGTCTGTATCTGTGGGTTCGTCTCAGTGTCTTCTGTTCTACCCTGTTGGTCTATGTATCTGTTTTCACTCATGTACCACAGTTTTAGCTCTGTGGTAGAATTTCCAATAAAAATTTATATAGAGGATCAAGGTTTAATTTTTTAACCGAGTAGAACTGTTGAAAACTTTGGAGAACCCTTGTCTAATCTATTTATAGAATAAACGTCTCCAAATAAACATCTCCAATCTGCCTCTCGTTAAACAAAAAAAAAGTAAGATATCTTTAAAGAGAAAAGATGTTTGTTTTCTCCTTCCTTTTTCATCATGATTAAAATAAATTCTAAAAATCTGTTTCTGATCAGTATTTTCTTAATTATTCAATTTAGCATTCTCTCATAGTTCTCTCTGTGTCCTGTAAGTTTTCCTTGTAAGTCCAGTTTCCAAAATTGCCTCACAAAACCATTCTTGCTGATTGCAGTGACTCAGCAAGGGGGCTCATGAAGTTCAATCACAGGTGTTATAGAAACATACAGACAAACCATTGCTAAGCTCTCGAAGAATCACTGACTAAAACTTCATTTCACTTTTTTCTTTCTTCAGTTGTCTTGAAGCCCAGAGTTTTTTAAAAACAACTATTTCACTTCAGGAGGCTGAGATAGGAGAATCACAAGTTCAAAGCCAGCCTCAGCAGTGGCGAGGTGCTAAGTAACTCAGTGAGACTCTGTCTCTACATAAAACACAAAATAGGGCTGGGGATGTGGCTCAGTGGTGGGGTACCCCCCAGAACCAAAAAAAGAAACCTATTTATTTTTATTGGTGCATTATAATTATAGATAATAGTGGAATTCATTATGCCATATTTATACATGTGCATAACATAATTTGATCTATCTCACTCCCCAGTACTTCCCTTTTGGCTTTCCTCCTTCCTCCCTCTGATATGCTTGCTCTGCTCTACTTATCTCTCTTCTATCATTATTATTATTATTTTAATTAGTGAATTATGATTTTATACATATATGTATGTATGCAGGTTTCACTGTGGTGTATCTGTACACTGACTTAGCACAATTTGGTAGATTGCATTCGCTAGTACTTACCCATGCCTTCCCTCCTTCCTCCCTCTCCATCTCTTTCTTCTACTCTAAAAGTCCAAGCTTTTCAAAACTGGAAAATTATTTTCATCAATTAAAATCATATGAATTGAAATCCTGTGTAAGCTGTGTTAAGTATATTTCCCACCTGGAGTTTCACTCATCATCTTTCATATCTGATAACCTTTACTATTAAGTTCACATATATTGTTTTCTGTAAAATTACTTTACTAATTAAAATGACTTCACAGTTTCTGTGAAGGCTTCAAAGCACCTCCGCTTATTGTCAGAGGGTTTGGTTTGACTCTTTGGGATTGTGGCTTTGAAAGCTTTGACTTGGACACCGTCTTCACATCAGGAGTGTATCTAATGTGCACCAAACTTTCTATAAAACCTTCACCCAAATTAGGAAGCAGTCATTAAAATGGCACTCCTTAGATGGCAAATTCAATGGCATTTATGCATGCACAAGGTGGCTAGTAAAACAATTAGCATTCATTTATAAGCCTGTACAATAAAAAAGGATGTGGCTGGGTGCAGTGGCGCATGCCGGTAACCCCAGCGGCTTGCTCGGGAGGCTGAGGCAGGAGGACTGCTTGTTCAAAGCCAGCCTCAGTAACTTAGCAAGGCACTTAGTAACTCAGCGAGACTCTGTCTCTAAATAAAATATAAAAAGGGCTGGGGATGTGGTTCAGTGGTTAAGCACCCTTGGGTTCAATTCTCAGTACCAAAAAAAAAAAAAAGATGGAGATTTAAAAATACCTAGTTTAGTGACTAAAAACATAAAGGGGAAAATAATAGTTTCTATAGATTAAAGACATTCTGTTTTGGGTACTTGGGATTGAAGCAGGGGCACTTAACCACTGAGCCACATCCCCAGGCCTTTTTATTTTGAGATAGGGTCTTGCTAAATTGCTTAGAGCCTTGCTAAGTTGCTGAGGCTAAACTTATGATCCTCCTGCCTCAGCCTCCCTTTGGCTATTCTGCGTACACTATGTAAATCAATCCAAGATTCCTTATCCCTATCTTTAGACTTATATGTTTCTTAGCTTTTAATATCATATATTTTGCATATTTTAATTCTGTCTTCTTATTTTTGTCTCTAGCCACTACAATATAAATTCACTGAGCTTTTTTTTACTCACTTATGCCCAACACCTAAAATACTCTGACACATAGAAAGTGCTTAATACATATTTGTTGACTAACTGAATGGGTGGATGATTGCTGAATTGGATGTTAAAAACTATGTAGGTTGTTATGAATTTGGAGGCCTGCTAAGAATGATTAAACCCATTTATTCATTTGTTCAACAAATATTTACTAAGTACTATATTGTCCCAGGTACTATACTCAGCTTAAATATGCAATATTGAACGAGATATGGCTGCTGCCCAGAATAGACAGATTCTCAACCATAAAAATAAGAGTGGCTTCAGCCTTGCATTATCACTGTATCACCTGGGACTTTGGCAGGCCTGTAACTTACGTAGGCTTGATGCACAGGTTTTTCAATCCACACATCTGGTAAGGAAATACCTTGCCATTATGCTTCATAAACTACAGGCAGGTTAAACCTATCCATTCACAGTGTAAAGGCCTCTTTCTGGAAGATGAATTAAAATGGAAATGATATCTTTGCTACTTGAAAAAGAACAAAGATATTTGAAAACAGAATGACTAAGGCTTTAATTTGAACTGGCCCATAACCGCTACATTAAGTTCTGGGATGTTTCCAAAAATATAAGTAGTTTTTATCTGTGACCTACCCAGTTACTTGAGCCTCTTAGAAGATTGAAGCTTTTTGAATCAAATAAAGAAAGCACACATAATGGAAATCAGAATAAAGTAAACTAGCTCTGGTTCTGGAGTCAGGAGAGTTGGATTCAAATGAAATCAAATGTGTATTACAATTATGACTTGCCATGTAAACTTCACATCTGATTCTTGGTTACTGCATTGGTAAGACAGCTATTATAGCTATTATACCTTGTCATACATGCAACCTTGGATTCTTTTGAGAACAAAGTAAGATAATATTTATGAAAATACTTGTTAAACCATAAAGACTGTGCAAAATCAGGATGTAAGTGGCCTGTGCAACGGTAATCCACTTTATGCTCAAGGGAACATTGGAAGCAATTTTCTTTTTCTCACCTTGTGCAAATTCACAAAATTCCAGAATTAGACTTCTTATAAAAGTAAAACAATTTCTATTTTTTTATCCAATTAACACTTCAAATTTACCACTGGGTTTTCTGACTTCTTCTTTTTTTTTTTTTTTAATTCTAGGACTACTGTTTAAAACACAACCTCCCCAAACCCAATATGACTTTCTTTAAAAAAAAGTTCATATTAATAGTCAATACGATTAACCAATGTATTTGCCAAAGCAGAAACAGATTGTTACCAGAGATGATGCTTCTATAAATCTTTCCCCTGCTTTGAAAAACCATGCTTCAAATAAACCATTGGGAAGCACGAAAATGATTAGCTCTTTGTGCTGAGATATTACAGGCTAACGTATGTGATCCTTAGCTTTATAATTTTGTATAGTTGACTTCTCAAATTCATCTTTCATGTTTTCACAATATAGATACTTTTGTAAATTTAGATTTGCCTCTAAACACACAGATGTAATAATATTCACAATTATTATAAATTTACTCTGTTAGAATCTGAGCTTTGAAGTGTGCAAGGTACTCACATCTAAAGGAAGTGAAAAATTCAAACTTATTTTTTTTTAGTAAGAACAAGATAATTAACCTGGAGATATAAAGCTCTCTTCAGAAGTCATAATTCTCAGTATATTGTTGGTAGAATTTCTTAAGCTTATTTGATAACCAAGACTAGTACCACTTAATGTCACACAGAGTCATAAAAATAATTGAACCAATGTTAGCTCACTGCTTAATTACCTACTGAGAAGAAGGTGAATCAAGCCTAGAAGAGCTTATTCATTGCAGCACAAAGTTAGAGGAGCACTATTTATACAGTAACTCAATTTGTCTCATACTAACCTCAGTTCTTATTCATATATTCAGGATGTACTTGCAAAAACTGTTCTCTAATTCCTGTGTCATCTTATTTGGCATCTCAGCAGCTCTGACCATGTGAATAATTCTAGTTCTTTAATGATCCTCTCCTATTCATGATCTGTACCATTCCCCCAAACAACAAAAACAAAATAAAACCAAAAGACTCTTATCCTGGTTCATTATTTCAGTGACTGGCATAATCATCCAATAGCTACACAAATCAGAAAAGTCAGAACCAGCAGAGGCACCTCGTGTCTTTGTATTTACTTGAGAAGACTTACAAAACTTTTACCATGTGCTGGGCACTCCTTTACAAAAATTAACTTATTCCATAGTTGACACCAGGTCAAAATTCAAGGAATAAGTATAACTGTCAAAGGTTGCAAAACTAGTACCTGGCAAAGTCAGATCTTGAACTATGCCCTGGTTCCAGAGTCCATGCATTTTAACCTGAGGCCATGCTGCCTCTCCAACCTGTGATCATGTTTTGTAACTTCTTCCTCATAAATTTCTCTTCAATTCTTCCATTTTCCTCCATTTCCCATGCTATCACCTAATTCAAGGTACCATGTTTTCTGTGATCTTTAGACATCTTCACCTCATTCCTCCAGCTTATTACACATTACCAGGCTCAGAACAGAAACTTTCAACAGCTTTCCGTTAATATAAAAATCAGCTTCGTTTACATTGCTTACTTTGCAGATTCCCGCCTCTCCCCTCCGTTTCCAGTTTCTGTATGTTCGAATACATTAAGTGTCTAATTCCTCCAAGGTTCCATCCCACTTCCCACAGGCTCCTTCCTACCTCAGAGCCTTTCCATATACCATTCCTTAGTCTAGGGTTTCTCAACCTGGTACCATCACATTTTGGATGGGATAATTCTTTGCCGTGGATGGCTGCTCTGTGCATTCTAAGATGCTTTGCAGCATTCCTGGCCTCTACTAACTTAGGTGCTAGTGCCAATGCCAAGTTATAACTACCTAAAATGGCCAAATGCTCTCTGGGTTCAAGAGAATCACTCCTATTTAGCACCACTGCCTTCAACTTAACTGCTCTAGCCCCCTCTTTTGGTTTGTTCTTATTTCCTCTGCAAAATTCAGCAGCCATGATCTCTGCCTCAGAAAAGCCATCCATTGTTTTGGACAAGATGTTGCAGATCAGGTTCCCTGGAAAGTGGACTTTAGGGATAAAATTAGTGTGCAAAGAGTTGATTATAAAGCGCTGTTGGAGTAAACTTTTGAGGAAGAGAAGGAAAGGAAGCAGAAGGAAATGATGAGCTGCCATGATATTTCACAGATTTCAGTTGACCCTCCTAGCATCTCTTAAGCCTTCCCATCTTGTCTAGACTGAAGTGAGGGAGAAGGGCCTTTCTACTTCCAGGATGACTAGTCAAGGGCCACAGGTTGTGCTGCAGAGGAACATGATCTTGTTCAGCAACTGTCTTTGGTGAAGACAGTTCACTAAGAAAGTTGAGACCTGAGGCTGTGTTTCAGCAGCACTTAGAAATAAGTCTTTCAATCTTGAAGAGAGAGTTGGACAGCATGCCAGAGCATTTGCTGCCAAGTCGTCTCTTGGGCTTCTCTTATTCACTTACTAATATAAGTTCTGATTTCCTAGAGTCGATTCATAAGAGAAACAAACTACACTCCCTACTGCCATAGCAGATCTTAGGGTTGCATCTGCTATTCATTGTCTCCCTCCTCCATATTTATTTGAGATGTTCTCATCTTAAGCTATCTCAGTGTTGTCATGACACAAACTTGGGGGAGTCTTTGACCTTCTCAGTCTGTGGCCACTGCACTGTCCATCACAACTGGGTGAAAGAGGAGTAAGAAGAACCTAAGTAAGCTACCTCAGAGCCAACCACATTCTTCTCTGCCTCTAGTGGTAGCAAGGTTTCTATGGAAACTCCAAATAAAATAGTATTCTTGGGGCTGGGGGACTCAGTCCTTCTATCCTGGAAGAGTATCTGATGGTACATTCTATAGTTTGGATCTGGAATGTCCCCCAAAGGTCCATGTGTTAAAGGTGTGGTCCCCACCTTGGGACAACTGGGAAGTGGTGGAACATTTAACATGAGTGGCCTTAGAGGTCTTTGGGTCATTGAGAGTATGTCTTTGAGTGGGATATTAGAACCCCCTAACCTCTTCTTTCTTTCTCTCTCTCACTTTGCCAGGCATGATGTGAGTGATTCTCATCTGCCACACATTTCCACAATGATGGATTGCCTCACCACAGGCCCAAAAGCAATGCAGCCAACTGATCATGGGCTAAAAGCTCCAAAACTGTTAAAATAATGAAAATCTCACTAACATAGCACACAACAGTATCCACTACACCAGGTCAGATCCCAATGATAGTTGCTCTCATAACATTTATTGCAATTGTGATAAAATATTTACTTGTATTGCGGTTCACATTAGAAGATCTTTTTTTCTTTTCAGACATTTCATTCTGAGAGACTTGAGAGACTTGTAGTGTCCACCTACTCTCCTTTGGATTGACTAGATGGGAACCAAATAGAAAACCAATTACCATAATTCAGGATCCTCAGGGAGGCCAGGGAGATTAAAGGACTCAGAAGAAGATGAGCTAAAGTAACAAGGAAGGACTCCTCAGTACATAGCTGAAGTGGATGCTGTAGCATCTAATAAGCCACAGAGGAAATAAAGCACCACCCTGCACCATTCTCTGAGGTTGTTTCATGGCGGCACGGGGTGGGCTTACATGTGCTGCATGCACTGTGAACAAGGTGCACGCAGAGAGGCCTGCCTGGGCTGGGGGTCTAGACTGAAAGCTGGACACACCACAGAGAAGCCTCTCATGTGTGAGAGCGAGTACACACCAGATGCTATGTCACATATTTACAGGCTACCTAAGAGAGTCTGGGGAACATCCAGTTTCTCTAAATAACAAGAAGTACATCAAAGAGTCTCCAGAAATAGCACAACGCAATGTGCATACCGAAGGCCAAGGTCTGAACACCAAAAGCTCTGGGAACAGCCTTGCCTGGCAGGGATGCTGACGTCACCCCAAACCTTGCCTGTCTGCAGCAGAGCCAACAGTCAGCCAAACTACCAAAAGGGGAAAGAAAATATACTTCCAGAATCTTCCGGATTTGTGTTTTATTACCTTCCTCTGACCGCAGCCTTCTCCCCCAGTGCCCTTCCCTACCTCCATCTTCTACCATATTCTGTGCCTCTGCTTCTCCAGTAACTGCTCTGCATTGCCTTTCAAATTCCATTGCGGTCTTGGACTGCTCTCTTTTATTTTCCTCCCCCTCCTTTTTGTTTTGCTTTGGCCATCTTTTATTTTTAGTATCTTCTTTAACAGAATCTCCCATAATTGATTATTATAGCTCCAGATATTTTCCATTTTGGATGTGACATTTGTGCAATCCCTCTACAACTCTTGTCACATTGGCACTAGGAATTCTGTGAGGACACTGACGTTGCCACACACTCAAGTGATTTAGCCTCTTGGTGCCTCGTTATTTCTCACTTACTATTAAGTGATTATTAAGAGAGGTAATCTGAAAGCACTTTAGACAGTATAAGTGGTGTTTAAATCAAGGACTTTTTGAGGCAAATTTAATAGCAGGGTGGAAAAAAGGTTTGTAGAGGCTGGGTCTTTCCCTTCACCTGATTTCATAAGGTTAGGATTTTTTGTGAGAATTAAATAAGAAAATACATGTCACATTCTTAGATAAACTCCAAGTAAGGAGTTATTTGTCTGAACTCTCCCAAGTAATAAAATACATGAAGAATGATGCATCTGAATTCAAATTTGGGTCCTACAACCTAGCTTCTGGGTTCTGTGCCAGAGCAACTTTCCAATGGTCAGAATTGTGCCTTCTTATCTCTGGCTTGTGGCCCCCTTTCACCAAATTTGCTTTTTATTTTTATATTCTATTCTTTCCTACTCACACATTCACAACTACTCTTTTAAATTCTATGACAAAGAATCTCAAATCTATAAAGCTCTCCACTCTTATGAAATCCACATTCACATTTCCAGCATCTTGCTAGAAGTCTCCCTTGCAACATCCTGTCAGTACCTTAAAATACAACTAATGGACTGTGTGGATTTTGACACACTAGATAACTAGGTCATATCTGGGTTCCCAGAATTAAAGCAAACAAACAGGATAGAGTAGTTAAGGAAGTGCATTAAAGAAATAACTTCTAATGTTTCACACTAATAGCTGCAATTCCATGTCTAAATTAAAATGTTTGTTCACCCCTCTCCAAACTGTTTCTACTACTGACTTTCCTATCTTGGACTTGTAACATGATAATACATGATATGATAATACATTCAAAAATCAAACATAATTTGGTTACTGTCATGCTCAAAGCACTTGCCCGGTTGTTTCTTGTCACCCAAAGAAAACAATCCTTCCTCAGTCTGCCTCCCACCAGCCCGCCTTTTCAGACTAACCCCCACCATCCCACTTACTGCACTTCATGTTCCCAAAGTTTGTCAGTGCAGAGGAAGAAAAGTTTCTTTTTTCCTCCAGTCACATTAGGTTCACAGGCTGGGGCTTTCCAAAGACAGACTTCAAATAAACATGCTTCTTAGCATGTGATTGTGCATACAGATGGAAATACACAGTGCTGAAGGACTCAACAGGATGGTTAGAATGGGGGGAGTGTCCACATACCTAGTTTACTATTATAAAGGGAGGAGAAGAAAGGACACTTATTAAAAAAAAAAGCAAATGAGGATTTGGAAAGATACATAGACCCTTAGGAGAATAGATAGGAAACATGACTCGTTTTGATTTTTCGTCTTTTAAGAGGCTTGGAGCTGCTCCTGGGGAGGGAATTTATGACGCTTGAGCTCTTTCAGGAGCCTCTGCTTTGAGGCAGATAAGAGATTTCAGGAACTCCAATGATTTCAGCTCAAAATTATTTTTATGCCAGAGTTTCCTATTTGGAAGTGGCATATCCTTATCCCCTTCATCAGCCATTAATGTTATTTCATAAATATTATTTCACTACACTTCAAATTTATTTCCTCCAATATTGACTTGAGAAATCCTATGTTACTTCAAATCTGGCTCAATTGCCCCTTCCAGTGCTAATTCCTCTTGGCACCTCCTTTAGCTCCTCAGCACATATGTGGCTAATCTAGAGCCATTCACGTGTTTTATTTTCTTCATTAGGCACTGATGTTGTTTGGATGAGTGACTCCCAAAGGTAGTGACATCTTGGTCTCCAGGACGGCTCTCCTGGGAGAGGTAGAACCTTTAGGAGGTGAGAACTTGTGAGAGGTCCTTAGATAACTGGGAACATGCCCTCCAAGGGGATTGTGGGACTCTAGCACCCTCTCTCTTTTCTTCCTGGCTCATGATGTAAGGGGCTGCTGAACCACACAATCCCACCATGATGTGCTGCTCTGCTCCTCGAACCCCCAAAGTGATGAGGCTGCCTTACCTTGGCCTGTAAAGTCCAGAACCATGAGCCAAAATACATATTTTCTTTTGATAAGTTAATTTTTTATTGTAATAAAATGAAGCTAATATGGTTAGTAAATTCCTTAAAGCAGCTGTCATATTTTTATTCACATAGCCTAGAATTTACAGTGTTTTAAAACTTGTATTATAGTTTACACCAAATTAACTTAAATGCATGTGTAATAGAATTATCTTTATAATGTGCAAATTTGCATGAAGTTTTGATCATACGTTTTATTCAATTGGGTCAGTGAGATGTCTTAAAATTCTAAGTTTATTTGAGTATTTGGTATTTTCTCTTTCAAAATTTTATTATTATACATACTTTTATTCCAATCATAATGTCAATTTGGGGAATTGTAACAGAAGAAAATAATATTACCTGCTCTCATAATATATTTGTAATGCATTTTGAGTTCCTTGAATTAAAATATGTAAAAGTGCTAAGTGTTATTATGTCTTATCATTAGCATTTTGGCTGGAAACCTCTCCCTCTAGGCACATATGGGATTTTTATTTTTATGCATAAATTTGCATAACCTCTTCACTATCTTTCACAAATGAAAGTCTTAAGACATTAACTTGACAAATATCATGATCAAGACATCAGTTTCAGTGGGTTTAAAGCTTCTTAATGGAGATATTTGCCATCTATTTAGGCTTCAGTAGTTTTTCTCTCTCAATTCCAAAAAGGCACTTAATTCACTTAATTAGTAGTGACTGTAGATGGACTTAATGAACATGCTTTGTTTCCAAGAATAATTTACTTGGTTTTACTTGATATTTTCTCAAATAATCCTGTGGCAACATAGAATACTCAGGAACAAGTTTCTTCAGAAAGTACCGATTTTATGCGGGAACTGTTTTGCACAGGCAAGTGAGTGAGTATGCTGTGGCATTTCATAGCTTATTTATTTATTTTTAACCTTTATGTCACCTAAATGCCCTAGCTTCATCAGCCCACACATGAAACATCTTGACACCTACATTAACATTTTAATCCCTAAACCCTCTGCTTTGCTGTAAAGTTCCTCTCCTCATCTCCTCTCAAATATATAAGAGTACTGCTTGCTGGTCCTTGTCACAACTCACGGGGTCCACAGACAGAGTGATACCTCTGCTCCTGGTACCCAGTGAAGATGTACTGGTGACATAATCATATGACCTCGGCACTGTGGAGTGGAGGCTGGCTCATCGTACTTGCTAACCAAAGGAAATCCTATTCTCTGTCTTGCCTCAGTTGGGTCCCACAAATTTGCTTAAGTGCCAGAGTCAATGGAAAGAGCTCTTTCCTCTCACATATAGTCCTCTTCTGCACAAAGCACACAGATAAAAGAACTGGTACCTGCCACTCAGTTGGACTCTGAGTCCCTGCTTTGCTTCCTCTCTGGAACCTCATTTAAAATCGGGATGATTGAGCAGGATGCTGTCTTTTCTCACAGCAAGTCCAGTGTCAGGATCTCCCTTATCTCCGATTCACACAAATGCTGCTGCATCTTCTATCAGACTTTCTTTTTAGACAGTGTTGTTTTGGTTTGTCTGTTTGTTTTTGTTTTTGCTGCTGTAACTAAAAGACCTGACAAGAACAATTTTAGAAGGAAAAGTTTATTTTAGAGCTCTCAGTTTCTGAGATCTCAGTGCCTAGATGGCTGGCTCCATTCCTTGGAGCTTGAGGTGAGAGCAATCAAGAGAAAAATCTAATCAAATAATTTATCTTGTAGGTAGAAATATGCATCCATATAAAAAACTAGTTGTAAAATAACCATTTCTATAAATGAAGCAGATTTATAACTGCTTCATAGAATGAATAGATTTACAACCATAGAGTCTTAGGAATCAACCCTGGATAAGTTGTATTCAAACAGATCTTCATACCTAAGTAACATTATTCTAAATTAGGAAAGAGGCAAACATGATACATAGCTGCATAATCAAAGAAAGAGGGTCTGAGTATGACCAAATATTTAGTTTAAGTTCAAGCCACATGAATAAAAATAAAATTAATTAATTTTGATTACATAAAAGGCAAGTTCTATTATTCAATAGTGGGACTTGCAATAGTTATATTCTAAAAACTAATGCAATAATAAATGTAACCTTAGTTGTTATAACTCTATTTTAAAAGTAAAGTATTAAAGAAACATTTCCAGAATAGTGTATTAGCACTCCCCATACCTTCAACCCCTTCCTTCCCTCTTTTCCCATTCTGTGCTGATAAACCACATGCCTGGCAGAGCATGTCTCATTGGTTGTAACCTCGGGGCCATGATTGGTCCGAGAACCCTATATAAGCTTCTGTACTTCCTGGATTAAATGAGTTCTGCCTCTTGCTCTGGCAGAGCAGTCTTACCTACCTCCAGAGTCTGGGTGGAGTGACTCCGCAGACCATCACCTTGTCCCGTGAGACCACACTTCATCTTCCCTAAAGACCCCTTTTTGTTTCCCAGGACCCCAAAACCTCATCCCGTGAGACCCCACTTCGTCTTCCCCAAAGATCCCTTTTCGTCTCCCGGGACCCCAAAGCCTCGTCCTGTGAGATCCCACTTCGTCTTCCCTGAAGACCCCTTTCGTCTCTCAGGACCCCAACTCATTGAGCAGACCCACGAGGCACGACTTAAAACAATAGAATATTATATTAAGAATGTACAAAATTCCATCACTCCATAATAGCAGAACACAGGTAAAAATAATAAAATTACCATTTCAGAACTCGGAAACGAATCAAAGGCTTGTGACAAGGTGTGAATTAAACAATAGTCTTAAGTAACTAATGAGTGAAACAAGAACTCACATGAGAAATTTAAAAACACTAATCCTAAACAAAGTGTTACATATAAATCAATAAATATGGAACATGTCTTTATTTGATTCTCTGAAGCCAGTATTAACTCCAGTATCAAAGCTAGGCAAAGATATTATACACATAAAGCTGCACATGAGGAACTCTTGTGAACACAGGTGCAAAACTCAACTAGATAAAAACAAACCAGGTCCCACAGAATATTAAAAATCATTAGATACCACAACTAACTGATTTCTCCCAATAGTGCGAGGTCTGTCAATATACAAAAATCAGTCAACATGATACATTGTATTAATAGAATAAAGAACAAATGCCACATGATCACTTTAATGGAAGAAAAAAGCATTTGACAAAATCCAACCATTTTTCATGATAAACTGAGAATAGAAGGAAAAGTTCCCAACCTAGAAAGGGGCATTTATGAAAACCTCACAGCTTGTTTTCATATATATATATATATATATATATATACACACACACACACACACACACACACATTTCTTGTATTCCTGCATTGGGTTTTATGCATCTGTCAGAAGAAATTTCTCTTCCACTCTTAATGTGTGGGCCTTTTTAGAGCATAGTCTTCATTTCCTAAAATGTTTTATGGTAATCTAAATTGAGACCCCCTTCGTAGAGTGTCCAAAGCCTTTATGTTATTTCTCTGTTTTTGCTATAGCAATGGATGTCTTTTGGTAGGACCTGGGGGTTCACCCATAGCTGTTTCTACTTGGGGCCTGGTAATTAGTTTGGGGTTTTGTCTTTTAGTTTTTTTTGCATTAAGGTAGAGCTGAAGATTGAGTGTCATTAATTTGTGTATGGAGCAAGGTGCACTGACTTTTGGTTGAATTCAGTTCAGCAGAGGATTTCTACTGTGAACTTGTAGTGTTCTGTAGGTTCCCAGCACCTCACAAAATAGGAGAAAACAAACAATAGCAATGATCAATGCAAACAATATTCAGCATTAAACTAAATAGTTGGTTCCTACTATGACATCTACGATGTTAGTTACCACGCACACACACACACACACACACACACACACACACACACACACACCTGTAATGGTAGAGTCAGTAATTGCCAACAGCAAAAACGATTTATTACCATGAACTATATATAACATTCAAACAAACAACAGGTGCCAACTATGTCACCCATAGCAGTAACAATTGCAACAGTACTAGTGGTGGGGACAAGAGGTATACAAACAAGTTAGTGCTAAAAGATGGCAAGAATATAGTCAGTTAAGAACAAAGAAAATGTGATAGGAAAGTAGCAAAGAGTTCATAATATCAAAAAGTGAATAGAGAGAATGCAGAACAGATGTAGTAGGTGATGGTTATAAAGGAGGAGGAGAAAAAAATAGGAGTAGTAAAGTAAAGTGAGAGTGCATCATTTTTATTGCCCCCTTGCTATTTTGCATTGTTTGGCACTAGGGGTGAACCTAGGGGTGCTTTATCACTGAGCCACATCCCCAGCCCTTTTTATTTTTTATTTTGAGACAAGGTCTCACTGAGTTATTTAGAGCCTCACTAAGTTGCTGAGGCCGGCCTTGAGCTTGAGATCTTCTTGCCTCAGACTCCCAGGTAGCTGAGATTACAGTATTATGCCACTGTACCTGGCTTTTTAAATTTTCTCCTTCTTCTTCTTCCTCCTCCTCTTCTTCCTCCTCCTCCTCTTCTTCCTCCTCCTCCCCTCCTCCTCCTTCTTCTTCTTCCTCTCCTCCTCCTTCCTTCCTCTTCCTCCTTCTTCTTCTTCTCCTCCTCCTTCTTCATTCCTTCTTTCCTTCTTCCTTCTTCCTCCTCTTCTTCTTCTTCCTTCTCCTTTTCCTCCTCCTCCTCCCTTCTCCTCCTTCCTCTTCTTCCTTCTTCTTTCTTCTTTCTCTTTTTTTCCAGATTCAAACTGTCCCTATTTCCACAGCAACATTTGAAAACAGAAAGTGACTGCCTTACCCCTCAATTGGGGCAGTTCTTTCTGCCACTGGAGGCCATCAGTGGCCCTCTCAAGAAGCTGCATGGCAGGATGGCTCAACAGAGGGTGCCTCGATGGGGCCAGGCAGGAGGTGCAGTGCATAAGGCCAGGATGTGGGGCAAGGCCTGGTGGAGTTGGGACAGGCTAACACAACACCATCTACAATTCATAAGTCACCAGCAAAAGATCCAAAAAATATTGAAGTGGAGGAAATATTAGGGAAATACTTGGCTACACAAAAACGTATATACAATGTTCACAGCAGAAATACTCAAAAGAGCCAAAAGGTAGAAATAACCCAAATGTCTATCCACAGATAAGTGGCTAGATAAAATGTGGTATACTCATACATTGGATTATCATTTGTCAATAAAAGGAATCATTTGATGATAAAAAATGAAGTACTGATTTGTGCTACATAGAAGATAAAACTTGGAAACATTGTAAAGTAAAAGAAGCCAGTCAAAAAGACTAGGTATTGGATGTTTCCAATTATGTAAAACATCAGAATAGATAAATGCATAGAAACGGTTAGACTCATTGTGTCTGATGCTGAGGGAGAGAAAGTGGGGAAGGCCTACTACCATGGAAAGGGTTTTTTGGAGGGCTATTAAAATATTCTGAAATTATAGAGCAGTGATAGTGATCTTTCAACTTTTAATGTAGTATAAACAGTTGAATAGATTAATTGTATGGTATAGTAATTCTATTTCAATACAGTTGTTATTTTTAAAAAAGTATTGGACAATATTAAATATACCTAAGGAGGAATGAAAACTTTTATACTTGTATTAGTTCATTTTTCATGACTATAATGAAATACACGAGGCTGAGGGACATTATAAAGAAAGGAGGTTTATTTAGCTCACAGTTCTGGAGCTCAAGGTATGGTGCCATTAACAGCTCAGCTCTGGTGAAGGCCTCAAGGTAGACAGTGAAAATGCCTGTGAGAGGAGAGATCACATGGCTAGACAGGAAGCCAAGGAGAGTGATTTTGGGGTCAGGCTTTCCTTCATAATGATCCTTCCCTGATAATTAACTCAGGGACCCATGAGAACTTCCTTACCACCTTCCAAGTGTACATCAGTGACCCAAGAGCCCCCCACAAGGTCTCACCTTTTAAAGGTCTAACAGCATCCCAACATTACAACACTGAAGACTAAACTCCCAATACATGAGACCTTAACACTCAAACCATATCCAGCTGTAGCAATATCTCTATGGGAAAAAAATATTTTTTCTGAATACACTGTTCTTTTTAATTTTTAAATTGCCATACATTTATCCAACAAGATTATTCCAATCATTGGTTGTTTGTATAATTATATCTAAGTGATTTTAAAATTCATTTATTCTCTTAATTCTGTTGACTCAAAATCAGTTATGCTTACCAAAATTGTCAGACTATACAAAACAAATGTGAAAATAGGCTGGAATATATTCACTTTAGCAAAAAGTACCACAATTTTCTATTAATTACTGGAGTCACTGTTCAACTTAGATATATATTAACCTAAGTATATAACTTCTTAAGAATACAGGCACTTTAAATTTCAAAATAAAAACACTTGCTAGCCAGGCACAGTGACCTATGTCTGTAATCCCAGTTGCTCAGGAGGCTGACAAAGGAGGATTGCAAGTTCAAAGCCAGCCTCAGCAACTTAGCGACTCTCTGTCTCAATAAAAAATAGAAAGGGCTGAGAATGTGTCCCAGTGGTTAAACTCCCCTCAGTTCAACCTCTAATGCCCAAAACAAAACAAAACAAACAAATTTTTTTTTGCCAAGAGCAAGGAAAAAGCAAGAGAAGCTGCAGCATCAGAAGAAAAAAAAAATGTTTTCCTCCATCTCACATTAGGTTACTTTCTTTTTTTGAAAATAATGTAAGTGAAGTCTCTTTTTTAAATCAAAAACAAGCTCCTAAATGTTTCTAAACTGGGAAAATTAGTCAGGGACAGTTTGTTTCAAACATAATGAAATTCTGCTAGGCTATCCAATAATGATCCATTTATTTTTGAGCCACCTGGGAACTGTGGGTGGTGTGGGTTTTCCAACCATCTCTTGATTATGTCCTTGGAATGGAGTAGCAGGTGCCATGCCAATGTTCCTTTGGTAGACTCTTATGCCAACCAGGCCAGGTTTTGTATCTCTGTCAATGTCATCCCTTACACTGACGAATTCAGCCATGGTCATTAAACAGTATCATGGCATGTAATGATGGGGTTACTGGAGCATTCACAGAACTGTGGCCAGTACGATAGAACTGAGAATAAAGTGGCAGTAAGCTTGTTTTTTTTCTCGATTCTCCTCTGAGCTGCACAGTATATCTGTAAAATTCAACTACAGGAGCAATGTGGTTATACTCCTCCGTCTCCTAGAGTTCCATTAAAAATCAAGTTGCTGAAATATTTCAATACCAATGTATTTCAGCTGCAGAGACTTAAGTGTAGGACTCACGATATCATCTCATTTGTTTTTTGAAAACAACCCATCTTAATCACAAGTCTATATATCCCACATAGATTAATTTAATTAGCTACTTTTTAAATGTCATAGATTCACCAGCAAGTCTTTCAATTTTGATTGTTATTAATCTTCAAAAGTTAAGCAAAAAGGAATAATAAATCCACCTTCCCTTCCAGAATTTTAAAACATTTATTTGGTATCTCTTAATTTTTATTTATACCAATCCTAGAATTAGATAAGAGTAACTATATTGAAATATATGCATAATTTATTTATGAGTAAGAATAAAGCGGATCGCCGGGCATGGTGGCACACACTTGTAATCCCAGAGGCTTGGGAGGCTGAGGCAGGAGGATCATGAGTTCAAAGCCATCCTTAGCAAAAATGAGGGCTAAGCAACTCAGGGACACCCTGTCTCTAAATAAATTACAAAATAGGGCTGGGGATGTGGCTCAGTGGTCAAGTGCCTCTGAGTTCAATCTCTGGTACCAAAAAATAAATAAAAATAAAAAATAAATAAAAATTAAAGCAGATTGATAAAGGAAACATTTTGTCTTTCTATTCTAACTTTATTAAAAATTTCAATGTAAATTTATTTTCAAAGTTTTTTAGCAAAGCTTAGAAGAGCCCATGGCTGAAAAATTAAAACAAAAGAAACACAGAAATCTATCCATTGCTGTATCCAATCCTTCAATGATAACAGATAATTAAGACATGTTCATACATTCATTCAATCACTCACTAATAATCATCTGTCACGTGACTGTTACGTCAGATAACTATATATGGGTCACACTGGCCAACTACATAATCCATTTAATAATATTGATGATAATTGACATTGGAAGGCTTCTATGTGATGGGCACTGTCTATTCTATTCCAATTTTACAGATGTGGAAACTGAAACATTAAGTGGCTAATCCACTTGCCCAAAGTCACATGTTTAGAAATGCAAAGCTGAAATCCTAACAGAGGTAACCTGGGTCTGAAACCCTCACATTTCACTTCACCACTTTTATTTTTTTAGATGTTTCTGTTTTTCCCCTCAACCCTCTGTTTCTGGCTAAAGCATCCCTGTTTCCATGTCACATTGCTATCAGACTCATCACGGAACCTTAATCCTGCCTTCATTATCTGATCCTGTTTTTTCCTCTTTTATGAGGATCATAAGGCCTTCCATGGTAAAAGGCTTTATGCACTTTGCAGTTTTGTTTACTGAATCATCATGATTTGACCAGTTTGAGTAGAGAATGGCACTATTCTTAGTCTTCATTCACTCTGACAGTTTGCAGCCAGAGTGAATAGAACAGCAAACATGTCATACAAGAATCATTTCAGTCAGTATTCCCTAGTGATATCTCTAGAAAACCATTTGATTTCCCAAGGGTTGGGACCATATTAGTCACACATCTCAGACTAGGTCATGCTTCTTTTCTAAAATAAAAGCAAGAGATATCATAACCCCCAAGGCATACATACCTCAATAAAAAAAGATTTTCAGGGACTTGGTAGAAAGTCCCTGAAAAAACAGGCAATACTTCAGATACTGTGAAACTTGGGCATTTTTAACCAATGAAAATAAATATGCTTTTTGTTTCCGCATGAAAAAGTAACACAATTAAAAGGTATTAAATAAACATCACAATCATAATGGAAAAATATCAGTATTTAACAGTGGCATAAATTTACGAATAGTTAATAACTGTTCTATTTCTTGGTTTTAATTTACTCCTCCTTTTGAAAATGAAATGATGTTTCAAAAAACTGTTTAATCTACTCTGAGATCAATATTTTTAACATCAAATATTTTCATGTCAGTAGATAAAGGGTGGGTACAATCGTATTATCTTTACCCCTTAAGAACCTGGTGTCACAAAGGAAGCTGTCCTTCATGTCCAGATAAGGTCGTTTTGCTAGAACACAGCAGAGCCAACCTTTCTAGAGCCTTAAACTGGTGCATATTCTATCACATTGACTCTAAACTCCTCAAGGAAGAGAGAGGTCACAAGGTCATCTCTACAGCTTCCTTCCTCTCAGTATAGTCTAAAAGTTGAGTATATGTAAATTACCAAAATGAAGATTTCTAGGTTCTTTGCTTCAATGTTCAAGATTAGGGTCAAGGAATAAGTATTTTAACAGTCATAACTGTTGATTCAGTTACTAGTTCAAAGTCTGAAAGTGAGAAATACTCCCATGTGCTAATTCTACTCCAATTTTTCTTTTATGTAGGCAAATTACAGAAATCATTAGATAAAGAATATAATGGCCAAACTTTGCAGTTTTGAGTAAATTCATGAGAAACGGCAGAACTAGAGAAAGAAAAGTTATTTAATTGCCAAGGCTACATTTTGAATATAAGTAGCTTCCTATAAACTATATTATCTTTTCTTAGAGAAACTATTTTTTTTCCCCTTCTTTAAAATTACAAACTAGGCTGGGAATCCAAAAGCAGTTTTTTTCATAACATTTTCCATTCCTACCCTAACCCCAATAATTACAAAAAAAAAAAAATGTGTTTCGTGTTATCTTTTGACATTTTCTAATCTTTGTTCCGGAAGGAAATTGGCAGTGAAAACAAATAAAATGGAAATTTTCAAAATCCAATCACCAAATTAAATGTAACTTCTGTTCTAGAAAAAGACAATTCATTTTCACAATTCTTCCTAAACTATTCATTTGCTTAATATTTGTTTCTAGTTCTTCTCTGTTGGGGGATTTATTTATAGATGGAATTGATAATTTAAAGATGTTTCCGAGTTCACCTCAAAAAAGTGGCCATCTTTGAAATTTAACTCAAGAGTATACACTACCGTGTTAAAAGCAGATTTGGTGTCACCTGTAACCAAATTTTCTGAAGATTTCTGGAGAATCAAATGAAAATTGATGCCTATGCATATATATGACAACCACAATAATTAATTGACTAAGGTTAGATAAATAAATGAAAAGTGGCTAAGTAAAAAAAAAAAAAAAAGCAGACTTGGAGCTTTATTACACAGTATAACTAATTCTTAATAAATCGGTACCCTTTAATTTATAAAACATGAAATTAAGAATAATTATAAACCGATCTCTTTACAGAATATATTTGTTTCTTACCTATGTCAATTTATTTAAATCTGCTTTAATTAATTGACTTATTATTACTCAGAAATAATAAGGCTATATTTAACACTTTCAAACAATAAGTTCTTTACAGCCTTTGTCTGATCTGTGTTATTTCCCATTGCATACTTAAGGTTGTCAATTGATATTTATGTAAGTTTCAAAGACATTCAGAGCAGGAATCAGGTTTTAAATTTTCCACTTTAGGCAAATTTGCTAACCTTTCATTTTATTCATCTGTAAAGCAGGGATAATAATAATTTTTAAAACTGCCTTTTTAGAGACAGTAGTTTAATGAGATAATGTATTTTGAGCTTTTATATGGTGCTAAAATAATACTAAGGATTCAGTTGAAGTTAGCTATTAATACATATGAAGGAAAAATTATAAATTTTTTCTAATAGTCACATGTACATTATAATGGCAAGCTATAAGAAACCACCTAAATACACATCTAGAGGAAAGTAGTTGAAAAAACTATGATATACACACACGCACACAAAGGAATGCTCTTTCACCATGATGATAAAATACTTTATGTACTGATATGGAATTAACTACAAGAAATGCTGATATTTAAAAGTAAAAAGAAAACAAAAACAAAAATAGTACAACATGTGTGTGTTATATGCATACATATATAAATATAGATGATATATAAAACTGTGTGTATATACATATAACTTCTACATATTTAAATAGGCATTAAATATTTTTATAAATGCACACACAAAGAGATGATACCCTACTGCCTGAGGGGAGAGGAATTTAGATCTTGACATCTTGGACATAGAGTAGGAGGGTGATTTTTCCCTGTATTCACTTAGAGCTTTTAAATTTTGAAACAAATATATTATTTATGTAAAAAGGACATAAAAAGTGAATTTAAACTAAGACCAGAAAAAGAAAATAATTACTAAAGAAAACTACTAGCCATCTGTGATAAAAAAGACATACATTGTAGAATGGTCTCTTTTGGGAAAATTTTAAGGTACGTGTGTAAAAAATAAACAAGTAAAAAATTTTTTATTTCACATTAATAGACTTATTTTCTCCTTGTGCCACTGTTGGAATAGTCTGTATTTTCATGCAATAAATATCTTTAAAAATGCTCTTAAACTTCATCATTATGATACTATTCTTAAATAATCTATTGTCATATTTATATTACCATTTAACTAGTGAAAGTTGACCAAGAGTAAGAATTTTTCTCTTAAATATCTGTATTCCTCCTGTTCATATGATTAAGAATGACATGAGTTTTAAGTTATTCATGGATAAGGAATAAGTTATAAAGTCTAGCGTCAGAGTCTACTCAAATAAATGCTATGTTTTCTCTGATATATACTGTACATCTACAAGTGATATGCAAAGGAAATTTCAGGAATATATTACTTAATCATTTTTTAAAAATAAATCAGCATTTTAAAAATCTAAGAATACTATAAATTAAAATCACAGTAAGAATTGTTGGCTTGAGTAACCATGAGTTTATATTTGAGACTTGTTAGAGAATTGCAAATGAATTCTCTGTTTGTGATAGAAAAAAAATCTAATAAAAATATTCCATTCTTCTTATAAGCAATATTAGTCATAAAACAGAGACTTTGTATGTTGGGACAAAAACGTGGTTCCACTTATCATAAATGAATGGGAAAAAATAGGCTCAATATAATTTTTGAAATGTTCTTTAATTAAGGACTTTGTGTGGGAGAGAAAACAGCTTTTCATACACATCAAAGACATTGAGCTTATCTCAAAAAAATCAAGAATATTAAATTAATTATCATATGTAGGAAATACTTTACTTTTTCCTGGAATCAGTTTAATCAATTCTGAGTTGATTTAACTCTAAAAACATCACCTAGTAGAAAAAGATTTCTTAAACCAGATACAATCATACCCACAAGGACAAATATTTTTACATTTGACTATTAAATTAACAAATTTCTGTATTAAAAATGGTGCTAAAATCAAAATTGAAATATAAAACATATGAATTCACTTAAAGCCCTTTAAAGCATGCCTGGCACATCATAAGGACTCAGTATTTGTTGACATTATTGGATAATTTTGGGCAATAGAATCTGAAATCTAAACTCATGGCAAAAGAAAATCTTATCTTTCTTCAATTGTATTTAATTGAACTAGTCATGTGAAAAAGTACATACATCCTAAGTATGGTGTAAGAAATTTCCACAGAGTGAGCACACCTATGTGGACCAAGAAATAAAACATTATTAGATTTTAGAAACTTCCTCACACCCCAACCTAATTATCACTCTTTCCCTTACTTTCCTGAGGTAGCCACTATTTCACATTTAACAGTAGTGTTCAGTTTTGTGTGGGTTTGAATTCTCTATAAATGAAACCATATGGTATTTATTTACATGAGGTTCGTATTCTGTGTAAAGATTTGCCACAAACTTAGCAGTGTGAACTAACACAAATTTATCATCTTGCATTTTCTACTGGTCAGTAGTCCTGCATGGATGGAGTCTTTACTCAGTCTTATGTGCCAAGACTGGCTTTGAACTTATGATCCTTCTGCCTCAACCCCCTGAACCACTGGGAGTATAGGCATGTACCACTAGTGCCTGGATTACAGAAATAATTCTGAGAGCTTTTGATGTTGACCAAAAATATATTCCTCTAGCAGGCCCTTTCAGGTTTTCTCACTCTTTTATTGTCTTTGTGCTAGTTCATGGCTTTGTAAGTTGTGGGTAATTGCTAATAATGGAAGAATTTTCCCCATACAAATTAAATTTTAGTAGGTAGAATGGAATTGATTACTGCTTGTGAGTAGATTTATTATGCATCTTCTTGTAAATTTATTTCAGCATTACTTGTTGCCTATATATGTGTGTTTCTTTAAATTTTCCTTTGAAATCGGTTGTAGCAGCTCACTGATTCCAGCATCAATTACTGAATTAAATAAAATCTTTGATGTGTGTCATGATATATAATCATAAGGGTCTTAATTTTACCTTTTAAAAATATTCTTTTTTTAAACCCACTTGATCATGGTGCACTATCTTTTTAATATATTTTTGTGTACAACGTGCCGGAATTTTGAGAATTTTGGCGCCAATGTTCATCAGGGATATTGGTCTGAAGTTTTCTTTATTTGATGTATCTTTGTCTAGTTTTGAAATCAGGGTGATACTAGCCTCATAGAATGAATTTGGAAGGATTCCCTCTTTTTCTATTTCATGGAATAATTTGAGGAGTATTGGTATTAATTCTTCTTTGAAGGTCTTGTAGAACTTGGCTGAAAATCCATCTGGTCCTGGGCTTTTTTTGGTTGGTAAGTTTTTGATTGTGTCTTCTATTTCCTTGCTTGAAATTGATCTGTTTAAGTTGTGTATGTACTCCTGACTTAGTTTGGGTGGATCATATGCCCCTAGAAATTTGTTGGTGTCTTCAGGATTTTCTATTTTCCTGGAGTATAGATTTTCCAAATAGTTTCAAATTATCTTCTGTATTTCAATAGTGTCTGTTGTGATATTTTCCTTTTCATCTCGAATTTATTTATTTTTTCAAAGAACCAGCTTTTTGTTTTGTCAATTTTTTGAATTGTTTCCTTTGTTTCAATTTCACGGATTTCAGCCCTGATTTTAATTATTTCCTGTCTTCTACTTCTTTTGGTGTTGATTTTGTTCTTCTTTTTCTAGAGCTTTGAGATGTAATGTCAGGTCATTTATTTGTTGACTTTTTCTTCTTTAAATAAATGAGCTCAATGCAATAAACTTTCCTCTTAACACAGCCTTCATAATGTCCCAGAGATTTTGATAGGTTGTATCAGAGTTCTCATTTACCTCTAAGAAAAAAAATCTATTCTTTAGCACAAGTTATTCTTTATTTTGTATCATATGCATGGCTATTTTATAGAAGCTAGGACAAATTACTAGTCAATTGGATTTATGCATATTCCATTTTTTATTTAGATACATTTGAATCATTCCTGTGATTTATTTGTTCCTAAATCCTTGGACAGGAATGAAATTAACTTTTAAGTTACTATTGTGATGGACAAATAAGTATGCTTTTATGATATCCAGGCATACATAATGCAGCAAAAATATACATTTAATCATAGGATTTGATTAACTCATTTTAGTAATGTCACTATTGTGACAAAATCCCAGGTTCGTAACCCCTCCCATTCTTCCTTTTCTAAAAGTTTTCCACATTCCAGAAATAGTTCTATTTTAAGTCTCTGAAATACAACTTGTATATTTCTAAATTCAGAATCTTTGTTGCTATTGGTTCTATTTGGAAAGTATTTACCACCTATAATTCTCCCTTTTATTCCTTCCTATCTCCCTTGCTTTCCTTACCTTTACATTTTTACTTTTTCTTTCTCTTCTTATTTTCCCACATTTGCTTTATTCATTCCTATTCAGCCTTCATTTCAAATCATGATCCTTCCCCTCCCACAAATTTTATTTAAACTCAATAGTCTGGGATAAGGTTAGCATTTAAGAAAGAGGAACAATTTTACTTTTTTGTTTTGATTTTTTGCAATGCTGGGGATTGAGCTTGTGCATTCTAGGTGAGCATACCCCTAGCCCAGAAGATCGAATATTATATAGTGTATTTCAGAACAAGCATATATAATTAGGAAAGCCCATATCTAGTATGTTTTTAAAAGATAAGTATACCTAGGAAAAACTTCCTTGTATGATTTAAGTTACAGAAATATAGAAGATCATTTGAATAATATTAAATAATTAAATAATTTGAAACTATTTTGAAAATCTATACTCCAGTAAAATAGAAAATCCTGAATAATGATGCAAATTGAAACCCATTGTTATTTAATAGTTTGAAATATTTCTCTAAAAATAACAATGCAAATATTGTATATTTCACGATTTATGTTGTCATAGGTTATTCTTTAATTATGGCATTTACAAAAAGAACTTGACATACCTGTATGTCTTTCACTCTGTGATCTCTTTACATTGAAATGTAATAGAAGGTTTTTAATGTTTCAATAGTGATTGAAAAAGCCAATGTTTTTTAAAAAAATAGTGATGCAAAAAGCCAATGTTTTTTAAAAAAAAATTAAATAAGAAGGCTCATTAAAATGAAAATATCTGCCAGCCTTGAATAAAACACTTGATTTGTTGGATTCAGGTATCATGGATTCTCAGGTGGAGTGCATTAGGTTTGAGATGTCTATTAATTGATGTATGACAAAGACTATTAATTGTCCACTGTAGCTTCTTGCTTAAAACATTAACTAGCCACTAAATATTCTTCCTCTTATTCTATATTGTAAGTAGTTGCTGGCAAGGAGCTGCACGCTCAGGGATTTCATTTCCCAATCCATTTCATCTAGGTGAGGCCATATCATTGGTTCAGCCTACAGAAAATAAAACATGGTGCTAGGTGTCATTTCCAGGCCAACTACCTTTTTTTTTTTAAATGAATGTTTATGTGATTCCACAGGCAACCTTTCACTCTGTAAATTGTGTAATCATTTGTGACACAGATTTCCATGCTGGATTCCAGAGTTTGCTATCTGTAACTGCTGATTATTGTGTTGTATTTTTTTTTTTAAAAAGGTAAAATTAGCTAGGCATGGTGGCACACATCTGTAATCTCAGTTGCTTGGGAGGCTGAGGCAAGAGGATCAGGAGTTCAAAGCCAACTTCAGCAATGGCAAGGTGCTAAGCAACTCAGTGAGACCTTTTCTCTAAATAAAATACAAAATAGGACTGAGGATGTGGCCCAGTGGTTGAGTAACCCTGAGTTCAATCCCCAGTACAAAAAAAAAAAAAAGGTAAAATTATAACTCATACAG
>CM053403.1:136665890-136733187 GCA_028644305.1 Xerus rutilus
GTGGCTCACGCTTGTAATCCCAGCACTCAGGGAGGCTGAGACAGGAGAATCGCGAGTTCAAAGCCAGCCTCAGCAAGGGCGAGGCGCTAAGCAACTCAGTGAGACCCTGTCTCTACATAAAACACAAAATAGGGCTGGGGATGTGGCTCAGTGGTCGAGTGCCCCTGAGTTCAATCTCCAGTACCAAAAAAAAAAAAAATTATAACTCATACAGATATAACATTGAACATACAGTAATATTTTATTTTATTTTTCATTTAATGAGGGAACTATACAGATGCTATAATGAGTTTAAAGGAAAAGTCCAAAAAGCACAAATGTATAGAAAGTAAAGAAAATGCTGAAATAAATTGAAAATGGAGACAGAACTGTTTTTTTGAGGGAGGGGAAGGAGGCTGAAGAAGTCAATTAAATCTCTACTAGGATATAATTTACAAGTTTATCAGTTACTACAACAAAAGAATTATAAAATAGACAATGAAATGTGAGAATCAGACAACCCAGAAGGATGACTAATATATAAGCACTGGACAGCTTTTCACTGAAAGACAAATTGTGAGGAAAAAGATGAATCACAAGCCAGCCTGCTGCATAATGCTCTTATTTTCAGCCAAGTAACAACAGCTTATACTAATATGTTTTAAATTGTCTTTATTTTAAATATATCATCTTATCAGATGCATTAATAACTAAGATATGTATGACTACAAGTTTTTTCCAGCAATTAGATAATTGCATTTCTATATGTAGGTAATTGAGTTTCTTTTTATCATCTGCATTTACTTTTCCTATTTTAAAAAATTCTGTGAGGAAGTTAATAGAATTTTGTAGACACTATAGAGATCTCTGGGGGAAAAAGTTAAGACCCTCTGCTATAGGAGAAAATAATTGAGAAGGCATGTTAGTAATGTGGGTTGGTTGTTATTGGCTGTGTTCGGCAGGTTATTAATAGAAAGAGATATGCTTAGATCCAAATTGGCCAATTTGCAAGCAAACTTGAAAGTGAATAGAGTCCAGAGAGCTAAGATATTCAGAACTGGAAAAAAATACTGTTTAAGACACCAGAAAATCTTGTAATTGAAAAAGATTGAGTAATAGAGGCTCATTAAATATGTGGATTTGCTATCCAAGCATATTGTTTCAGATTTCCTCAAAGTGACTACTACCAAGTTAAAAGAGAGAAACATTGGGTCAGGAAAATATAAATAAAACTGATCTGAGAACTACAATCTAAAAAAAAAATTTGAATATGGTTTCAGTACATGGAACTAGAAACAAATCAGAAGCCTAAAAAGTTTTGATAAATAATATTACATATGAAATCTGTCTTTGTATGCCAGACATGGTGGTGCACACCTGTAATCCCAGGAGGCTGAGGCAGGACTGCAAATTCAAGGCTAGCTTTGGCAACTTAGTGAGATCCTCTTTCAAAATAAAAAACTAAAAGAACTGGGGATTGTAGCTCAATGGAGATGTGCTACAATTTGGTTCCATCTCCACTATCAAACAATAAGACCCTTTGTAGCCTACTTTTGACTCATCGAAACTTTAAATATCTATTGAGCCCTCCAACTTGCATGAACCGGAAGAGAACTACACAAGAAGTCCACTCCCAAGAAAGGGCAAGTATTTCCAAATCCAATCAGATGATGGGCCAGATAGAACATCTCTAAAGATATTCTGGCCCATAAAGACAGGAGTTATGGAAGACAATGAACAAATGGATTTTTCCTAGAAAGCAGTATTAGACTCTAAGTAAGAAATTTCTCTGCTTACCCAGGTAAATGAACTCATAATGCCTGCCCTTTAGGTTTTCATCATTACTATGGACCCATGGTAACTGCTACGCCTCCCACTCTTCCTTTGCAGAATGTGAACTTTTGTTGTATGTTTTCCACCGCGCTATCACCATGTATTGAAGGTTTTCGTTTACAGAGCAGATAAATAACTTTTCTGTTAGTACATATGTTTCAGAGCCCATAGAACCATATCTTCCATTGCTAGAGAGAATTATTTTTCACCAAGAGATACTTGTCTCTTCACTAGATGCAGGAGCTATATGAAAGTTTTAGTTGTAATCTTCAAAAAGCAATAATTGTATTTTGTATAGAAGAATGGATTTGGACATTTATCTGGTGGTAAAAAAGCAGTATATGGCAGAGATAGCTAGCTGCTCATCCAAGGTTGGTACTCTTCTTAATATAATACAGTCATTGCTGGTGAGTAGCTTTCCAGCCAGAGATAATAGTTCCCAGGTTGTACTGTAACCACATGGGAACAATTGACTAGTTATTATCAAGGGAATAATGAAGAATGTGTTGTGTGATGTTCTGGGAAGAGGAGACCTAGATATATATATCCTTTATGTACTCTTTACTCCCCATCAACTGAATGCAGGATATCCTTAGGTCCCTGATAAGGGTGAAAACATAAGAAAGGAGTCTAGGATTTCTACCATGAGGAAGGACATCTGTGAAAACACCTTAAAATGTACCATTTTCATGAATGGAAAATAAGCATTTATTATTATATTAAGCCACCGAAATTTGGGAGGTTAGTTTGTTGAAGTAGCTAATATTGCTCCAACATTATGTAAGAGGAGATTCTGAATCTAGAGCTCAGAAGAGAGGTCGAGGCAAGAGATTTAAGTGTAAAAGTTAACATATACCATGTTTTTAAAGACATATAACTAGAATAGGTATTCGTGAGAACTATGATCAAAGATCAGCTCTGAGAACTTCAACATTAGAGTTTAGTTAGAAAACGTGAACTCTGCCGAGGATCCTGAGACTGCCTGTGAGGTAGCAAAAAAAAAAAAAAAGAGAAACAAAAGAAAGTTGTTTTCTAGAAACAGGAAATAAATGATTTCAAATGGTCAGTGACATCTAACACTGCTGAGAACCCCAGCAAAGTAAGATTAATATCCAGTCCTTTGCATTTAATAACTCTGAAAAGTATTTGAAACTTTGACAAAAATAATATCAGTAAATTTGATGGGACGAGAAGCCCAGTTCAAGTAGTTTGAGAATAAATGGGAAAGAAGACAACCAAAAAACAAAGACAGCAACTGAGATGGAAGGCAAAGTCAAGGGAAGGCAATGCTGAGGTAAGTGTGTATGCTGAAGAGAACAGGAAAGACCAACAGGAAGAACCGCTACAGGACAGAGAGGAAGAGGAGACAGGATCCAGTGTGTTATGGTGGGGCTGGCTTTTGAAGGGAGCTGACACTCCTTTGTGACAGAAAGGAAGATACATACAATATGGATATGGATACATGTAGTTTTGTTGATTGATTGATTACTTTTGTTTTTTGGCATTTTTAAAACAAAATGTAGAGAGATCATCACTAAAGAGAATGAAGAAAAGCCTGGAAGTTATGAAATGGTCATCTCAGAAAAGGTAAAAGTAAAACTTCTAGCCCAATATGAAAGGATTTCTAGGCCCTTCTGAATAGCAGTTTGATTCAGTTATGAATTTTATAACACATAATCATTCAATAACAAATTATGTGGGTATATATATATTCCCTTATGCTGTAAATGGATAGCAAAGATAGCTGGGTTCAACAAAGGGTGTGATTTGTTCTTTTTCTAGTGTGTCTACATTTGAGAGAAAGTGAAAGATTTTGGAGGTGTTTGCATGAAAGTGATATGATGGCCATTGACTATGAGTAAAGAGGACACTGAAGAAAGGAGGAAGTTGTGATATTAAAAGGTAGATTGGGTGAAATCAAAGAGTTGGGGCAGATTGGACTATTACAGTAATTGAACTGGCAGACATTACAAAGTTGGGTGAGCAGGTCAGAGTGTGAGCTGCATGAAATAGAAACTTCCGTGGTAGTGCAGTTACAGGTAAGGAGAGGGCCTAGGGTAGAGTGGAACTATGGAAACATCTGGAAAAGGTGGTAGAGAAAATTGAAGATAATGGACTGTGAGAATCAGGAAGCCAGTACATTCACCTTAGAAATGATCATTGAAAGACAAGGATTTCAACACATCTGTGAATGAAGGAGAATGATCCAGAGAATAGTCAGTGACAGAAATGAAGTTGGTGGATGGTATATCGAGTAGAAAAACTTCAAAGAAGCCATGTTTTTAAAGGAGGAAGCAACAATAAGAAAGCTCACTAATCCCTGTACTTTGATCTGTGGCACATACACAAGGGAGAGAACAAGACATGCTTTGTATTTTGAGCATTGTTTTGTAAATTTGAGGTTCAAAACTAAACAGAGTAGAATAAAATCTGAATATGAGCCAAATAATCTTCCTCCAAATATTTCTCATATGGTACCTTGTACTCCTTTCCCACAGTGCAGCGTCTTGCAGAGCACAACTTACCTCAAAAAAATGGATTCTATTATAGGACCTGAAGGCAAGATTTCTTATAATATATTCTAAAAATTTGTATATGTAAATTATCTTGAAAGAAAAGAATGTGGTTTGGAAAAACCATGCTTCTCAGATCAATGACAAGATTTGGAAAATTTTATGGTAATATAAAAATCTAATTTCTTCCTTACACTCAGTGAAGATTTTTATAAGCAGGAACTTTTATTTCTGGCAATAAAGAGTTTAAGTGTTCAGAGAAACCTTTCTAGTACAGCACATATAAAATGCTAGAGGTATTTTTGAAACATTCTTTGAAGATTAAAAAAATGAAAAATTCTCATAAAATGAAAACAATAACAAAGTGAAAAATCTACATGGCACATGAGAGTTAAAGTTGGTAATTGTCTTGGGTCTAACTGATGCTTCCCCTCACCCGCCTCTTCCCATCCTGTTTTTTTTACCTTTCTCTCCCTCCCACTATTTTTTTCCTTCCTTGGCTATATATGTCTTCTGAAACTTCTGGATTTTTCTTTCTTTCTTTAAAGAGTAGATTTCACTTATTCTTAAGTCTCCCAGTTTCTTTTTTTTTAAAATATTTTTTAGCTGTAGATGGACACAATATCTTTATTTATTTTTATATGAGGATTGAACCCAGTGCCTCATGCGTGCGAGGCAAGCGCTCTACCACTGAGCTACAATCCCAGCCCCTAAGTCTCCCAGTTTCTTTCATATCTGCCTACATAGCTAATTTGTGCTGTTTTTTTTTTTTTTTTTTTTTTTTTTTTTAAAGATTTTTTTTTTTAGTTGTTGATGGACACAATGTCTTTATTTTATTGCTTTGTATGTGGTGCTGAGGATCGAACCCAGGGCCTCACGCATGCGAGGCAAGCACTCTACCGCTGAGCCACAATCCCAGCCCCAATTTGTGCTGTTTTTGCTACTGGTGACTTTTCGGCATCAATGATGCTTTACCCTTCTGGGTCAACCAAATCCATTTAAAACTTTCATTGAGTTTGTTTTGTTCTTTTATAATTTAAAAAACTATAATGTCATTTTTAGCATTGTCATAAATACTTTTTTGCAGGTATTTCTTTTGAAGTACCTACTATGAATTCCTTTTATCTGAAGATATTAGGTATGAAATTTCCATCACTGGTAATAGGTGCTCGAATATTCTGCCACCTTATTCTGTACTATTCATTTTGCTGCATATATTCATTTGACTGGAGGTGTTTATTTTATTCGTGCTCTTTTGGATATGTATCTTTCTGCATTCATCTTTAGTTCTAGTATTTCTTGCATGCAGAGGTTTTATACTTGTATGCTCAGCAAGGAGAAAGAGTTACACATTATTATTATGTGAGTACCTTATCGGAAGTGCCTCCAACTTATTCTCTGTGATGCTATTTTTAATACATTGGGAATTTGTTTTATTTCTCTAATTGTAAAGACCATAAAATATCAATTACCCTGATTTAATAATTAACACACAGTAAATGAGTACCAAACTATAATGCTATACTTTATAAATAAGTAAAAATATCATGTCAATTAAAAAAATTAAATATAACATTGAAAAAGGCAAAAGAGTAAAAAGGAAATAAAATGATTAAAACAATACCTTTACATCTACGTTCTGAATATCTACTTTATTCAAATGCCTATTATGTTAAACAGTTTCAAAACAGAAAAATTTCAGACTACAATTGCAAACACCCTACGGTCCAGGAACAGATTTGTATTCCTACATTAGACTTAATCCAGCTGAAACTGCCAGCTGAAAAAGTCATTTCCTGCATCTGAAGAGCACTACAGAATTCCCATAGGTACTCCCCATGGGGGGAGATGGAAAGGAGCTAAGTATCTTAAATAATTTTTTTCAAGTTCTGAAATGTACAGTAGTCTATTGAAAGCTGAATTTATAACGAAAGGACCCAGCTGCTTTCTAGATTTCATTTAAAGACTCATAAAGATCAAAATTAAAAAAGGTACAGAAGCCCAAGGATAACATTTTTCCTGCCATGAGCAGAAAGCACAGAAAATGGTGAGTGCTGTAAAAGCATTTTCCAGTTAGATACAGATTGATTAGACTATTGTTAAGCACATACTTATTCTTTACACTCCCTACCTCTTCAGGAGAAAGAGACTTCCTTGTCTTTTCTGATACCAGCCTTCTCCATGGGACTTGTTTTGGTCAATGGAATGTGGGTGGCAGTGATAGTGTGCACATTTTACTTCAGATATTAAATGTCATTGTCTATTTCTATGTATTCCTATTGACAATTCATACCTCTTCCACTTTTTAGGCTCCAGAATGAATATACATAGATTAGAGCCACCTCTGACACTGAGCCTATAAGTTGATTCACATGATCTTTAGTGTGAGAATAAACATTATTTTCATGACACAGCAATTATAGGGTTGTTTTACTTTTTTTTTTTTTTTTTGGTACCAGGGATTAAACTCAGGGGTACTTGACTACTGAGCCACATCCCCAGCCATATTTTGTGTTTTATGTAGAGACAGGGTCTCACTGAGTTGCTTAGTGCCTCGCCATTGCTGAGGCTGGCTTTGAACTCAGAATTCTCCTGTCTCAGTCTCCCAAAATGCTGGGATTACAAGCGTGAGCCACCACGCCTGGCTTATAGGGTTGTTTTATATGTAGCCCAAACTGACTAATATAAATACCTAAAAATTAATCAAATACTCAGTGTTTTCTCCTTGGACACTCTGTTACATATTACTTAGCCCCTTCAAGCAGGGTGCAGTGGTGCATGCCTGTAATCCAAGCAGCTTGGCAGGCTGAGGCAGGAGGCTCATGAGTTCAAAGCCACCCTCAGCAACTTAACAAGACCTTGTCTCAAAATAAAATATAAAACGGGCTGAGGGTGGGACTCAGTGGTTAAGTGACCCTGGGTTCAATCCCTGGTACCAAAACAAAAGCTTAGCCCCTTCAATACTGGAATTTAATATATGTTGTTTCTTAAGATTTACTTGTTTTGTTAATAGCTGCCTACTCATTGTTTCTCAAATTCTGGTCTTCTCTGACCCCTCACTGTTCATTTTACATCTCTCTCACTCAAAGTATATTTTTATATTTGCTAAAGTTCTATATTCCTGAGGATACTTATATTATAGTGAAAGGATTCTGCTAAAATAATTGAAATCATATATATTGGGAACAACTAACTAGCTTAAATGAGAGAAAATAAAATGTAAAATAAACAAGATTACTACTCAACAAATAGAAAGATAGAATTAAACAAACATATCAGTTATTAACTTAAATAAAATTGAACTGATTTCTTTAATTAAAAGGCAAAGATTACCATATTGGACAACAGTAACAACAAAGTCAACTACATACTGCTCCTTGGATATTCACATAAAATATAAAAGGTCGAGGAAAGTTAAGAAAATAAGTATTGAAAAGATATACAATGTAAACATTATCTAAAAGGTTTGTGTAACTGTATTAAAATCAAACTAGTAGACTTTCAGGCAAAAATCCACAAAATCTTATTACAAATAATATACACTTACACATCTCTCTCATATATTATTAATAATTTTTCATAAAGCTAAGTAGTTAATACAATGTGATATTGGTGAAATAATATACACATAGACAATGAAATAGAATAAAGATTACTGAAAGAGATCCACACATATATGAACACCAGATTTGTGATTTGAATACATCTCCTGAGGAAGAAAAGCAAATTGTAGAGACTACCAGATGGCAGCTTAACTACATATTAAAACCAGATATTAATTAATAATAATGTGTGAGGAATTTACAAAAAGAAAAGTAGTTTGAATTGAATTCTTAATATAGGATGTAAGGAGCATATGCCATGGACATGCCTGGACATGCCGGGGACTCACTGGGTTGCTGGCCATAAGCAACAGCAGCCATTGACTTGCTTAGTCATGCCTGCTTGCAATTGATAGAGGCTGAAAGGGGCACCTAACCATAGGCCTACAATTGATAGGGAGCTCAGCCCATGCACATGCGCAAAGAAAGGCATGCAATTACACTATCTCACTGGACATAACCAATGGACATAGGCTTTTACTGGGTGTAACCAATCACCAGGCCACACCACCAACTTGGAACTGCTTTTAAACTGCTTGCCCTGCCACATTTTTGGGCTTGCTCCAAGGACATCAGTGAGACCGGCCACCTTGCTGTCCGTCCCTGGATCAGCTCCACCATTCCCTAATGTCCAGCCATTGACTGAAGAGAACCACAAGACAAGGACACCGTCTACTCTTTATCTAAGAGAAATCACCTGGCATCTGAGGTACTTTGGGGCTCATGGTTGCTCTAGGATTGTGTGAATTAATTGTAATGTCTAGTTGCCCTAGGATTGTGTGAATTGCAGGTAGTGTTTAGTTGCCCTAGGACAGTGTAACTTACCTATAGTGTTTAATTAGTGCACATCGAATGCTAATTGAGGTGCTCCAGCACACCCAACACTTTTTTTGCATTAATTAATTATATTTGATGATTGTTGTGATTGAACATACACTTGCATTTAAAGACAATCTGCCTCTGAGTAATTATTAATTACACATGCCACTCGTGACATAGGATTTCTAAATCTAATTGAAAAAAATGTAAGTATTCCTCTAAAATAAAAGTTTAATTAAAAACCATTTCCCCCCTAAGATCTTAAATTGTCCCATAGCTAGGAAAAGCTCAGCTGAGTTTCAAGAAGGAAATGGTTAAAAATACAGGCTGGTGCTCAACATAGCCTTAGAGGTCTGGTAGCACCATGAGGGTCATGAAGTTGAGGTTCAGTGATGAAACATAGGATTCAGGCAAGACTAATATGTACAGTTACACAGTTTATGTACATAAAGGTATCCAGCAAGGGAGTCAGTAAGGGCTAAATTCCAATCCTGTGAGTCTCAAACCCTAGCTTTTCTTCCCAGAGAGTATAACTTTTTCTAATTCACACAAAAAATATCATGTAGATTAGTGATAGCTGAAAGGTAAAAATGTGAGGTCCGCTCCGAACCAGAGGCAACATGCTCCACATAGCCAAGGGATCTTTATTCATGGTGGGGGGTCTGTGCAGGTGGGTGCCCAGGAGAAGGAAGGGGAGAAAAGGAGAAGAGGGGACACGGGGCATGGAATTTATAGGGCCCGCTATAAACATGTGGTGGGCTATGGATTGGTCACTTCAAACTGGCCTGATAGGTGGTTGCGATGGGCTTCTTTGATGTGGTAACCTGAGCGGCCAGGCTTTGTTCTCTCTGGGGGCGAGAAACTCAGGAGAGAAACCGCTGGGGAACTGCCTATGCTTTAGAGAGGGGAGGGGCAGAAACGGTATGAGAGGGCTGTTTCTACCTTACAATAGCTATGCAATTAGGGTCATTAGCAAGAGTGAGACATGGCCCCAACCCCGTGGACACACTGGTAGAGTTTTTGGCACGATTATGAGAACAAAGCAGTAGCCAGATTGTTAAATTTAGGGCATGAAGTCAGAATGAGAGGAGCAGCCTGCTTGTCCTCCCAGCTCTCAGATCTCCCTTCTTAATTACTTATCATTATGGACAGATTTGCTCTCAAGTCCTGGGGCAAGGGCAGTGCTGAAGGTAGGATTCAAATGGCTTCAGTACAAATATAAAACGAAGGGAGAGAATGGAGAATGATCAGAGAAGTCATTATGTCATGGTCCAGTTTGCCTCCACTCCCAAACTCCAGATTAATGGACAACAAAACATCTTGCTACTTGCCTGTTGACTTTTTCAAATCCATTCTCCAAATCAATGCCATATCGTATCTGCCTCAGCATATCATTTCTTTGCTGAGAACTCTCTGCTGACTCCCCACTACATTATGTGGAATAAATCTAAAAGTGGCTCACAAATGCATACAGGACATGATGAGTTCGTATTTCTTGAACTCTATTCTGTTCTTTTCTCCACATCTCAAGTTATATTCTGTAACCACAAACCAAGCGGCTCTGAATTGTCTAAGCAGTTCTACTTTCCTGAAATGCCAAACTTGCTCTTACTTCTTCAAATCGTACCTGATATCCGTTCCCTTTGTGTTTGCATACTACTTGTCTACACCTTCGCAATTCCCTTCAATGTTGCTCATTCATTCATAAAGTATTTATATAATATTCACTAAGTCATATTTGCTACACTTAAAGTTGGAGATAGAGAAATACAAAATAGGCGAAGCCTTTGACGTAGGACTCCTTTCAGTTCAGTTGGGAAATCTAACAATGAAATTAGAATCCTATGTCATGACAACTACACCAGCACAAGGTATTACCATTATTTGGTTTTTGCTTTTTCTCCCACTAAAGTATAAATTCTCTGTTTTATGATCTCTGCATCTCTAATATCTAGTATTTAATATAATATCTGCATCTCTAATATCACATTGTGATAGGTGCTTGTTGAATGATTTTCTGTTCCAAACATATTTAAATTAAACTGTTCTGCATCCATTAAAGTAATTCCATTGTTTCCTCCTCATGGATTCCTCTTCTTGCTAGTGAGGATAGTATTCTCATTTTCTTTCTTTCTTTTTTTTTTTTTTTGGTACTGGGGATTGAACTCAGGGGTACTCGACCACTATTTTGTGTGTATCCCAGCCCTATTTTGTGTTTTATGTAGAGACAGGGTCTCACTGAGTTGCTTGCTTAGCGCCTTGCCATTGCTGAGGCTGGCTTTGAACTCGTGATTCTCTTGTCTCAGCCTCCCTAAGTGCTGGGATTACAGGCTTGAGCTGCTGTGCCCAGCTAGTATTCTCATTTTCTTTTGATCACGCTGTCTCCTGCTCACAACTCCCTGGGGGCTTTTATAAATTCCTTAGACTAGTTTACAAAGCTTTTTATTTTCTCAGTCCTCATGATCTTACAAGTTCATTTCTTTCCACTATCTTCTGGAATAGGTGTTTGCTTTTTGGATATACTGCATTTGAGATCCCTATTAAATATGCAAGATGCAATGTGAAGTAGGTGGTTGAATATGAGCCTGAAGTTTATGAGGGACATTGAAAGTGGAATGAAGTGGACTTGTGAGAAGGTAATTTCTTCCTAGTAAAGATTTTCCTTCCTTTTATGAATTAACTTTCTATTGATCGTGTATTCTAAGGTTTTATGGAAAGTTTTTTTGGAGGGGAGGATTTTGCAAGCTCCAGTGTTCTCCAAATACTCCTAAAATCAGTGACAAACATAAAAGACCTCTGAACAAATAAGTTCTTTTTTAAGTTACTTCTCAATAATTTGAATCTGGGGAAAATCTAACTATTTTGAAGTAATTACCATCAAATAACCACTGTTTTGAGCATGGGATATTTGGGGAAAATTGTCTAAATTATATTTTACTTTCTGATTTTTCTTTTTTGCTAGCATCTAATCTAAGCTATTAATGAGGTAAGAGCAGCTTTTAGTTCTAAAAAGAACACAGCAAAGCACAGATTTGTGATAATTTGAGCTAAAAATAAGGAAAAAAGAATAATGTGCTGATTAAATAAGTATATGACATGGAAGCTGATGCTATTTGTGACCAAGAGAGTCTTCATGATTCAGTAATACAAAGGAAATAAACTTACAACTGTCTTCTTAAGTGTACCCTCAAGATAGGATTTAACAAAGATACTGGTAAATTATTATTATCCTTTGTAAGTATCAAATTATGACAGCATGATTTCAGAGAACCAAACATTCCCTCAAATGCTACATCTTTTTCTAGAAATGTATTTCTGAGTACATTTTCTTCTAGGAAACTGTAATGCACTTAGTTATTGAAGTTGTTCTGGAGGTGGAAGAAGGGCAAGCGTAGTCCTCTTGTTCATCACTTTTGGATTTTCAGTCCCCTTTTCACACTTTGTGTATGAGTGACTACACATGGTCCCAGGACACACTGTTAACTTTCCTTATTTTATTTGTGACTTATTTCTTCCCTCTTATTTCTATTTTTTTCTGTCATTTCTTTTCCCCTTAACTGTTATTAGAGTCATAGATAGTTTCAGATATAATGGGAAATTCAGAGTAGTTAGACAGTAAAGTATCAGTGGAGGGGAAATGAGGCCCATCAACAAATCCCTAAGAATTTTAAAAGAATTTATGTTAATTTTTTATCTTGATAAAATCACCCAATATCAAATTTGTTTAGAGTGAAAATAATATGATTTCTGATCTTAAAACCTAAACTTAAGTTGCCATGCAAGAACTTCTTGCCATTTATGACAAGTGGTGGCTGGGTGTCTGGTTCTGAACAGGATAACCTAGTAATTGAACTTTTTCTATGAGGAAGGATCCCTGGCAGGAAGCTCTGCTAATTCCTCATCATGCTGGAATATGAAGATCTCTACTCAGCTGGAATCCTCTGAAGTTTAAAACAAAACTTCTGGATGTGCCATGTAGCTACTCCCTCAGAAGGCCCTGTCATCTCCCCTTAAAGGCCCTGTCACCTCCTGGTTCCAACTACTCACAAAACACAGATGCCTTTTCTTCCCTCCAGTCCTTAGGGAAAGCCTTTTCCAGATCCAGCAACTTCCTCCTTCTGGCTACTTGATGCAATTTTGGTCTTGGAGTAGGAGTACCAGGAATATTCTACTTTAGAGTTAATATTCTGTCTGTCAAACAACTGTATTTCTCCATTCAAAACATTAAATTGAATAAGCTTAAATTTGTTAATGACATCACAAGCCATGTAATTTAATGCACACTACAGATTTTTGTTAGTTTCTGTATCATGTCTTTCTAAAATGTAACCAACAAATTTTAATCAAGCATGTTTGTACATTTTCTTAAAGTCACACAGCATGTTAATGTTCAAATTTTAAAATGCACCTAGAAATATTGGCAATTTACTTTTTGTTGAGTTTGTGCATGGAAAATTTGTGCTATCACTCATATCAAACTCCATTGGTGGAAGCAGATATTGCTTATTTCAATGTAATTGGCCAGATGAAATTTAAAAATCTGTTAATGTAATTTTTAGATATGAATTAGCAAAATCTTTTGTTTATATGAATCTAATATAATTATTTTGGGGAACTATTGGCATTTTAACTATATTTCAAATATGATTTTTTTAAAATGCAATAAATAAATTTTCTCAGGAAAAATATCCATCACTACAATTTCAAGGAATACCTATATTTTGTTCATTTATAAAGAGAATTACATGTTTCTAAAGGTACATAAGCTCATACTTGTAACAACAGGACTTTTTAGCACTAGAAGGGATAACTTTATACATCTTAAAAACTAAAATTATGAGCCGGGCATGGTGGCGCAAGCCTGTAATCCTAGCACTTAGGGAGGCTGAGATAAGAGAATCGCGAGTTCAAAGCCAGCCTCAGCAATGGCGAGGCACTAAGCAACTCAGTGAAACCCTGTCTCTACATAAAACACAAAATGGGGCTGGGGATGTGGTTCAGTGGTTGAGTGTTCCTGAGTTCAATCTCCAGTACCCCCAAAAAAATTCTCTGAAGTATCTGCTTGAATGAAAGTTAAAGACTTTTTTGCAAGTAAAAGAAAAATTAGGTAAGATAGGCTATGAGACCAATCCCTATATGAATTTTGTAGTCCATGACCTAATGCCCAAACGGAAGGCTCAGATGATAGATAGGGAAACCAAACTTTCTGAATATCTGCAGATTGATATCTTCTGCCCTACTCAAAATTGCAAATTGTAAGTAACCTCAGTTCTCAGATCTCTGAAGACCATATTTAAAATTGTGTCAAGCCACTTTGCAGGCTTAGTTTTCTCCATGACCTTTTGGCACACTATAAACTGTACTTATTTATCTTGTTATTATTTTTCCTCTCTCTTAAGACCCCTGAGAGCAGGCACTTTTCCCTACTTTGCTCATTGTACTATAAACAGTGTCCACAACAGTGCTTTCACATGGTACATATGCAGGAAATATCTGCTGGTTGAATGAATAAAGAAGGGAGATAGGAAGTGAATTGAGTTAGAACTTATTTTCTCATAGGTAAGATGCATTCTTTAATCACAGAAGTAAGATGGACTAAATATTTAAAGATATAACAGAAGCAGCATATTAGAATTAATACTTTTGTGTTCAGAAGGAAAGTGTACACCAAGATCTTACATTGTAGTACTTTTAACAAGAATTTGGTTTCTTAGAATAAAAGTCTCATTATTTAAATTTAATATATAAAACTGGATAATTAGACTGGTCATTTTTAAGATGAAATATTACTAATTTGTGCGTAGTGTTAGGACATCTCTGAGAACTTAAGACTCACCATTCTTAGAGATTAAATCTATGACATTTATAAGAGTTATGTAAATAATCAGACAAGATCTATTGAAGAAAACTGTAGTACTTTGAAAGGAAACCAAGTACATTAAACTCATAAATACAACTTCAAATTGTGAAGGCATTTAACTGTTTAAAGAGTTAACATTATCTAAATGTCTCTTAAAAGTGGTTATTAGCAGGGCATGGTGATGCATACCTACTTGGGAATCTGAAAAGGGAAGATGGCAAGTTTAAGGCCAGTATGGGCAACTCTATATAGTTAGTCTAATTTAGTAGTTCAAATTATGCTATTTATTAGATATAATTTTTAAAAAGAAAAAAAGTTACTACAATGTAAATATGGTTAAGTTTAAAGAAACAGAAACAATCAGTAGTCTAAATATCTCCTATCAAACATGCATATTCTTTCTCATTAATTATTTTCATCAATTTAAAAAAGTTTCAAAGAGTAGGTAGAATATAATAAATAAACATTGATAAAGAAGTAATGCTATGTTGATTAATGAATAGTTTTAACATACTGAAGAAAGATATAGTTGGAAATCATTAAATTTTCCTCAAATTTCTATTTTTCCCAATTTAATCTGATTTATTAGTATATCTTTGCATTTCCCATAATACTATAGAAAGATAACAACTGCAATATCTTTGTATTTTTTTCCAAGTCTAAACATGAAATTTATTTATGTTTCTATATACCTTATAACAGAGCCTAAAGGTAATTTTATGCAATCATTTTAAGCACCACCTGTCACATGAAGTCAGGTATGAAAATTTTACCTTGTGGCATCATGTTGACATTCAAAAACTTTTACCTTTTGGAATATTTTTGTTTTTCTTTTTAAGGTGAAGTCCATTTTAACAACTTTTTTTTTTGCACTTTTAAAATTTGCTCTAATTGGTTGCACATGACAATAGAATGCACTTTGACACATCAGACATATATAGAGTATAATTTCTCATTTTTATGGCTGTACATGATGTAGAATCACACTGATCTTATATGTGTACATAGGTTAATAATGTCAGAGAATGCAATATCTTTTTCTAGAAAAAAATAAAATATGATGAAAATACTATAAGCTTAATTTGCCATAGATTTCAGATATACAAGTCTTTGAAAATTATTTTAAGCCCTGTAGGCAAATAATTGCCAGAACCAAAATCAATCTAGTCTGATTTTAACCTTAGCTACTGTGTTACTTGCATTCTGTTCTTTTTAATGTTTTTCTCCAATTAAAATTCTCTCAAAATCAAAGATTATTCCCTTGCTCCACTTGATGTTGGTAAGAAGAATACAGATGGAATATTGTACTCAATTTGAGGTTTAATATTTTCAGAAGAACATTGAAAATCTGGAGAATACATTTTGTTTGCATGCATCCACTCACTCGTGCATATGTCAAATACGTACAGAGAATTTGTATGGGTCAGGGAGCATAAAAGGCATTAATTAAGGGGAGGAGACATCTTCTTTAGGAGTTTGGAATCTATTTAATTCAATTTTGGAAAGTTCACTAATTTTCTCCTGTGATGACCTCCAAATATATAAAAATCATTAAAGTTATTACTAGATTTTATGGAATCATGAAATTGAACAAACTAGCTCTAGAGCTTTAAAGAGAAAACTATCATCTATAGAGCTTGCTTAACCACAGAGAGTTATATTTAATTTCACAGGCTACTTTGCAGTTCTTAGATGCCATAAAATTCTGTTGCCTTAGCCAAAACTGTAGTTTGCAAGGCAAATTACAAAAAAAAATTTCATGCATATGACACTGACTCCTGGTAAAAATTTAAAGACTTATCATAAAAACTAAGTGATTTAGATCCCCACTATTATGAGAGGAGGTACAAAGAGCAAGTATTCCATGGCTGGGTCAGAGCTTATTTGATACTTTAATTGCTATGGCACCAAAATTTCTGATCACAGAAACTAAACAAATGTTATAACTCCCTATGGTCCTATTGGAAAAGAAAAAAAAAGTATTTTCAGGAATTCTAATCCTAACTTAGAACTAGAAGTTCTGGACAAAAATAAAGTAAAATCTATTTGAAGCTGCAAGAAAGCTGCCAAATGGTAGATTTGTTAAGACCAAAATCCCAGAGAGAGTGGAAGTTTTGAGGGGTGAACCCAGGATCTGCAAATTCCAAAGTGACTAGTGAGACTGTAAAACTTTATGGACACATGAAGTTCCAGTGACAGAAAACTGGAGTAAACACTGCAAGTTTTATGCTAGGAACCTGAAGGGTCCCACACTAAGAATCAAAAGTAAATCAGAAATAAGGTCCAAATTAGAATCAGTTTAGTTGCAGATAAGATTGAAATGATTTGGGATTCCTAGCACTTCAGTAAAAGAAGCAAAAGTAAAATCTCTTTATAGGAAAATAACATCATCTTGAGATTCAAAATATCTATAATTTCCATATGTAGTTTCTAACATTAAATGGAAAATCCTCAGGCATTCTAGAAGACATTAATCAAACACCAAGGGAAAAATAATCAGGAGATCCAGTAATGTAATTATCAGACATAAATTTGTAAATAACTATGATTAGTATGTTCATGATGTTAAATAACTGTACAGTCATCTTGGCAAAGAAATGTAAATTACAAAGAGCCAAAAGGAAATTTTGCACTGAAAAATACGGTAGCCAAGTTAAAGAACTCAATGAATAAGCTTAACAGGCTGAGCAAAACTGAAGAGAATAAATGAGTTGAAATATAGATTCGAATAAAAAAAATGCCCAGATTGAAGTATGACAGACAAAAAGATAGAAAATATATAAGAGAGATAGTTTGAGATTCAAAATATCTATATTTTTATAATATCTATAAAGAAATATATAACATAACAAAATATATCTATTACATGTGAAGCTGGAGTCCTAGAGAGAGGAGAGAAAGGTCATGGAACAGAATCAACACTTGAAAAGGTAAAGCCTGAGATATTTTTTCCAAAACTGGTTCTGAGGATGAAGAGTTGAGAAAGATCCTTTTGTGAGTTTGGCAGAGAAAGGGGTAGAACAATAATTGTGAAAAATGACCAGATCCCTCTCCATAACAAAGATCCACTTTACAGAGGAAATTACTTAGCAGAGAATTATACTACCAGGGAAAAGGCATTTTACCTCAATTCCTTCAAGTCCTTCTGCCTCACATAAGGTGGTGGGATGGGGGAAGCTAAGAAACAGTTAAGTAACAGCCCCCAAACACATGTCCACGAAAAGACTGAGATTTATTCACAAAAGATCCCCTCTGCTACACTACCACATACCAACAAGACTCCCTTAAGTAACAGTTGGGTTATTGCTGAAAGAGCTGCCAGAGAGACTCTCTTGGAGGAGTACATCCCAAAACCCAAAGTCAACAGGGAAGGGGAAAAGAGGACACAAGAGGAATGGGAAGGCTCTCGCACTTAAGACTGTAGACATTGAACACAGTCAAATTCCTAGCCACAGTGACAAGACACACTGACAACTGGTTTACTGGCCCTATGACCTAATACAACAACATGCCTGGCTTTTAACAAAAGAATTACAAGGTATGCTAAAAGACAAGAAAAATCAGTCTGAGGAGACAAAGAAAGGATCAGAATTAAATTTATATGTGACAGAGGTCTTGAAATTATGAGACTGGGAATTTAAAATACTATGATTAATATATTGAAGGCTCTGATGGAAAAATGGACAATATGCAAGACCAGATGGATAAAGTAGGAAGAAAGATGGAAGCAAAGCTCTAAGAAAGAATCAAAAAGATGTGCTGAAAATAAAAAACACTGAAATAGAAACAAAGGGTGGCTTTAATGGGTTTTTCAGTAGACTGGACATGAGAAGATCAATGAGCTTGAAAAGAGATTGATAGAAACGTCTCAAAATGAAATGCCAAGAAGAGAAAGAGCAAACACACAAAACAGAATAGAACACCATTGGGAATTATTTGGGAAAAACAGATTGGTAACATACAATATATGGATTGACCCTGGAGCCCTCATTCCATTTTTAGGTTCTGTATAACAAAGTATCAAGGGGGAAGAATGATGGTTCCATAACACACGCAGAAGTATCCCGCCACACACCCGAGTTTAAGTGGGACTTGGTGGATTTATGAATATAATCTGTTTTTAGCTAAAATATCCCTCAAAATATGTACAAGTGTTTTAAAGACAGTACCACAAAATAACAACGATGACGACAACAGCAACCACAAAACCCTAGGTCTAATAGTGATGTTGGTAAAAGCAAGGAGTAATCAGAAGAAAGCTGAGCTGAACACCTCTGTTGCCTCCTGTGCGCCCTTTTCTCACCTCTGTTACAACAGGATGAACCACAGCAGTCTAATTCGGTCTTATGGGGTAAGGCAAAAATGTCCAAAATTATCAAGAAGGCTTTTGCAACAGCCGTTCATGTTCATTATCATTCAAAATTTAATTCATTCTAAATGTACAATGTGTATTCTTATATTACGCTCTTGTGGTGCCTCTTTCTCAGTTACCATGGTCATGAAAATTAAGTATCAAAATAAGCTTAGTGGTCTGTAAAAAAAAAATGGTAGTCAGAAATGAAAATGGTGCCTGTCTGGATATTTGATAATATTAAAGAATATTTGTTATATTTTTGTATTAATATTTTTGTGGTATATTTAACAAATACATATGTTTAAGAAATACATTGAATTATGTACAGATTAAATTATATAACATCTGGAATTTATTTCAAAATAATCTAGGGCAGTGGTCAGGGAGTGTGTGAGGGTATAGAAAAACCAAGATGTCTATGACCTGACAGGAACTGAAATGGATGAAAAGTACAGAGGTTTTTTGTTTTAGTATTTGCTCTACTTTTCTATTAAAATTTTACACAACACAACAGGGGAAAACCTTAATATGAAGCTATTAGTCTCATCTTTAGTTTACTGTATCACAGTGTTGACACGGTATTTTCAAAGTAATAAAGCACATTCAGTAGCATTGCTCTCATTAAATTGGTAAGCAGATAGGTATTTTATGTTAACTACCTCAATTTAGCTATTTTACAATGTATACATATCAAAACATGATGTGTATATGATAAATATATACAACATTTATTTATCAATTTAAAAATTGGAAAACAAGCCAGGTGAGGTGCTGCACTCCTATAATCCCAGAGATTCAGGAGGCTAAGGCAGGAGGATCATGAGTTCAAAGTTAGCCTCAGCAATTCTGCAAGACCCTAAGCAACTTAGCAAGACTCTGCCCGCCCCCTGCAAAATATGTACATATGTATGTGTATGTGTATGTGTGCGTGCGTGCGTGCATGTGTGTGTGTGTGTGTGTATAAATGAGCTGGGGATGTCAGGATGTGACTCAGTGGTTAAGTGACCCTGGGTTCAATCCTCAGTACAAAGAAAAAAAAATTAGAAAACTTCTGTCTAAAGAAATTGTGATATGTAACTCTGCATTTGATTTCAGAACAGAGTTCATTAGCAATCAATTTTTTTATTGCAGTTACAAGTACTTGGAAATTCTAGTATTGCCATAAAAATACAATTATTTTTAATTGTATTTTTATTTAATTGTATTTTTATTTTATAGTTCTTTGAACTATATTTGAAAAGTGCTTATGATTAAACATTTTCAAAAATGAAATTACCCTGAATGTGTTCAGAAAAAGCAAAATTGTTTTTTACCACTAATTAAAATTTTTGCATTGTTTTAAAATTTGTATTATGTTAACAGTATGTTTTATTTCACCTAAAGTTTCATTTATAATTCATCATGTTCTTACAAAGTGAAAAAGAATTAAAAAAATAAAATTTATCATGTTCTCATTTTTACTTTTGTTGTGAATTTTAATTCACTTAATATAATTTTAGTGCAGTGTATTCATATAACTAATAAGTAACTGAATCTGCATATTTTGGGGTGCATGCTTCCAAATCATTTTCTGATGAGGGTCACACACATTCAAAAACAAAACAAAACTGGAGATCACTACTCTAGAAGTTATTAATTCATTATGAAGTGCAATATAAAGTTCTTGCCAATATCCTATCTGCCTCTATTGAGAAATATTCTAGTGCTGTTTTAAACTCACCACAGTTGTGAGTTTAAAAGAATCTGGCTACGTTGTTGAATTATGTTGCCTGTAGTAAACAACCAAATGAGCAAACATTCTTTAAACTAGCACACTCTGATGGAAGGTGGAAACATGGATAAACTACTCTCATATGCAAGCATGATTGGGAAGTACTGAGGAGTTAATCACATGATCCTTGAAAAATGCACAATGCTCTTGTCTGATTTTATCAGAGCACCAGACTTTCTTTGACAAATGGACTGTAGAGCCAATTAGGCCAAAGTACCACTTCCTCATTCTATCATTCAAATATTACCTTTCCAAAGATTCATAAAGTAAATAATCCACTGATTGCCATCATTTAATTCAGTGACCTTGACATGTTTGAATTTAGAATATAGAGGAAAAATAAAGTACTTCCTATAAGAACCTTCCCTCAATCATCAGGAAATCTCAACAAAGCAGAGTGAAAATAATTTTCTCTGATCCAGCAAACAAACCACAAACATCTGTTTTACAGTTTCCCAAATCAGAAGAGTTGACAGCTGTTACATTCTAATTGGCTATTTCATGAAACTATTCAACAATTGATTGACCTCTGTTTAACTTTGATATTGCTTCATTCAAAAGAAAATATATTTTCTTGAAAAAGCAAAATCAATTTTAGTGTCCCCAAGATTGAATTATAGACAGAAAATAGAAATACCAAGATTGGCCCGTAAACTGCAATTCTGAAAAAGAAACGTGCTGAATGCATTACCTTTGAATCCACTCTCTGTTAAAGCAGTTCCAATAAAAATCTCAGTGTCTCAATGCCTTCTTCTCTTAAACCTTTTTGCCTGCTATTCCTGTCTCAGTTCAACATAGGTGAGCTGAGTGGGTGGTAGCCCTGCTCACAGCACTGCGCTGGTGGGTTAGAGGATATTTAAGATTAAGCAGAAATTCTGAAGCAGTATTAGCCAAGATAGTTCTGAGATGTGCAGGCTGGATAAAAAGACAACATTTAATAAGGACAAGTAACTAAAGAATTAAAAGATATGTTGCCCATGAATGCAAAATCTGATGAGATATAACTGGAAAAAAATTACAGGAGGTTGCTAGAAGAATAAAGAGTTAAACAAAGGCTACAGAGTATGATTTGGGTGTAGCAGCTCAGCATGTCTGAGAGTCCTTTTAACTGGATCCTTACCTCTACGTACTGGAGGCTGACATGCAAGGCAGAGTCACTCTCCCCTCTATTCCTTGATTCCTCCGAAGTAGCCACAGATGTCCTTGGTTGGGTGTGTGACTGGGGATGGAAGTAGGTCCTTGGTGTGCTGCTCAAGGCATTGAATCTGAGTGTCAGGACTGGCCTGGAATAGAATATATGAGGCAATTTTCAAACATTCATAATGTGTCAGTCAAGTTTTCATCATTGTGAAATACCCAACAAGAACAATTTACAGGAGGAAAAGTTAATTTGGGGCCTACAGCTTCAGAGGACCAGTTCATGGTCAGTGGATTCTATTGCTCTTCCTCCAGCCATGCTTCACCTGCCTATAGTTATTGTCACAGGAGAAAATCTGTCTCTCGAGAAGGGTCCAAGGAGTTCCAAGAGAGAAGAGGGAATTCAACCTAGAATCAGCAGGGTTCTTAGCATACATGTTGAAAAAGAAATTCAGTACATGTCAGTCAAAGGCACAGACACATGTTTAATTAAGAAAGTAGACACAAATTTAAGGGAAAACGAGGCCTATCTCAAGTCCAGTATTTATAGAGGGTTGTATTAGGGGCTGGACTGGAGCCAGGGTGGAGCTGAACAATTCTGTGCCAGTTTTCCCTGCATGTGTATATTTTCCTCATTTTACAAGGGTATGGGGCCAAGGGCCTATTGCTCAAGATTACAAATATGCTTTCTTCATCTCAGTGGCTCATGGATATTTCCTTTTAGACTCATTATTTTTCTGTTTTTATCCTTAATTCCTATCTCAGTTACTACCCAATGAGCCATTCAAATTACTAATCCACCAAATGGATTAATTTGCTGATTGGATTACAGCTCTCAAGATCTGATCATTTTAGCTACCTCTGAACATTCTGGTTTTGTGCTCTTCAGGAGACACCTAATATCCAAACCATAATGCAAAGTATAAAGTGAGGAAAATAAGATCAATATACAAAATGGCAGGTTTTAAGCAAGCAATTGATGAGATCATCAACACTGTATCACTGCTGTGGGTCACTTTGCACTAGTTTGTGCCTCTGTTTGAATCATCTGCTCTCAGAGAAGCGTGCTTTTCAGTAAAGTTTTGTGGGATTCTTGGCTTTGTTTTAAGGGTGTGCTACTGTGGGAACTATTCCAGGTTTTGATGGGCACATGGTCAGGGATGTCTGGAAACTATAACCATGTTATTGATACTTTGAACATGGACCTGTGCCACGTAATTTAAAAAGTTTTATTTTTGTCTCCCACTATTCCATTAAATCTGTCCAATGGTAGTCATCTTTATCTGTGAAAACTTGATTCCTCTTATTTTGGTGATCTTTTTTGTGAGGTAGGGTAGGTGAAACATATTCTATGGCTTTTGTAAAATAAAATGAAAACTAGACAAATAAAATTAGAGTTAAAACAAAAAGACAGGGCCGGGGCTATGGCTCAGTGGTAGAGCACTTGCCTCACATGCGTGAGTCACTGGGTTCAATCCTCAGCATCACATACAAATAAATAAATAAAATAAAGACATTGCATCCATCTACAACTAAAAAAATATATATTAAAAAAAAAAAAGACAAACTGGTGAGTTGGACATTTGGTTTCCAATACATGGGTCTTTTCGAAAATTAACCAGCTTCCATGGAACATAAAGCCCAAAAGAGACTGACCTCAAAGTTTTGTATCCAACATGGGACATATTTGAAAATCAGTGCTAGACATGATCATACAGGGATGGAAAACATAATAACTATAGATCATAGGACTGTCCATAGCAAACTCTGAAAGGTGCTGACCTTTATAGAAACATTTGACAGTATTTGCGAAGGATGTTAAAGGTTTGAAATGGAACAATCCAATATGGTAGCTGCTGCAGCAGAATAATCTTTTGGGTCTAGATAGATTTGTCCATTCATCCCCTGTATTAGTTGGAATCTTCAGGCCTCATCTGGAGGAACATATGAATTCAAAGTAATTAACATTAGATAAAAGTAGAATTTAGTTTCTCAAATGCCTTAGTCATAGTTCAAGTTCTCAATAGTTAATATGAGCTGGGCGTGGTGGCTCGCGCTTGTAATTCCAGCACTTAGGGAGGCTGAGACAGGAGAATTGCGAGTTCAAAGCCAGCCTCAGCAACGGCGAGGTGCTAAGCAACTCAGTGAGACCCTGTCTCTACATAAAACACAAAATGGGGCTGGGGATGTGGCTCAGTGGTCAAGTGCCCCTGAGTTCAATCCCCAGTACCAAAAAAAAAAAAAAAAAAAAATAGTTAATATGGCTAGTGGCTGCTACACTGGGCAATGAATATATAGAGCATTCCCATGATTGAAGAGATTTCAACCGGCCAACACCAATTTGGAATGTTATCTTTGGAGAATGTTACATTATGTGGGTTTTCTGTTTTTGAAGAAGGGGAGTATTGTTATTCACTACTGAAAACTTGTATATATTTTGTTCTTTCTAGTCTCTGGTCAAGAGACAGTTGGATGGGAAAAAGTTTACCTTAATTGTTGATAAAATTGATTAGAGAACCTGGCTTTAAATCCGTAGCAAAATTGATGTTTATGATTAGACAGTCTTGCCTGCCCAGTCACTGTATTGGCTAGAATCTTCATGCTTCCTCTGGGGAACATAAAAAATTATTTACCAGTTGTATAACCTTGGGAAATTCATTAAATATCTGTTCTGGTTTAGATGAGATGTTCCCCAAAAGCTCATGTGTAAAACAATGCAGGAAACCTCAGAGGTGAAATGATTATGAGAACTGTAACTTAATCAGAGGATTAATCCACTGATGTGGATTAACTGTGTGGTAACTGTAGATAGGTAAGTAGGGTGTAGCTAGAGGAAGTAGGTCACTGGAGATATGCCTATGGAGTTTATATTTTGTCCTTGTGAATAGAGCTCTCTCTCTCTTTCTCTAATTCCTAGTTGCCATGTCCTGAGCTGATTTTCTCTACCATGACCTTCCACCATGATGATCTACTTCCCCTTGTACCCAGAGCTCTGGGTTTGGCCAATCATGGACTAAGGCTCTTAAACCATGAACCAAAATAAATGTTTCCTTTTCTAAGTTGTTCCTCTCAGGACTTTTGGTAACAATAATGCAAAAATGACCTCTTTAAGCCTCAACTTCCTTAGCTGCAAAATGGGGATAATATTATATTTTGTGGAAAGAGGTTACTAAATTTACACAGTGCTTAGAAGAACAGTACCTGTTATGCGCGCATGCACACACACAACATACACAAATGCTATTTGTTTCTTACTTGTAGGGCATCCAAGTTACAGGTATCAATAGACAGATATTCAATCTGTTCAGATTAGTTTTAGCAGTTCAGCACTTAAACTACTCTTTTACAAAAGATGTAGCTTCATTTTATTTTCAAGCACTAGGCTAGTCTAGGGATGTTACTCTCCCTCACACAGCCACTAGGACTGAGTTTCTTAAACTTTAATATGCATGCAAATCACATGGGAAATTTCATTAAAAAGCAGATTCTAGACGCAAAGGTCTAGAGGATAAGGCCTAAGATTCTGCATTTGAACATATTTCTATATGAGGCAAAGTTGCTCATTTGCCACAGTATTTTAAGTAGCAAAGCACTGTGAAACAGTGAAAATTGCTTTAAGAAGTTATGGGTCTTTTTTTCTTTTTTGTAAAATTTCTCCATCTTTAGAATACAGAGATGGGTAAACTCAAACATATATTCTGATGAACTTTATTTTTTAACTTGTTATTTTACATGTTCACTTTGAAATGTGATTTGACCTTTAACTCATAATTTAATTCACTGTAAATTCTCTTTTAATTTTAGTGATCCTGTAAGCTACTCAGTCTTTCAAGGAGTTTTGTTAGATTTAGCCTTAGGCTAAAGACTTCAGGCTAAGTTTAGCAGCTGTTAGAAATAATGCAGTAGATAGGCAGGCTCTGAAGTACTGGAGGTAAACTCAGGACATTTTGGAACACTCAAGCCTTAGAAAAAATACCCATTGTGAAAGAATGACCTATTTTGAAGCTAGGTATAGGTACGGTTATTCTTATTCTGCAACCCAGAGACCATCCCCACTTCATAAACAAAATATTTTTATCTGCAACTGTAGCTTTCCTTATATAATCAGATTAATTTAAATTGAATGGATAAATGAAATATTCTCTCTACCTTTATGTGTAAGGCATCTTCCTTGCTGCACTTGTCCCATAAAGCTCTATTATTTATTTTCCTTCTTTCACTCTTCTATTCAGAAACCTTTATAGAATTTATTATGATTCTGGGAGCTGAAAAAACAGCTGTGAATTCAGACAAAATTCCTGGCTTCATGAGACTTTAATTTATGAGAAAACAGAGACAATGAAGACGTAAACAAATACAACAACTTGAGGATAAGTACTATTTAAAACGAAACAATAAGTAATTTATGTTAAGTTACCTGTTCAAGGTCAGTTCCACCAACACAAAAATGGTAAAACTGAAATTTGAACAGTTATATTTATCTGGAAACTCTGAGCTCTGTTCAATCACTACAATAGTATGCACCATTTCAAATGTAAATTCTTGTTTCTCTTGGGAGGAACCATATGCAGCTCACCAGCCCTACTTCCCTTCCCATTGCTGCTGCACTTTCATCTTCTATTGCATTTCTTTCTAGTTATCTCTTGTACATTTACCTTTTTCACTTCTATTATAGTATAAACTCCTTAAAATTAGGATTATATACATTCAGTCGACTTTATTAGTGGGTTCCACATCCACAATTCAACCAACGATGCTTGAAAATATTTTTAAAATTTTGTCTACACTGAACATTTTCTTGTCATTTCCTAAAACTTACAATATTATAATAATGTATATACTGTTTACCTTGTTTTAGATATTGTAAGTAATCTAGAGATATTTAAAGTATACAGGAATATGGGGAGACGACCAGCATCTCCTTGTGAGGTTCTTCTTCCTGCCAAGGAGGGTGTAAGCTACCTGAGAAATTAAAGTCTAAAACAATTAGTGAAGAACAAAAGACACAGTCAGAATTATACTTTTCAAAAAGTTAGAGTGCCTCATAGTTCCAGTCCATGCAGGAGCTGGGTTAGACAAGAGAAAATGGCTCCAGTGGTTTATTTAAGGGGTACATCAAAGGCAAGGATAAGGTTTCAAGGGTGGTTTTGCTTACTGATGTCTTGCAGTCAGCAGGTTAATTGGCAACTTGGCAGGTCACTCCCATCTCCCGTGCTGGGTGGGACTTTTGGTAGACCTTGAATAGGGATCACAATGACTCAGGGCAATCAACCACAGGAAATGCCCCTGTATCATTCCCAGATACCAGATTCTCCTATTCAATATTCTAGGATGCGGGATAGTCCACACACAGCCTATGGACAGCTCTCTACACAGGAAGATGTACATAGATGATATACAACTATTATACCATTTTACATAAGGGACTTGAGGATCCTCAAAGTTTGATATTTGCAGGACCAATTGCCCCTTGGATATTGAAGGGTGACTGATTATATTTGCCTTAAATTTCTGCTAAGGTGCTACTATTGTGGATGGTCCACAATAAATTCTCAATGAATAATTTGTAAAATCTTTAGCACAGTCCTTGATAATATATGCATGCTTAGCAAATTGTCCCAGTGATTATTACTCAAGTAACTGATACATCAAATTGAAGATCTAATAGGAAACCAGAAAATGCTATCTTCCTCAGTGGTAAGAATTTTTTGCTTGCTCTCCTTACAATCTGAACTAAAGGTTTCTCTGGAAACACAGGGATTAAAGGTTTCCCAGGTTAGTGTTGAAGCCACCATTAGACAGGCAGTCAGTGTAGATGGGTAAATCGAATCAGGTCTGATCAAGGAGGCCAATTTGTGTCTGGAAAGTTGGACAGGGATTGAAATGTTAATGCCTTTAGCGTTTCTCCTTCACCCTTATCAGGATAATCTGCCCTTGCTCCAAACTGTTACTAAGGTAACCTCATAATTATGCCCCCTTCATCAGCTTTTCACCTTATGGCCATCCCACTGAGCACCTCTTGGACCTAGTCGGGCATCTTCTAGGCCTAGTCATGCATGCAGGAAGGAGAGAGATAAGGGGAAGAGAGCAGGAGAACAAAGGAAGCCTAGGACATATAAAAAGGCAAAACATTGGTACTTTTATGGCCCCCACTTCTCCCCTTCTGGGATAAGTCTGTTATCCCTTTTTAAAATAAACCCTGCTTTACATGATTGCCTCAGTGTGCTTCTCTAATGTTCAAACTTCAACATATGAAGGAGTAGAACTCATCACTGGTAACTGGTGGCATCACATTTGGAGGTCTCATGGAGATCTACAACAAGGTAAGCTCCTCTCCATGCACCTCACATCTGTTTGAAGTGCATCTTTCTGTCTCTTTTTTATCTGGAGGATGATTGTGGGCACCATTTGGCTATGGAAATACAGCAGTGCAAGCCACCACACTTTGGTTTCCCGGCCTCGGTGGTTCTCAATCACTTGTTCTGTGCAGAGCAGGCATGTTGGTTCCTGCCGAAGCCATTTCCTGCTTTTTCTGTCCAAGCCCAGAGAGTGATTGACGTGAGTACACAGTGTCTCTAGTCCCACTCTACCTTGGATGCGTGGACTTGGGTAAAGGGCTAGAGCAACTGCAGAATTCTGGCCTGGGCCACTCTTGGGCAAATTCCAAAGTTTCCTTCTCCGGACCCCACTCCTGACTTCCCTCTGGGGTATCTAGGGTGGCCAGTTGTTTAGCAACACTGAGGGAAAAGACCAATAACAACTCACCTCCACGTGGGCCTTAGAAACTCTCCAACATCCCTCTTCTGCATCTGTTCCTCCAGGGTGCTCTTCTCCCCTCACCAACATTAGCAATCCATACTGGAGGGCTGAAAGAAAGACTTGGGATGATTAGTAAGAAAACACCCAGGTTCCCTTTATTTGCATAGTAAGCCTTTACAAGCCAGTTTAAAATCTCCCATTACTTTTCCTATTTGCAGATATACTCAATATATTTCTAAAAAAAAAAAAAAAAAAGCTGCAAGAGGGAGGCATTCTATTTTAAATAAATTTCTCCCATAAACTCCTTGGGGGGAGGTGGTGAGGGCATTTGTTATGTGCCTAAAAACCAGTACATATTCCCCTGCCCTCCAGAGATTCCTCTAGTCCACAAGGCAGGAAAATAGACAAGGAAATGTACAAGGATTCCTCACAATCAAAGTTTATAGTGGTAACAGAGAATCAACAATGCCCTTAAGGCTGAATTCTTCAGGTCCAGGGGTCTCCAGTGCAGGGTAAGCTGGAATCCCTAGCACTTTGCTGAAGAAGGCCAGAAATAACTTTGGCAAAGAAGGGTGATGAGAGATGGGTTTTCTGGATTGTAATGAAGCTCAAATTTAGGGAAATGTCCCTAGGAAAATGAACAGTTTTCTCCAACAGAGGAGAAAGCTTAAATTTTCCCTCATTCAGGTGGGAACTTCTCTCTCAACAATTGTATATTCACCATTAGTCTACATACTGGGAAATTACAGATAATCAGGAAAAGTGCCTGGTTTTCATGTGTTGTCAGGCCTAACCTCAATTGCTGCCATTAGAAGGCCTTAAAAATCACCTACTAAGGAAGAAAACTCAAGGGAATCCCCCTCCCCCAACAATTTAAAACAGATAAGAACAAATTTAGGAGTATTTTCAGAAGCTCCAAATAAATATATTGAGATGTTTCAGAAGTTATACCAGGTGTTTGACCTTACCTGAAAAGATATTATGCTATTACTTAGCCAAACTTTAGCCTCCAATGAGAAGGAGGCCACCAAGCAGCTAAACAATTTGGAGTGATATACATCTTGCCCATGCCCCAGTAACACAATCTGGAAGCAAACTTAATTATCCATCTACAGCACAGGCAATTCCCACAAATAATCCTAACTGAGATCCAAATGATGAGCAGAATGCCTGGAAAAAAATTATAGAAGGCCTTCAGGAAAGTCCTGCTATTTTCACGAAAAGACTCACGTAGACAATAAAAAACACACCACCCTAAATCCTGAATCCATAGAGGGCCACCTACTTTTAAAGGATAAATTTGTCATTCAGTCACTCCAGACATTCAGAGGCATTTATAAAAACTGGCATATGGCCCTCATCAATCCTTAGTGTTAGGTCAGGTCAGGGTCCAAAATGTCCAATTAGGGGGACCGGACAGCAGCTGCAGAGCGGAGCTGCCAGCCAGACGCTGAGGGCACCAGTAGACACGCCTCCTGTCAATCAGCAAGTTTTCCTGACCTATCCAGGAAAGACTCTGGCCTTCTCTTCCTGCCCCCAAGCCCTCCCCTTCCTGACCGGGCCCTTTCGAATTCTCTGTGCACGGAAGCCCCAGCGCCATTCCTCCCAGACACACTCTGATGGACGGGTGGATTCGGCCTGAGAGCGTGCATTCCAATAAAGTCTTGCCGAGCGGCTTAATTCATCTCCTTCTGGTCGTCTAGTCTTTACACTTAGGTTTGATCAATCCTGCAGTTTACAACTTACATTTTTTTTCATAATAGAGATCAGGAGGGAAAAAAAAAAAGGAAAAAAGAATGTAAAGACAGGAAAAGACTGAAGCACTAGTTTTGGCCCCAGGAGGAATAAACTTCCTTGGTGGAAGGAAGGCCAAATTCCTCCACACAGGCCCAACAGAGCCTTAAATCAATTCTAATGGTTCCCGTAACTCTAATCACCATATGAGCCCCAGCTATGCTTCTCCTACTTCTCTGTAGGGAACCAAGAGGTCCATTTCCTCTTTGATACTAAGGCCAGCTTTTCTGTTCTCACTCTTACCCTAGACCTCTTAGGAATATCTGAACAGCCTATTACCAAAAATTTACTCCCCTCTGAGTTATAGGCAGGCTTTGGAAGCCTTTAAGACATTAAAATGGGTGCTTATTTTGAGCCCCTGTCCTCAGCTTACCAATGGAACAAGATTTAACATGTTTGTCACTGAGAAAGGAGGAATAACCCTAGGAATGGTCACACAAAAGAATAGGCCTGCTTAACAGCCAACAGCTTATCTCAGTAAGGAACTTCACATAGTAGCTTTGTTCTAAAGATAATGAAAAATAAGGTATCATAATTTTCAACCAAACCTGTCAGATTACCAACAAGACAAAAAAAAAAAAAGGTTAAGACGCCTTAGGCATGAGGTTTCTGCTCAGAACAGCAGTTTCCCCCAGCTTCTTCCAGATCTCAGCCAGGACTTACATTGAAATGTAAATGGAAGAAGCCTGCAAGCACAGTAGGAGACTGATCTGCAGCTCAAGGAGAGAACAAAAAGGAAAAAAATGTCTTTTAATTTGGCTAGCTTGAACCAAAACTGTATGGTAACTTTACTAAAATACTTACGGGCCATGTCATTTTTTTCTAGGACTCTTGCTTTTTCTTAAATTCTATATTTTGTTTTGAGCTTATGATTTTAATTCTACACATCTAGGTTAATGTTTTTCTGATCAGTCCTACTTTTATTCAATGATGAAGTTTTTAAACATCTGTAACATTGCAATGGAGATTCATCTACAAAAAGCTACAAGGCCTTTGCTATTGTGTTATGTGTACACCCTTGTTTTGAGAGGACAAGACTGACGCCATTTTGTGACTCTGAGCCTTTGTCCTCAACCCAGCAGCCCCTGCCCAGATCAAAATTTTGACACACTTAATGGCACACTGCTGTGGCGCCAGTGAGTCGTTTTGCAATCTGGGCCAACCAATCAGGAAATTAAGCGTTGGGCCCACCATAGCCAAACCTATCAGTCTAAAGGTCAACTGACCTCATACTGACCACACTCACCCTTACCCAATCCTGTAGCGACAGGACAACTGTCCCCCTGTGCACGCTTTCCCTTACCCAATCCTGTAGCTGTCCCCATGCGCGCGCTTTCCCTTACCCAATCATGTAACGCCAAGGCATGTACTCCCCTGCTTGCTTGCGATTGTAATCCATAAAAATCCCTGCTCCCCTAGACTTGGGCCCACACTTCCCTACCGGCTGTGTGGGAGAAGGTGTGTGGTCCCTGCTCGAGCTTGCAATAAAGGACCCTTTTGTGATTGCATCGGAATCGGACTCCTGGTGGTCTCTGGTGGCCTCGTGAGTCTGGGCATTATGGTTTTATATGTTGTATGTCTGTATATGTACACGTCCATATATCATGTACATGATATCAAAATTGGCATATAATGAGTGCTCATCATTTAAAAAATGGATCCAAGTACCTTTTGAAAGATTAAAAATGTGGGGTCCACTCCGAACCAGAGGCAACATGCTCCACATAGCCAAGGGATCTTTATTCATGGTGAGGGTCTGTGCAGGTGGGTGCCCAGGAGAAGGAAGGAGAGAAAAAGGACAGAGGGGATGCGGGGCATGGAATTTATAGGGCCCACTGTGAATGTGTGGTGGGGTATGGATTGGTCACTTCAAAACGGGCGTGATAGATAAGCATTCGTGGTTCGATGGTGACCTTCTTTGATGTAGTAATCTGAGCAGCCAGGCTTTGTTCTCTCCCACGGGAAACGGCTGGGGAACTGCCTCGGCTTTAGAGAGGGGAGGGGCCCAGATGGTATGGGGAGGGCTCTTTTTACCTTACACCTTTAATTCACATGACTTAAGAAGGTTCAATTTAGATTGGGCAAACAAATAAAAATAAAGATATCTTTAAAATTACATAACTCAAAAGTCTCTAGGTGGTCAAAAAACTAAAATGTTGATGTCTATAAAATGTCTAGTACAGTTTTGAGGACTTTTCTTCAACAAGAAAGAGACGACTAATACTGTTTAATACACTTGACTGATATCTTGGTTTTTACAATAAAAATAAGTACATCAGATTAGACATGTATGGGATTAATCATAAATGTGTTTGTTAGAGACATGTGATTAATTTACAAAGTTAAAATGCTGTTAAATTTAACATCAAGTACTCTTAACTCATTGAATTCCATAGGTTAATATTATTGGTGTTTTCATAAATTGGTAATTTTTTTAAAAAGGGTTTAAAATTGCTTTGTCATAACTAAAAACAAAATTACTAAGTTTTAAAGCCCAATAGGTATAATTCTGTATACTTGAGAGAGGCTGACACTTAAGAATCCCAAGTTCAAAGCCAGCCTCAGCAACAGCGAGATGCTAAGCAACTCAGTGAGACCCTGTCTCTAAATGAAAAAACAAAATAGGCCTGGGGATATGGCTCATAGGTCAAGTACCCCAAATTCAATCCCCAGTACCCCCCCAAAAAAATTTCTATATACTTCAGCATTGTATTTTCATTAAAAGTTAATGTAGGGAGTATACGCCATAGACATGTCTGGACATGCTGGGAACTCACTAAGTTGCTGGCCATATGGAACAGCAGCCATTGACATGCTTAGTCATGCCTGCTTGCAATCAATAACGGACTGTAAGGGGAACTAGTCATAGACATTCTTAGCAATGACTGGTTATATTTGATAGAGAGCACAGCTCCATGCATATACACAAAAAATATGCTCAGTTACAATTACATTTATCTCACTGGACATAACCAATGGACACTGACTTTCACAGAGTGTAACCAATCACCAGCTTACACCACCAACTCAGAACTGTATTTAAACTGTTTGTTCTGCCACATTTGGGGTTTCTACTCCAAGGACATCAGTGAGACTGGCTGCCTTGCTGCCCATCCTGGATCAACTCCACCATTCCCTGGCAGCCATTGGCTGAAGAGAACCACCAAAGACAACATCTGTTCTTTGGCCAAATTAGAGTTGTCTGGTAATTTTAGACTTATAAGGATAATAAATTTTATTGGAGATTTATTTATATCATTTAATGTTCTATAACTGGACTTGCTATCTATAAAGTTTTATGTCACATTTTATACTGGGGTAAATTTAAATGTCTTTTTAAGTGAATGAGGGCCTAATCTATTTAAAGGTTAATATTGTGAGACATGAAACATTTTACTATTTTTCCACACAAAAGGAAAGTTAAAAACTCTCTCAGCCTTTTCTTAATTCATGTTTTAGATGTAATATCATGTTGTGTTAGCTAACATTCATGTGGACTCAAGAAACAATATATGTAAGCTTTATAAAATGATGTTAAAGAAACAAAGACCAATTTCAAAACTGGAACATTTTAAGATTTGTGAGGAGCCCCACTTTTCCTGAGATAAGGCTCTGTCTCCCACCTTACTACGTGTTAAAATGACTCCAAAGAAGGCCAGACTTCAGTTCATTTAAAGTTGTATTCTAAAGATTGATTTTGTTGTAAAGATTACTAAGATCTCAAACAGGGGATATAATATATAACTCAGCCAAAATTCAAGATAGCTATTACACAAACTAAATATATTTTTACTCTGGTTAATTTCATTTTGTATTGTCCTTATAAACTCTATGACTGTTGCCTGTTAATGTTTTGCAGAGGTACTGCTTCAAGAACACACAACCCAGGTTATTTTAAGATAAATAAGCCATCAACTACAGGGCAGATAGGATAATACAGATCCCAGTTAATAAAGAGGGTAAATGACTGTAAAGTTATAGACATTAAAGTTAAAGCCTAGGGGCTGGGGCTGTGGCTCAGAGGTAGAGCGCTTGCCTAGCATGTGTGAGGTACTGGGTTTGATTCTCAGCACCACATATAAATAAATAAAATAAAGGTCCATTGGCAACTAAAAGAATATACATTAAAAAACGTTAAAGCCCAGTACCCTTACTGTAAGACTGGTGAGACTGTCTTACTGGGTGTTTAAAATCAAGACTTAAAAATTAAAGTTAGGGGCTAGGATTGTAGCTCAGCGGTAGAACGCTTGCCTCGCATGCGTGAGGCACTGGGTTCAATCCTCAGCACCACATAAAAATAAAATAAAGATATTTTGTCCACCTACAACTAAAAAATAAATGTTTAAAAAGAATTAAAGTTAAATTAAAAGGACCAAGAAAACAAATATTTTGCTCTTGCCCTCTGAGTAGGCCTGAATCCAGGGAACAAGGGAATTTCTTCCTGATCAGGAAGATTAATGAGATCACTGGAGAATGAATGCCCAAACTCACAACTTCCCTCCAGACTGTGTCCCACCTGCAAGCAGGCAGGACACTGGAAGAGTGATTGCCTTATGGCTGGCCCTTCCCTGGCGCCTCCACGCGGGGGTATGGCCGACCAGGCAGTCCCTTCCCTAGAACTGCTGGAATTCATGGACAACTGAAGAAGCCTGGACTCAAGGACCCCTATCATCCTCACTGAGCCCAGGGTACCGCTCCAGGTAGCAGGTAAGTCCACCACCTTCCTAGTGGATGCGGGGGCTACCTATTCTGTTCTGCCTACCCATCCTGGTCCTTTATTTTCATCTCAGATCTTGGCTATAGGAATTGACCGTACACCTTCCTTTCCAAAACAGACAGCCAAACGGGCCTGCACCCTAGAGGGACATCCGTTTACTCACTCCTTCTTAGTTATCCCTTCCTGTCCAGTTCCCCTCGTTGGCTGCGACATTCTCTCCCTTTTAGGAACTACTCTACAGATTCTCCGCCCAAAACCCTCCTCCTTTGGCAGCTTACTTACCTTATCTCACCTTACTACACAAGCTTCTGAGGGAATACATGGACTGGTACCTCCCAGCCCCATCTCCAATCTCACCTTCGGAGGCACACACTTCTCTTCACCCAGTTGATACAGTCTTGCTCCGAGAATTACATCCCCGATCACTCCTTCCTCGCTGGACCAGGCCATACATGGAATAAGACTCTTTGCCCCTAACCAGCAGGAAGAATGCTGCTATTCCATCAGTGAGACTGGGGTCATAGAGCAAAACCTCGATGTCCTTCAGAAGCTAAGCAAAGGACTCAGACATCAGAATCACAAAAATCCTTGATCCACACGGCTAAATTCTTCCCTTATCTCCTGGCTAGCCCCTATTGTTATATCCCTCCATATAATAGATATCCTACTGTTAATGGCTCCTTGCCTCCTCAGGTTTGCTTGTGAGCTTCTCAAAGAAATTGCCAGGGTAACGGTCAACCAGATACTCCTGCTTCCCTATAACCACCTCCCCTCTGACCCCACATTCGAACCTCCACCCTATGATGCCCCCCAATAAGCAGTAAGTAGCCAGACAGGTTCAACACCCTTTATTATCAAAGAGGTCAAAATGTTGGGTCAAGAGATGGCTGCTAGACAAAGGTGGGCTGGGCATCTGAAGTTACCCACGCATGCCAAGACTTCCCTTGCACGCCAAATAGTCGACTGCTCACTACTCTGACTCACTGCTCTGATGTCAACTAATCATCAATGAACACGCTGACCTCTGAAATTGGCCCATACCTGTCATTGGGCCTCAGCCAACCAAGAAGAGATGCCTCTTTATGAGAATTCCCCTCCCTCAACCTACCCATAAAAATGGCCTCTCCCAGTCTTGGGTGTGACTTCCCTGGCCCACACTGGTGGACCAGTGAACCTCGCCTGAGAGTGGAATAAAGCCCAATAAAGTCTTGCTTATACCCCTTCGGCTAATGGTCATGGTCTTTACCACTGATCTGACCTTACACTTATTGGTTAAACCTATGTGAACTTTCATTTCATAAACTTTTACAGAACATTAGATAAGGCTCAGACAAACATATTTAGTTTCAGATGTGTACATATCTCTAGTCACATATATTCAGTTTATTCATAAAAAATCATGCCTGGTCAAAATTGTAGGTTATGTTTCTCTAACAAAAGAAAAATCCTAAAGGAAATGGACATCCCACTTTAATATTTTGTAGCTCTCAAGCCTTGTATAAATTGTTACTCATCAGTGTGAAGTTGTTTTTTTTTTTTTGTTATTGTTGTTTTTTTTTTAATGGGCAAGATAAATAGAGTAGGATATCTGGAAAAGCTGACTCAATTCACATTTTAAACAACTGTCCAGAAGAGAATGAATCTCCATAATCTCCATTAATGTCTTTCTCTTAAGGAGTTATCCCCGTCTCCCTGGGGGCAAGTTATTTCCTCCTAAAATAAAATCTTGGTTAACATAACATTGATTACTTTTCTTGGGGTCCCTTTGGCCTAAAAGGCCTTATTCACTTCTAGGAGACCTCCAGCAGAGAAGGTTCTGTTCTTTTCTTGAAGAAATTGTTACTTTTGGGGTGAGCATGTTATCTGTATATTTAATTTACATAACAAATTTTATCCCAAGAGAGGGGTCAGAAGTCTGGACTATTAAAAACAAAAACAAAAACAAAACAAAACTGTGCCTTAAATCTTTTCCCCTTCCAGTTTGTGCTCAAGGGGTTGGAACACAGGTTATTGCTGTTTGACCAGTCTCCTTTAACATCATCATAATGCCATTGACTTTAAGTGAGTTCCCCACTGTCAATTGTATCCAGAGATTCTCTTTTTATATATGTATGTATCTAGGGCAATCTGTCCAATGAAGGTCATATCGGCCATACACATATTGTTAGGGATCTCTCTCTGCAGAAATCAGCAGAGCAAAGACATAGATGTTTGAATTCATGGAGACTCGGGAAGGCTCAATATTTCAGCTAATGGGCAACAGGTAGGGCTGCACCCAGAAGTGTCCTCTGGTCAAAGAGGGCATCCTGTCAGATCTTAAGAAGAGGAGAATATTTTGTTCCCAGGTTATAACTTTATTTAATAGTACTGGAACCTATTGCCCCATTTCTTGTGACTGGCAGCTTTTATTTTTTTTATCCCTCATTAAGATAGGCCAGTTAATCCTCAGACAATAAGTGTAATGGGCCCCAGATAAGGTTTTTATTCAAATGTAAAGGCAATGCTATGAGATTAAGCATTCCAGTCCACTCCTTTGTCCCCAGAGTGCTGTGGAAAATGGAAGTGGAGGTGGACCCAAATAGTGGTTACAAGAAATTCAAACTTAAGGACTAAAAGCATATAGCCAAATGGAAAGTCATAGGCCAAGCCAGTAGATTTTGTACAGCATAGATCCCCAAAATTACTCCCAGTACTTTTAATTTCCGTTCAGCATTGAGTCTGATCAGTGCCTTTATTTTTGTCCTCTGCCATCATCCATGGATTTTATTCTTTGAACCCATGAGATAAGAACCCAGAAAGAAAATCAGTGATATCTACAGCCCACATATATTTAATTTGTCTGCAGAAGCGGCAAATTGAGCCCTGTTCTCAAATGCCAATTTTGCTCTCATGGACAAAGAGTGGCTGCAAAGCAGAGTAGAGGCCAGGTCCCTTTTGCCCATTACACCTGGCAGCTTTCCTGAGTTTTTTTTTTCCCTTTATCTCAGGACTGGTGTCCCTGATCTATAGCAGGATATTTGTAGTTGCCTGGAGCCAAGCTGAGAAGTGGTGCTCAGAAGGTCAGCACTGAGTTGAAGGGAAACATTTTTTTTTCTTATTCCTCCTTTAGTGTCCTTCCATGCTCACACGAGAGGCAGCATCCTTTTGTATCCAACTTAATTTTTGACTGTTAAGACTCCTTATTATGTAATCGCATACATGCCTGTACATACAGAATCTTTCACTTATTTTATCTTTGATAGACCAACTCCCAACTGCAAGATTGTACAATAATTCAGAAAACCATTCAAAGACCAGATTGTTACAGTAAACCATCATCTTTTTCTTAGACACTTTTATATCTATGGCTGGCCCATTCAGCCAAGATCTTTCTCAAGAAACAATCTATTCAATCAACACACTATTGCCCATGTCTTAAAAAGGCCAGAGACAGATACAAACAAAAAAACATAATGACATACAAGTGGAGAGGATCCCCCAAACCATGGCCAACAAATGAGATCTGTCTAGATCAGATGGGAAAAAAAAATCTCCCCAAGTTCCCAACTCCTGCTTAACCGTGATTCCTATGTCAGCGGCTCTACAGATGTTCCCGCAAGGGGACCAGATGCTCCCACAAATGGGAACCAGAAGTATAGAATCTAATGTGTCCATGTACACCCTTGGGGAAGCTTACCAGATGGCCAAGGTGTTGCTACTTTACTGAATTCAGTTTCCTTTTTCTCAAAGTAGACCAAGATGGAGCAATCCTTATAGTGCAGGACAGGAAGGCGGGAGTTTCTTGAAGCAAAGAGGCTTCTGTAGATGCTGGGAAGGTCCCTCAGTCCCTCCCTTTACTTAAGGAATAGCTCCTCTAGTTCAGTTCCACTGGAGGCATACTCACCCTGTCTCCTAACTTTCCAGTAGTCAGCTCTCAAAAAGTTCGTCTTACATCCTCAGCATATAAGTGCAGTTGTTTGGAGTGCCAGGCTGCCCAAGAAAGCTTGAGTGGGGGCTGCACTAGGGTCCCACCCGAGGTACCAAAATTTGTAACCCAAAGCTCAGTCCCTGTCCCCAATGCCAATCAATACCAATTTAACAATGAGGACACAGTTTTGAGAAAAAGGAAAAAGAAGGTTTATTGCTTTGCTAGCAAAAGGAGAAACACAAGGGAGTCCTGTCCCAAAGGCTGTGACTCTCCCAATCTGGAGGGACAGAAGGGTTTTAAAGGGACTTCAAGGGTTACATTCCAGGTGTGCTATGGAAGGGGGTCCTAGGGCCCCCTGATGGCATGTTATGATTCACTTCCCAGATCCTCAGCAGGCCTGTCCCTCCTGTGGTGGGTGTGCTCAAGGGCAATTAACTAGGGTAAGAAAATATGACACAGTCTCCCTAATCTTGTTAATCCCATCCTTTCTTAAAAGCAGAGTCTACTACAATATGGACATCTACATAACATCAATAAGCAGCAAAATCTTGTTGTTACTATTTTGGGAGTGCTTTGCAGAAAAGAGAAATGGAGTAACTGAAGGTTTGATTTTTTGTTTGTTTCTGCACTGGGAATTCAAGCCACGGACACTTTAACATGAGCTCACATCCCCAGTCCTTTTTATTTTTTGAGACAGGGTCTTGCTAAATTGCTGAGGCTGAGTTTGAAATTATGATCCTCTGGCCTCAGTCCCTGCTACCAGCTTTTTTTTTTTTTTTTTTTTTTTGAGAAGTGGGATAAACATGCTTTTTATCTATAGACCCACCAATCTAACTTCATATAACTTCAATGAAATTACCAGAAGGTTCTTTTCAGGACATCCTGGTTTAAGTCGGGCATGGTGACATACACCTGTAATCACAGCGAGTGGGGAGGCTGAGGCAGGAGCGTTCAAAGTTTGAGGCCAGCCTCAGCAATTTAGCAAGGCCCTAAACAATTTGGGGAGTCCCATCTCGAAAAATAAAAAAGGCTGAGGATGTGGCTCAGTGGTAAAGTGCCTGGGTTCAATCCGTAGTTTGGACTGGGAGGGGAAGACCAAAAAAACATCCTGACTTAAAACGAGTCTCTTGTACAGGACCTAGCACTCTTTAGGCACCTCTCCTGTTCTATAATCCTGCTTCAAATCGGTGCTCCGAGTAAAACGCGCTCAGACTCAGGTAAAGAAAGTTCTGCTTCCTGGCCTTCTGTATGAGAAGTTCATAAACTGCAAGGAAATCTACGAAGAGCGGCCTACTTCCCAAAGGCCCAATTGGTCCTCTCGCTCTGAGCGCCGTCGCGCCGTCGCGTCACGTTACGTCACACGCTCTCCGGAAGTGCCGCTGAGTAACGCCGGGGGCGTATCTCCAGGCTTCTCCGCGTGTGGTTACCTGTGGAACGCGGGAGGTTTGGCTCTGGCGCGGTTGTGTCCGCCGCGGAGGGAGTTTTATTTTCTTTGGCTGAAGAAGTGAACTTGTCCTCAAGCCCGGAACGTGAGGTCCTCTCTGTGTCTGGCGCGACGCGATGGAGGTGGTGGAGGCTGCCGCCGCTCAGCTGGAAACTCTGAAATTCAGTGGCACCGGCTCTGGGGTTGGCCACGGTGCGGAGGTGCAGTCTCTGGACTCATCTTCTGCGTTAGGGTCACCGCCACCGTTGCAGTCGCATGAGGGGTGCCCAGATATTGGGCAGACCGTGGAGGCTCAGCCTGCCGAGGAGCAACCACCGCAGACCGCCCTGAGCGCCGACGCGGGCGGGAGCCCTGCACTCCAGCCTGCGCCAGAACTGCCGCGCTGCGGGGCCTGCGTCACTGGTCCGGCCGCCACAGGGGTGGCGCAGACCCCGCACTCCTTGGAGACCTCGGACTCGGACTCGGACTCGGATTCAGACTCTGACAGGTGGAGTGCCTACGATCCTAGGAGCTGCGGGGATAGGGTTTGTGTGACCGGCGTGGAGAGCAGCACCTACGAGCCCAGAGGGTGCCGGGGTGGGCTTAGAGGGCGGCGGGCGGCGAGGTAGCTAGTAACCGGGGCGCACGTGTTGACGTGGGGTTTGGACCGCCCATTGCTCATCGCCATTCACTGCAAGTCGCTTAGTTCTATCTGCGCTCACTATTCTAAGTTTGGTAGACAAAAACTTTTTATGTACGGGGAGTATAATTTTTAATTAGAATGTAGAAACCTGTGGTTATTTCTTTTAACTATTCAGTTTGGCATATACCGTTGTGACTAACTTTTGAGTTTTGTGTCAGGTCTGAATTACAGGTTTTTAAAAATTGTGTGTGTGTGTGAATCAAAGCTAGCGTGCAGTCCTGGTTTTTGGACCAGATGAAATGAGGATCAATAAAAGTGTTATTTTGTGTGTTCTGAAGTTGGTTCTTGACAATTATGTTAATTTGTAGAATCCTTGTAGGGAGAACAAGTTCATGAAATCAGCTAAATAGTTATTTAGTTTTTTATGCTTTAAGTGCGTTTTATAAGACAACCCCTTTCTGTGTCTTGTGGGAGAAGACTCCTCCAGTATATAGGTTGTTATTTAAACTTCATTGAACATTATCTACGAATATTTGAATAATTGAGGGGGTAGATACTGAGGACATACACTGAGGAGAAAAAGAGTTTTCAGGGAAATATCAGCTAAGAGTAGTGGGTATGGAAAAGGATGACGAATTTGAATAGAGCAAGAAAGAATGAATGGACGAGAAAGGCAAGTAAGCCAATTATAAACAAGGCAGGATATTTTGGCAGTTTTAAGATTATAATCATTTATGGGATTTCAGAGTCCATGTCACTGGGAAAGTGAAGTAAGTGCTAAGTGCAAGTTTTGAAGGCAGGCATTGAGGTATGTCATCCCAATAAAAGAGAAAAATAATGTTAGCGTGCTACTTATGACCCTTAGTGCATGATGGAAGGGGTACCAAATATTTGAAAAAGTGGAAAGTAGTACAACCATTGGCATGTACTAGTTACACAACATTTTGATACATGCACATGGTCTTTAGTTTCAGGTTTTTGGTAACCCAGCATGGTTTTCAAAGAATTATGGTAGAGTACTAATAGACTGTAGTAGCAGTTTGAGAAATGCTGTGGGAACTAGAGGAAGGAAGAAAATTTGGTGAATAGGGAGTGATTTCAGACTAGATAGTATTTGAGTTGAAACTATACAGAGAATTTTTCTGGGTTGAGGGCATTTCAGACAAGGAAAATAGCCCAAACAGTGGTGTATTGTGAAAATGTAAGGGGTTATGGAAAGTTATGAGTTTGTATGCTTGATGGGGGCTCCATGTGAGAAATGGTGGGAGATGGGATTGTAAAGGTTTCCAGGAACCTTATTGCTAAGGGCTCTTAAGAGCTCATGCTAAGGAGCATGACTTTTATCTTGGATACAGTATAGATTTATAGAAAACCTTTTTAATTTTTTTCCCTATATTTTTAATCGGCACATCATAGTTGCACATACTGATGGGATTTTTTGTTACATATTTGTACGTGAACATAATACACTATGATTTGGTCAATATCTCTCCGGAGCACTTTCCCCATTCCACCCCACCTCCCACCCCTTGGTCCCTTTCCTCTACTGATCTTTGATTTTCATGACAGCCCCATTTATTTTTGTTTCCTCTCTAGCTTCTACACATGAGAGAAAACAGTAACTTTCTGAGTTTGACTTTATTTTGTTTATCATAATGGTCTCTAGTTCTATCCATTTTCCTGCAAATGACATAATTTCATTTTTCATTACGGCTGAATGAAACTCCGTTGTTTGTGTGTGTGTGTGTGTGTGTGTGTGTGTATACATCACGTTTTCTTTATCCATTCATCCGTTGATGGACACCTAGGCTGGTTCCATAGATTGGCTGTATTAAATTGTGCTGCTATAAACATGCAAATGCATGTATCATGGTAGTATGATTAATTCTTAAGGATAAGTAAGGAGAAATGGTATAGCTATGTCATACGGTGATTGAGGAACCTTCATACTGATTTCGATAGTATTTGTACTATTTTACAATATCCCACCAATGGTGTGAAAGTGTTTCTTTTTCTTCACATCCTTTCCAGCATTTATTATTCTTTGTGTTCTTGGTAACTGTCATTCTGACCAGTATAAGATAAAATCTCAGTATATTTTTGATTGGCATTTCCCTAATGACCAACAATATTGAACATTTTTTCATATATTTGTTGACCATTTGTATTTGTTCTTTTGAGAAATGTCTATTGAATTTGAATGTATCATTTAGTAATTGGGTTATTTGATTTTTTGGTGCTCTTTATGTATTCTAGATATTAATCCTCTGTCAGAAGAGTACAAAGATTTTCTCCCATTCTGTAAGTTCTCTCTTCACATTTCTAATTGTGTCCCTTGCTGTGCAGAAGCTTTTTAATTTGATGCCATCCCATTTATTAACTCTTGGAATGATTTCCTGAGCTTTAGGAGTCCTACTGAGAAAGTGTTGCCTGTGCCTGTATGCTGGAGTGTTGACCCTATGTTTTCTTCTAGGAGTTGCTTAGTTTCTGTTCTAATTCCTAGGTCTGATCATTTTGAGTTGATTTTTGTGCAGGGTGAGAGATAAGGATTTAGTTCCTTATTTTTTACATATGAATAACCAGTTTTCCCAGCATCAGTTATTTAAAAAAACTGTCCTTTCTCCTAATGTATGTTTTGGGCACCTTTGTCAAGGATCAGATGACTATAGATATGTGGGTTGGTTTCTGTGTCTTCTGTTCTGTATCATTGGTCTATGTGTCTGTTTTTATGCCACTACCATGCAGTTGTTACCATAGCTCTGTAGTGTAATTTGAAGTCAGGTATTATGATACCTCTAGCAGTGCTTTTCTGGCTTAGAATTGCTTTTGGCTGTTCTGTGAAGAATGTCATTGACTTTTGTCTTAGATATAGTATAAATTTATAGAAAAGCATTTAAAACTTTTCTATATGGTTGAATATTTTCTTAGTGAAAAGTGGAAGAAGCTGGGCACAGTGATGCATGCTTATAATCCCAGCTACTTGGAAGATTGAGAGAGGAGGATTACAAGTTCAAGGCCAGTGTGGGCCACTTGACACCCTGTCTCAAAATAAGAGAGCATAGGGATGCAATTCAATACCCCTAGGTTTAATCCCCAATACACACACACAACAGATTAGTACAAACCAGTATAGCCACCACCTTGATTTAACAGTTATTAACATTTTGTACCTGTTTAATACACTGTGGAACCATTTTAAAATCATTCATAGACATCATGAGACTTTAAATATTTCAGCATGTGTTTTTGAAGGGAAACATTCTCATAAACACAATAACTGTTATAATCCATAAATATTGTAACATAAAATTAATAATTGCCTCTTATCTAATGTATAATCATAAACAGTTCTTTAAATGCAAGAGCATGAGCCGATTAGGATGGAGGGTCATAAAATTGTGAAAATAACAGCAGTGTAATGAAGGGGTAATTGTGGGGAGAGGCTATTCAACTATGAGAGAAGACAAGGTTCTCCAGTAGTCTAAAGACAGAAGAAACTCTACTGGCAACTCATCAGTCTGGTCATTGGTGACCAAGAAAGGTACCATGCCTTGAGTACCCTTTAGACAGTGACTGTCACTTGCTTAACTGTACTCAGACAGACATGTGACATGTGAAACTACTGCAGTAAAAGGATCTGGGTTATAGCAGGGATTTTGAAAATGTTATTGTAGAATAAAGACTACTTTCTCAGTACTATAATAAGCTTTGAAATGCTAGCTTTTGAATTCGAATTGGAGTAGGAAGCAGGTTAAATTAGTTGAATGATAATAATACCAAGTTTTCCACTTTCCCCCCAACAGTGAAACAGATTCAGATAGTTCAAGCTCTTCTTCCTCATCATCTTCCTCCTCATCTTCCTCTTCCTCTCATACATCACTTCCTCCAGTGCTGTCAGATGGAGAGGATGATTTACAAGTTGAGAAAGAAAATAAGAATTTTCCTCTTAAAACAAAAGATGAATTACTTCTCAATGTAAGTACTTAGATTTGTTAGATTTAATTTTCATGTTTTAAAATACATTATTATAGTACTTATATTGGTTATGTTTGGCCTGTGTCTGTTCCATAAGTTTGAAATCTGTTCTCAATGTATTGAGCATGCTTTTGCCGTGCTTTGACTTTCTTACATAAAAGAGGGGAATGGTTTGGATAATTTCTGAAGTTGCTTCTGACTTTGACATTTGTTGATTGCTCTTGTTGGGACATCAACTTCATTGTGGTATCTTCTGTTTTTTTCACTTGCTTTTGAAGATACTTCCATGTGAAGGAGCATCTCAGTGGTAAAGCACTTGGGTAGCATGTGCAAGCCCCTGAGTTTGATCCCCCGCACTACCAAAAGAAAAAGAAAAAAGAAAAAACTTCTGATGTAGATTTACAGGCTTGCTTTGTGTTTTGTCCACAAATCTGAAATTTTTTCATCAATAACAATTGATATTCTTTTTAATTGGTTGTTTTTAGAGAAGTAGTAAGCTTTTAAGGATTTCTATTCACTTGAAATTTTAAAGGTTTTTTTAAAATTACAGTTGGAGAAAACCTGTTTATTGTAGAATGGTATATATTGGTGCTTGATAAATTTGGTTGGCAAAGTTAGCTCTTGTGAGATTATATCCTCCATCTCTAGGAGGATGCTAGTAGTCTGGTTGAAACTTACAGCCCAAGAGGAAATTTAGTCTCAGAATTTCAAAATGTAGACTAAATTGCTGCATGTTTTTTACTCCATTCATCTATATACTTCAGTTATTATTGATGCTGTTTAAAAATTTAATGATCACTAGTCATAGTTGTTATGTAACACTTAAATCAATAAAGATAGTTAAATGTTAGACTTCAGAAAATGTAAAAACCTAAAGGCAGTCAGGCACCTTTTTCATTACTGGATTCTGCCAATATTTATTATTTTTAAGTTTCCAATCTCATTTATGCTTTATGCTTTATGCTTTGCATTTGTATACAGTTGTTAATATTTTTATGCTGCACAATGTGTTGATATCTCTCAATGTTCTTTTACACAAAATCTCCCAATTTATATAATTAATTTTTGAAAGTATTGTTTCATCTTTTGGAAGTTCCTTCTTAGTGTATAAAAATCAACAAATAAAAGACCACAGTATTTTGTAAATGCATTTATATCATTGTCTTGTTTATTTTACTAGGTCTGGAATTCTTACCATAGTAATTCCTAGAAATTTATGTAGAATCTTACCATATCTGCTTAGATATTTTTCTAGATAGAGTGCCCATATTTTCACCAAAATTCATAAATAGTCTATGGCCACAGAAAGGCCTGAATGTTCTTTGAGAACAGAGTTCATATTTGATCTTTGCATTTCATCTGTACCCATTAGAGTGCTTTACAAATAATGGGATCTAAGTGAAAAGTAGTAATGATTATAGCATGAGTGTTGGAATAGGCATCTTACATTTATTTATTTGTCTAAGAAATTGTAGCACACCTGCCATATGCCAGATGCTGTAAATAAGAGCAATTGAGTTTCTACTTTCGTAGTATCTAATGGATACTGGCACAAACTTAATTGCCAGAAGTACTGTTGAATTGTGTGAATGTCTGTTCAGCTCATCAGAAAATTCCATCTTCACTAGGAAAATTTGTTAATTAGATTTTAAAACTTGGAACAGTGAACTGGTCTGTTTCTTTTTGTGCTACTTCCAAGGAATCTTTGTGTAGGATGGAAGAAACAATTACAGTTTTTAATTTTGAATTCTTAATTAGCTGTTCACTTTATATTTACAAGATTAGGAAGGAGACTTACTAGAAAGTTTCTAGTACTTCTACCATTCTGCTGCTAGAAATAGGTAGATATGATGAGTTCCTGGAGATGCTCTACATTTCCGACTTAGGGCTCTGGAAGGATATATCAGGACTCCTTCAGGATTTCAGCTGTGGAGTTCAAGGGAAGAGAATTACTTGGTCTTGAATACCAAGAGTGGTATGACAGTAAGCTCTCAGGGTCTTTAGGACTCTACCTCTTTTTTGTTGCTCTGTAGGTTTGACAGTTTTGCCACTAATGTTAATATGTGCAAGTCATAGGGAGGACTTTTGCTAGCATCCTGAGGGCCTGGTCACTGCCTTGAATAAACAAAGCATTGAAGCCAGTGGAATGAGTATTTGGATTGCTAGGCATAAATCTCCTGTTTGTGTAGGTTAGTGCGTAGGAGAGAGTGTGAGAGCCTGTGTAGGAAAGTGGAAGATTTAAAGAGCTCATGGGCTAGTGAGAGAGGGTGGGAATGCCTAAGAGCCAGTTGACAGGAAGAGAGTGTGAATGTGTGTATTTTGAGGAGAGTGGGGGTGCATGTTACCAGCCCCATATAAACCATATGGAATCATTTCTCTCTCTCAGGAAAAGGAAGGTTTATATCCATTCTAGGAGAAGCTGGGTAGTCAGCATATTAGTTATACTCTATGTAGGGAAATATTTAGAAGTGACTTTGATGTTTGACTTATGTTGAACTCTTACAGTTGTGAGCAAGAGACTCAAATTACTTCAAGAGAACAGAAAAATTTACTGCAAACTTGCTGGGGTGGGAAGGTCCTGAGAACTAAGGCAGCTATTAGTACTGGTCACACTCTTTCTTTTTAGTGCCTCTTAGCATTCTTGTTTCATGAATGTCATTTCTTTCTTTATTGACTGGCTTCCTCTATATACCTGTATGTTCATCTTTTTAATTCTAGCTTTCTGGATTTCGGTGTCCCAAGCTCTAAATTAGGCATCTTTTACTTTCAACTTTCCCATGAACTGACTAGTGTCATATTTCTTTGCTCACTTTGGGACAGTCCTGTTACTTAGATTGGGTCCTTTAGGAAAATGACAACCCCCTCTTCCTGGAAAGCAGCCCCCCTTTTGCTACAACTAGCTCTACCTGGTGTGGTGTGTGCTATTGTGTTCAAGATTCTTGATGTAGCACTTGGCTTTTAGGAGCCGCTGGCTCTGTGCAGTCTTATTAATTTAATGACTTCATGAAATTCTGAGGAAAATTAAGGAACTATCCTAGCCATGTTGCCTTTGCAAAAAGGTACACATAAATTAAAATGCTCTAAATAGTTAATAGCAATTTTAGAGTTTGTGTTAGACCTTCAGGGATCTTTGACTTTGACATGCCCAATTTAACTGTTTCATATCCCAAGTCTTTCTGAAGTGTTTCATCTTCTAGGCATTTTCCCGTAGTTATTTAGAGATGCTGAGCTTCATTTTTACCTTAATTTAGCCTGCTCATCCAGCAGGAATGTTGCCTTTTAGGGTCTGTCTCTTTAAAGCTTTTTCACTAGAAAGTTAGAGCCCACAATCTGATTGCACTTAGGGTTAAGTATCCCTAACCTGAAGGTGTACAGTCTGAGACTTTTTGAATGTCACCGTGATACCACCACGATGAGACTTTGAATATCAAAATTCTACATCATGAAACTTTGGTTCTTGCACAAAATTATTGAAAATATTGTATAAAATTATCTTTAAGCTACGTGTAAAAGGTTTGTATGAATTAGATTAAGATTAAATGAATTTAATCTTTAGACTTGGTTTCCATCCTCAAGATAGCTCATTACGCATATGCAAGTATTCCAAAATCTGAGAAAAAATTTCTGAAACATTTCAGGTACCAGTCATTTCAGATAAGAGGTACTTATTCTGTACTAACTGTGCAGATATTTAGTTATAGATACATAGGAGCTACAGTGAAATAACTTTAAGATTGTTCTTCTGAAATTAAACCTTACATGTAATCCCCCCACCTACTAGCTTGTAACCAAATCTTGTCTTCGCAGGAAGATCTGATTGTAACTCAAAAAAAGGTGGAAGGAGGTGGTGAGGGGAATAGGAAGAAAAAAAAAGAGGAGTGAGCCACAAAGGCATTGAAAAAGGAGGCTTAATTGGCTCTCTTCAATTATATAATATGGTATAGTATATGGTGTTAAATTTAACCAAGTGGAATTATTCTTTTAAACATAAACTTTTCTTTAATACTGAGATTTATTTATAACCTACAGTGTAACTGTAAGGCAGCAGATATTACAGCTTTGGACTTAAATTAAACCACATAGAATTTATTTGGTATTTCAGTGAATTAGACAGTTAGGTTCTTTTTAAAGTTTTTCTCAGCAGTTTATGCCCTGAACTCTTCATTCAGATACATCAAATGTAATTGAAAATTTGAATAATAAAAGCATCTGGATTTGTGATATTCTAAAATCTTAACTAAAAATAAATTTTATAAATCATGTCTGTTGTTTTTTCTGAAAACCAAAAAGGCTTTAAAATTATGATCCTGATGCATATGGGATTAAAAAAGGATAATAATAATAATAATGTGTGTTTATGCTTATAATGTAGCATAATGAAGAAAAGAATTAATTCTGGTAAACAATTTGAGAAATTTTATTTTCATAATTTATAGATTGTGTTATATGAAAAAAGTACACTTTATATATTATATTTATATAGTATATTCTATTGCTGATGCTGTGGCATAGGCATACATTCCAAAACATCATGATAAGGGACATTAGGAAATATCTTGGATCACCTCATGTGGTTGGAAGTTTCATTGAAATATTTCATATCTGCTTGATCTCCCAGTGCTTTGAAACTGTGTTATACTTTACTCTGCACCTAATATTGATTGAATGTGTTGTCTTCAAGGACAGATATCTTTTTTGTAAGTTTTGTTCTAAATGCAGGCCTCTTTCAATTTAAGCATTTTATGACTGCAGATAAATTCAGAATTTACATTCTATCCTAGAATGTGATGGTACTTATTAATATTCTTCTCAAAATGCCTGATACTTAGGCATTGGTGTATATACTTGAGATTATTTTTCATTAATACTTTGTGCTCTTAAATACTTATATTTTTTTAAAACTAAAATTTTTTCTTCCCTGTACAAGGCTTTCTAAATGGTTATGTGAAGCATGAATGATCTCTAGGTTTTAAATAAGTACTGTTTTATCAGTGTAGTGTCTATATATGTCCTGTATATATATTACTGTACAAAAACATGCCATATTTTAGATTCCTCTGTTCCCCGGTAGATTTCAATAAGTGAGTTCTCCTGCTTGCTGTAGAGGATAAAGACAAATGTCACTTAAAAAAGAATGTAGCTGTAGGGTTAGTATACATATTTAGGATGAAAGAAAAGTCACACCAGAGTTAATGTAGAATGTCAGAAGGATGGAAGAAGCCATAGGATTGAGTGGAAGGGGAGATGATTTGCACTGCAGTGATTAAAGAAGGCACAAGGGCTTGAACTGAGATTGAAAGATGGATAAGCTCTGGTTGGGAAGGTGACTCACAAGTATCACATGACAGTTGTATTCCCAATGTCGTTTAACATTGTAGGAGCCAGGAAATGTTTATTTATTCATTCATTTATCATCCATACAGCTAATGTTTTCAGTTCTAAACCAAGCATTTTTTTTTCACCTTTCACCTTTTTAAGAAATTTGGACTAGCAAACTATGGCATTTTGCAGTTGATGAAATATGAACTCCTTACTTAACATAAAAGGTAGACTTAGTGTTAAATTTAAAGTTGGAGTTTTTTTCTTATTGAAATGGACTGTAATTTTATTTCAGCTTTTTGAAGATTTTTTTATAAACTTTGTTTCTATGACTAACTTTGGAGAAAAACAGGATGGAAACATTGTATTCATTAAATGAAAAATATAAGGACATTTCAGAGAATTGTTGATTTAAATTTTTTAGGTGAAAATATTTAATGTACCAGTCTACATTTAGTGTCAGACACAATAGGGTAATAAATGAGGGCAAATTAATGCTGTTGGTGATAGCTACAGAAATAGCTGCATTCCATGGAAATTTATAAAATTACTCTTCCTTGGAGAAGTTGATGAATTAGAAATTAAATATTAAATATGGTCAGACTTGACAGAAAGCGTACAGACCTAATCCATTCTTTTTTCCAGTATGTTTTACTAGCTGTAGGAAAAAAAAAAATTCCAATCATGGCTCTCAATACTCTAGGGATAGGTTCCTAGTTTTCAACCATATCTGAAAAGTGAAGCCTCACCTAATAGCATCAGGTAATTGGCTGCCATGTGCATGTCCTCTATTCTTGGGTAATACGAGAAAAAGTGGTCAAATAATTTTATTCCATCTTCCCCACTTTTCTCAATTCTTTCCAAATGAATAACAAAAAGGATTAGTTTCCATTTGGAACATTTGATTCCTTTATCTACCACCCTGTACTGCCCTTATTATATGCTTTCATGAGTAAAGTCCAAATTCATGCTCTTTAGATAATTTTGCTTTAGAAGATAACCAAATTACTGACTTTTTTTTTCCTCCTTGCCCAATTGGTAAGCCTTCAAAAGAGCTAGAGAAGTCAAGGCCAATTTATAAAGTATGAATGTCATTTTCTCAGAGGGCCTCTTTGTGCACAATAGCTCCTTCCATTCTTGTGCTGGAAGTTTTAGACACTCATTTTGTGACTGGCATGTCTATAATTTACTTTTTAGTAGGATGGATTTTTAATGTTGTGTATTTCCTATTTGATTATTTTACTTAACCGAGTAACTTCGTAGCCCTTATAAATATTTAGAGAAAGAGAATTTAATAATATTCTTACACAGACATTGACTACTCTTTCATATATGTTTCAGAATTGTGGTTAAAATCTTGCTTTTTTTTTTTTTTGGATGACATAGTTATGGTGTCTTATCACAGAATTACAGTAATTATTTTGTTCAAGTCTGCTATATAATTTCTTTATTAATTGTACCATCTTTTCTATTCTTGCACTTCAACATTTTAAAAATTGTGTCAGCATTTGTGCTATTTAGAACTTTTGTTAAGTTACTTCATTATTTATGGATAAGAAAACTGGTACCAGAAAATAAATCCCTTGCTTGAGGGCACACCAGTGGGAAAAGCAGATTCATAGGGAATAACACTTAAGATTTCCATGGTTTTAGTAGCAATGTTCATAGCAACATTGGATCCTGTTCATTTAAACTTTCTGATTATTTAGTTTTTTTTTTTTTTTTGGTACTGGAGATTGAACCCAGGGACACTGGACCACTGAGCCACATGCCCAGCCCTATTTTCTGTTTTATGTAGAGACAGGGTCTCACTGAGTTGCTTAGTGCCTCGCCGTTGCTGAGGCTGGCTTTGAACTCCTGATTCTCCTGTCTCAGCCTCCCTAAGTGCTGGGATTATGATTATTTAGGTTTTGAATAACAATAATGTAGCATATTTTGTCAAGATGAAGGATGCATGTTTCATCTAATGTCAGCTTTATTAAATTTTATTTGCATGAATCAGATTGCCTCTTAAAAAAGCCTTTGACTTAGAGTGTGTAAGATATAAATGATTGAATTTCTTTAGTATGTTTAATTTTGGTATTTCAGTTACCAAGCTCTGGTTGGTGATATGTCTGGCAATTTTTATTTTCATGTTTCCTTTCTTTTTGCTGACAATATCAGTGAAATATTTTTCTTCCTTTCCATGACTACTTTTTGTTATTACATATAAACATATTGGATGAATATTTCCAGAAAAAAAATTTTTTACTGTTCTTTGACATTGAGCCAGTAAGCAACTTATAATAACAAATTTTAAATTATAGTATTAACATTTATTCTAATTGCAGATGATATACATCTAAAAACAAGTGTTGTATTTTAATTTTCAAAAATAAGATGATAATATAGATTTATCACAGATCTTTATTTCTGAAATAGAGTATTTAGGTGAGCATTAAAACTTAAAATACATGCTATTATAGTGTTATATTCAAATTATATCTGTATTAATGGCTGGAAATACATTGATGCTATTGATACCTTGGCACATGATTTGTAATGAAGGACTCTCCATGTGTGAGAATGTGTAGCAATGCTAATAAATCTTTCTTCAGTGATGGAACTGTTCTGTGTTCATGTTTTGTTATATTAATACCAGCACTGTTGAGCTCTTTAAATGTGGCAGGCAAGTGTGACTGGAGACTGAATTTTGATTAATTTAAATTTACAAATGTAGTTAGTATCTAGAATTGGGTATGTAAAATAAAAGAGGTCTTTTCCACCCGTTTATCCTTCTTTACACAAGAGTTGTAGAGTAATCTAGGTTAGTACTTTAATCTTCCTAACCTTCATTAAATAGCTTTCTTATCTTTTATTTTGAGCATACTTGGTTTTTGCTTATTAAATAATGAAAGTCTTTCTATCCCAGGGCTTCCTCATTATCTCTGCCTTCAAATTTTTCAATATATCTGTGTGAGTCTTAATTCTGATTCTTTAAATCCTGTGTGCAGTGTCAAAATGGTAGTGCCTCTCGGTATGTGTTCTGCCCAATTTTTTCTCATTATTGGTATCTGTGATTCTCTTCTCTGTCACATCTACACCTCTTTTTCTGACACTTGGGAAAGCAAAGTGATTGATCTTTATTTCCTTTAAAGGAGATTATGTGGCTGAGAGATTTATTTATTATTATACCAGGGGAAGCTGCTGTGTTATCAGAGAGCCATGTGTTAATCTAATAATTGTAGTAATGTTTGCTGCTGCAAACCAGAGGTATCTATGCATCAATCCTAGGCAGTTAATCTTTCTTGGAAGATTCATATTTTTGAAAAGGTTGGTTCAGGTCTTTTTCACTCCTTGAAAAGTCTGTATTGAATTATATTTCTATTTTCTGGTTTCTGTGTCTAAAAAAGACTGGCTTCTGAAATTTATTAGCTTGGTCTGATAAGGTCAGTCATTTCATTTAATAGATGTATAAGGAATACCTACTACTATGTGCCACCTGTGCTATTGTAATAAGTACGACTGGTGCTATTGTAATAAGTACGACTGAATGGGTCCTAGCTATTGTTGAATTTATTGTCTGGTTAGGGAAATGGACAGTAAGTATGTAAATAAATGAAATGTTAAACAGTAAGATGTTTTGATAAAATAAAAGCAGTAGGATAATTTGGTAAATAGGAATTAGGCTTGGAGGTAGTCCAGTTGCTTTAAATTTAATAGAGAAGAGATGGTGACATTTAGCATCCAGGTATTGACACAAGATCTGACATCACAATCCAAGGAACTTCCCCTTCGAATCTTGCAGAGATCTGAACCCTCTGCATCTTCTAAAGTTGTATATCTTTGGATCTGCCAAAAATATTCATGAAAGCATATCTCTTGGTTGAATTCCTATTGATGGAATTTGGAATATTTTTCTGTCTTTCCTAGCATGCTCATTTATAAATCAAATAGATCTGTTTTCCTTTAATTCAGTCCCCAAAATATCTGCCATTTTCAAAAACAAGTACTATTACTTGACTTACTAGGACATTCAAAGGCAAACTCTGTAATAGGCTTGCAACTTGGAATTGTACAAAACTAATTTTATTTACTCATCTCTGAAGTGATTTTTATACAATATTTAGTTCATTACATATCTTTTGTGTTCTGCAGAGTATTTGGAATAGAGATTTTATTCTTATCACTTTTCTCGGTAGGCCTGCTACCATGCCTTTGCTGGTCTCTTTTAGGAGTGCTCAGGAAACTATATACATTCCTGTTACAGGCTTCTGGGTTACTCAACTGGAATTGAAAGTATGGTGGTGATCACAGAGAGCAGTGTCTGTCTGTTTTTTTCCCTAAGTTTGATTCTACATGAAATGAGAAATCCTCCCTATTTTATGGCTAAAACTTCATTCTTCTAATACATAGATCAGAAACAAGGTAGCCAAGAGGAAATAATGGGGCCTGCCAGGCATTGTTTCTGGCCACAGGAGCAAGTCCCTGCCTCATCACAAATATTCTGGCTTTATATATCTTATTTTCTTCCTTATGCAAGTATTTCTTAGAACAGAATTATCAGGACTTCGCTAGACCCTGTAGACTCAGCTGCTCAACCTACAGAAAATTATGTTGTAATGATCTCAAAATGATAAGATATTTGATAAAATTCAGTGGTCATTTTTGGTTTACAAGAAACCCTATAAAGTAGGAATAGATGTGTACTTTCTTAACATTGAGAAGAAATTCCAAAGGGAAAAATTTTAGAAGGGCAGATAAATATTGTGTCAGGTAATCGGTGTATTAAATTACGGTACAACTACACAGTAACGTTCAATAGGTTAAAATCAGGTAGATATTTATGTTTTGGTTTAGAAAGATATGCAGGTTATGATAGGTGTAAGAAGGATAGCTTGCATTTCAATATGGATATTTTACTTAAGTACAAAAAATCCTCAATTTAGAAATGTAGTTTATGTTTGCATAGTAAACATATTTGAAAGTTGAAAGATACACATACTCATAATAGTAGCTGTCCATGAGGGGTCATTTTTGGTAGATGAAAAGGATAAAGTAGGGGCATTCATCCTTTTTACTTTGATTGGTCCTGTACTACTTGAGTTTTTCTTAAAAACAAAAGCAACCCAAACAGGAACAGCATTTCTTTTTATAATTTAAACTATAAAAACCAACCCCAAACAATTTCAGAGTTTAAATTTGATTAAAGCATAAGGATTATACTACTTGGGCTTTTATTCTTAGTAATAAAAAATATACAAAACCTGGAAACTTTCTCTGTGGTTAAATAGCACTTATTTATTTGAGAATAATGTTGATTTTGTGCATATGGTATACTCTCCCACCCAGGTCAGAGGTTTTCAAAAACCATATAGCAGCACTTTCTTATTGGAGACTTCTCTATTCTTCTGCCTAAACACTCCTGACTTTATTTAACCAGTAGGTTTTTGTCAAAATCCATAAGTAATGAAAATCATTAAGTGTCTTTTATGTAAAAGGTGTCACTGTCAGAACCATAATTATAGTTGTCCTTTAAAATGTCATTAAAGCTATCCTCTCTGCAGTCACCCTACGGTGTAGTTCCCCAGTCAGTTTGACAAGGTATGTGGGGTTTCTTTAGCTGAGAACGTCTTTAAGAAGGCTGTTCCATGTCTGATACACACACAGACCACTATAAAACAAGGATCTTGCTCGGAAAGACTCTCCATATTTAATATGTTAAAATGGCAAGTGGTTGTTCTCTCCCTACTGGTAAAACAAATTATTTCCTTCAACACCAGGTAGGCTCTGATCATACAGGGGCAAGTTGCTGACTTTACTTTTACATTGTAGAAATTAGTGCAACTCTTCATAAAGGATCCTGATTTTTAAAATGGCATGGCCTAGAAGCAAAGTATATTTCAGATGTTTATTTCTCAGCTGTGATTAAAATTTGTTGTTTTTTTTGGAAAACTTGTCTTACGTTTTCATAGGGGAATATGATTACCCTTGATAAGTTCATCTTCAGTATACTTTGTATTATTTAGGTTTTCCCATATTTTTCAACATTCCTCTAAAAGTTCTCCTCTCAAACTAACTCCTAACATGCCATTGATAAGATCTTTGTACTTTTCAAAACTTCTTTAGACCAGGCACTATGACGCATGCTTGTAATCCCAGTAGCTTGGGAGGCTGAGGCAGAAGAATCTCAAATTCAAAGCCAGCCTCAGCAAAAGCGAGGCGCTAAGCACCTCAGTGAGACCCTATCCCTAAATAAAATATAAAATAGGGCTGGGGATGTGGCTCAGTGGTCGAGTGTCCCTGAGTTCAATTCCCAATACCCAACAAACAAACAAAACTTCTTTAGGAAAAACTTTCTTCCAGGAGTTAATATAATTTGGCAGAGGTCAGAACAAAAAGCTGTGTTTTTAAAATTTAATGACTAATGTCAGTTTTATTCTTAGATTTCTCTTCAACTTATCTCTATTCAATATTTAGTTTCTATAGCAACTGAGGTAGTTTTTAGCTGGTCAAAGAAGAGATTTTTTTAAAAAATTTATTTTATTTTTAAAAAATAAAAATTTATTTTTTAATTTAGAGAAGATACCAAGTAACACCTCCATAGCTTTCTCAGGCTACATACTGTTTCCAGGAATTCTGTGTTTGACTGACAGGTTTCATTGCCTTTTTTCCTCATAAGGCCAGATGTTCACCTCTGCTCCACCCAGCCCAAAAGGTTGCTGTGTAGTTTGCTGTTTAGTCACAGTGAAGTTAATTAAGTTGATAAGACAACTCTTTGTGGAGGAATTATAGTTGCTAGTAGAGTTATTTCTCTTCTAATGGAAAGTCTCAAGGTTCCTTAATAATAATAGCTTTCTTTGTGTGTCTCTTGTTGAACTGTGATTGAGAAAGTCTGGAGTGACATTTATTTCTGTACTCTAACTGGATTGGATGCAGGGTGTATATTGTAGACCTGTGGAGATACTTTTGTCACTTAAATGGGAAAAGTGCTATCAGAAGTCCATGCAGCCAGTAAAAAGGATTAACACAAAAGAGATGTTTTAAGTGCTTAATGTTACATCTTCACAAATGTGTATAGCATTTTAAATGGAAAATGTTTCTCTTTAAGTTGTTGAAGTTGGTGTAAGATTAATGTTCTTTTTAAATACTATAGGAGCTGCCTTCTGTTGAAGAACTCACTATTATTCTGCCTGAAGATATTGAATTAAAGCCTCTTGGGATGGTTTCAAGTATAATCGAACAATTAGGTATGTAAGTAATTTTTAACAATATTACTTGTGCCCATAAGCATACGCTAATAGTTAAATCATTGACTTTGTAAACTTTTGTGTTTTATAGTTATTTTATAACAAGTTTGAGGAATAAAATTCAATTTATACTTAAATAATATAGTACATTTTTTCTATAAAAAATTAAAAGTCAGCTGGGCATGGTGGCACATGCCTGTAATCCCAGCACTTTGGGAGGCTAAGACAGGAGAATCGTGAGTTCAAAGCCAACCTCAGCAAGGGCGAGGCACTAAGCAACTTAGTGAAACACTGTCTCAACATAAAACACAAAATATTCTGAGGATGTGGCTCAGTGGTCGAGTGCCCCTGAGTTCAATCCCTAGTACCAAAAAAAAAAAATTAAAAGTCTACTTTTACCAACATACTGTCTTTAGAATTTCCTTTGATTTTTTTTATATTTCCATTCTAACAGATTGCCACAAATGTAGTGACTTACAGCAGCATAAATTTTTTTATTGTTATTATATATATTTTTGGCAGAACTGAGAGTTGAACTCTACTACTGAGCTATATTTAGCCCTTTTGTTCTTTTATCTTGAGACAAGGTCTCACTAAGTTATTGAGGATGGCCTCCTCCTGCCTCTACCTCTAGAATAGCTAGAATTACAGGAGTGTGCTGCCATGCCTGGCTCAGATTTATTATCTTATAGTTCTTGTAGACCACACATCTATTATGAGACTTTGGATCTTAGTGGGCTAAAATCAGGGTGTCTAGCAGGGCTGAACTGCTTTCTGTAGGCTCTTGGAGAGAATTCATTTCATTGTTCCTTTTGGCTTCTAAACTCAGCCCACATTTCTTAGCTCATAGGCTATCTTCCTTCATCCTCAAAGCAATTAATGTAGCATCTTTCTTTGACCCTTCTTCCATCATTAGATCTCTCTCTGACCACACCCTGGGAACGTTCTCTTCTTTTAAGGGCTTGGATTGGGCCTACATTTGTAATCTATGACATTCTCCCCATGTCTCAAGGTCCTTAAATTTACTCACATCTGCAAAGTCTCTGTTTTAAATGTAAGGCACATATTTATAGGTTCGAGAATTGGAACATGGATATATCTTTGGGGGAGCCATTTTGTCTACCACCTTAAATTTTTATCTCACATGTAAATACAAAAGTTCTATGGTTTAATATGCATATTAATGACATGAAATATGAAAAGAACTGGATAGTTTAGATATGTTTGGCTCAAAGATGTGAGGAAGGTATATGAGAGTCTTGAAGTTCATGTGGGTATCATTAACTCATAATGAGATGCACTTGGGAGTAGAATGCAGTGCTGATTATGTCATAGGTTTTTTTTTTTTCTTGGTATCGGAGATTGAGCTCAGGGGCACTCGACCACTGAGCCACATCCCCAGCCCTATTTTGTGTTTTATGTAGAGACAAGGTCTCACTGAGTTGCTTAGTGCCTCACTGTTGCTGAGGCTGGCTTTGAACTCTTGATTCTCCTGTCTCAGCTTCCCAAAGTGCTGGGATTACAGGCTTGCGCCACCGCGCCCGGATAGGTCATAGGTTTTTTGAATTGTGAGAAGGAAATAAATTGCCCAAGAGACCTCTTAGTTTAGAGAATCTAAGGGACACAGAAAAATTCAAGTCATTTGCTCTTAGGATCAGTTGCTAAGTCACTGGTTAAAATAGGACTCCATCTTTTGACCTTTTTAACAGTGTCCATATCGATCAGTGTTTTAAAAAATTAATTTTGTAGTTTTCAATTTATTAATCAAAATTTAGATTACTAAAACTCTATTGTTCCCAAGTCATCACATGTACTAGTTTTTTAAGTTTACCTTGTGGTTCTTAATAATATACATAGGTAAATCAAACAGATAACTTAATTTCTTATGAGTTGAGCGTTTATTAGTTTTGATGTTTGCAGACAAATTATAGGTCATGGTATTGATCCTAAAGGAATAGTCAACTAAATTATTTACAAGGAATAATGCTTTGTAAACATATTGTGACCATCACATTGAAATATACTAATAAAATTTTCAACTTACAGGGTAATAAAGAGTGAATGAGAGGCTCAGTGGCAGAGTACCTGCCCGGCACGTGTGAGGAATCCCAGCACCACATAAAAACAAATAAAGGCGCTGAATCCATATACAACCAAAAAATAAAAAATAAAAAAAAAAAGTGAATGAATCAAAATCAGCATGTGCTATTATTGTATAACACCCTGATTTGAAAGCCTCAAATATCTAGTGTTATTTTGACCAAATTAAAGGAGGAAAACTATTAATACATTAGGCAAAAATAATCTATGAATTTAAGTAAAACCTGAATTGAAAAGAAAGAATTTGACCTTACACTGTGTAGTTCTAAAAGCCATGCTGGGTTTTTTGTTTTATTTTCATTTTTAAAATAGGGGCTAATTAGATATCCATCTAGATAGAAACGGAGAAGTGTCACTCTCAAAAATGTTAAGTAACTGGTGTACCACCACAAAAAGAAAAATAAACATTTGAGATAAATTCTTTAAAAATTAGAGCAACAAGTAAGAATAAGCCAATGGGATAATGCTTTTGTTTGCTTTTTGATAAGAGAAGTTAAATGTAATGATGGAAATTACTGTGAACTCTGTTCCTCTTATTTCATCTGTTCAGGTGAAGATGTTTTGTTAAGTACTTAATTTAACATTTTTATTTATCTGTAAATAGTGCTTTGTAGGAAATAATTCTAGAGTGAGAAACAAGACTGATGTCTTTTGTAAACTGCATGTGATTGTGCTAATTTTGGCAAAATTGACAAAATGTACGCTTGGATTTGTTGATTCCTTAATGAGTGATTCAGATTTTCCATTATATTTTATATTTTTATTTTTAGAATTATAACTTTTTGTATTAAACAAAAATATCTACAGGTTAGCTCCCTATGCTATTTGATTATGTTTTGTTTCCTGAAGAGAAATAGTTGCTAAGGTGTTACCTCACTTTCAGTTTTATTTTAAATTATGTTAGAATTAAAGCCTAAATTCTGACCAAAATTCTATATTATCTTCTGATTAAATCTTGAAATAATTTTTTTGATGTTTTTCAGTAATAATTGAATCTATGAGTAACCTACCTCCAGTTAATGAGGAGACTGTAATTTTTAAAAGTGATCGGCAAGCAGCGGGAAAGGTTTGTAAAATCCAAATCCTACAAATTATTGTTTGTCATTTTTTTAAATTCCCTTATTGGTGCTAAGAAGAGTTTATTTATTTTAGTAGATGAGCAATCTAGAGTTCTCATGTTTTAATATATTCTTGATTTCCTTCAGTACTTTATAAGTATATGCCTTCCTTAAGTTGCTGAGGGTGGCCTTGATTTGGGATCTTCCCATTTCAGCCTCCAAGTCACTGGGATTACAGGTATATGGCCATCATGCCCAGGCCTTTTAATACCTAAGTAGTGGAACAAGCCTGCATGTCCTTAATGTGGAAAGACCACACACTTCACTAAGCACAAAGGCAGTTTTGGCAATAAGTATAGGACATAAAACCTAATAAAATCAAGAATGTAACGGCACAGTGGCACATGCCTAAAATCCCAGTGATCTAGAAAGCTGAGGCAGGAACATCCAAAGTTTAGAGATAGCCTTAATCACTTACTGAGATCCAATTTCAAAATTATAGAACAGCTGGGAATGTACCCCTAAGTTCAGTTCCCAGCACTGGGAAAAAAAATGTAAGTACTAAGTGTTCCTTTTGGGGGTAGGGGGGTGGGGGAGCAACAGGGACAGTTTTTTATTCACCTTGATATTTCAGTGAATATAAATAGTCCTCTCTAAATTACATGTGCTAATAAGTAAATGTGTGTTGACTTGGAAAAAAATAAACAAATAAGAAACCAGCTGTTCTCTGGTAAAATAACTTATTGGGGTTTAGTTTTTCCCAAATGAGCAATAATTGGCTTCTTTTTTTGTTCCAGAAGGTATACTTAATTTACTTTAAATCAGGAAAAAGCAAATATTTTAAATACTAGGTTAACTCACACAGCCTTTTCTTTTCAATAGCTTTTTCTGCTATGCATTCTAACACAACTTAGAAAACAGTCAGGTTTTTATCAAGGTCTTGCCACCTTTCACCTCCTAAATGTGTTTTTTTAGGTTGACTGGCCAGTTTACCAAAGCAGTAAGTTGCCCAATTGCGAAGCAGTTGGTGGCAGAATTAATTGGAATGAGGAACTAATGTTTTTGGCAATTTTTGAGAAAATTTGTGAGGGGAGAGAGAACTTGTTAGTGTCTAAAGGATAGTGCTGTGTTTTTTTATTTTTGTAAGTGAGTCTCAGTATTTTCGATTAATAGGAAGAAATACTGAGGTATGGTACAAACTCTGCTTACTGCCAACACCTTTGTAAGGGGTTGGAGATAGACTGACCTCAGGGAGGGCTGAGAGAAGAGGAATGGGAAATGAGTGGGTGACCATGCTGTGAAAGACTACCCATGCCCATTGGTCCCCTTCTTTAGGAGAAACCTGCTTTCTTCCCTGGCAAAAACCAAACTTTTCTTTTTGCCCTCCAGAGAAGAAGGGAAAAGGAGCTGAAAGGAGGAGAGAGGAGAAGAGGCAAGGGAAACACGCTTCTTGATTTTCTGAATATGATGTTATTGAAGCTGAGCACTTCCTTAATTTCTTTTATTATGATATTCATGACAGCTGCCTTTTTCTCTTACTAGTTAATTTTAATTTTCAAAATACCCAAACACTTTGCTAATTAAAATCTCTAAACTGACATTTTATATCCCCAATATATTTGAATTTTCAAGACCTTTAAGTATGATTAATAATAATCAGCTTGTGTCATTTGTCTTTGAAAGGAGTAGTATAAAAATACAACACTTAGGCCTCTAATTTTAGCTGTATGGCATAAGCCTCCGGGCAAAAATTAAATCTGTCTTTAATTATACCTAGGAAGCTTTGTAAATTTGAGAAATGACAACTCATTAAAAAATATTCAGTTATAAATCTGAATTTCAGTTATAAACCTTGAAATGATCCCCTAAAGTGGTGGTGGTGATAGTAAGGGTTAGAATATGAAACAAACCAGTGACCAGGATATGAAATAAAAGCTCTTTGAGATTGTTGGCTATCTTATCTAGATACTAATTTAACTTTACCTTCAATAGCAAACCATTGCTCATCATTTCTTTGTCCTCTACTCCTGAATAACAACAAAAACAATCAGCCACAGTGATATTTTATATTCTTTATAGCCCACCCCACACTGTATTGGAGATCAAACCCATCCTTCTGCATACTAGGCAAGTGCTCTATCACTGAACTATATCCCCATCCCTTTTTATTTTTATTTTTTGAGACAGTCTCACTAACTTGCCCAGGCTGGCCTTAAACCTGAGATACTCCTGACTCATCCCCCTGAATACCTAGGAGAATAAGCATGTGCCACTATACCCAGCTTCTTTATCTTTCTAAAATTCACTGACATCCACATCATAAATATTTGCTTTTTGCATTTAGCTTGTCTGGGATCTTTTTTGTTCCCAGAAAGAATTTTCTATTTTGATAATTATCAAGTTCCCTGATGATTGAAATATTTCTTTTTTTTAAAATTTTTTTTAATTGTCAATGGACTTTATTTACTTATATGTGGTGCTGCGAATCGAACCCAGTGTATCACACATGCTAGGCAAGTGCTCTACCACTGAGCCACCACCCCAGCCCTGAAATATTTCTTAACCAGACCTGTTGGGTGTTTACTAAAAAAGTCACACCGAATTACCAGAATTAATGCATCCATTGCACTGCACCTCAGAAGCAAGAATATTTCTTTCCTTCAGTACATTCAGGGAAGATTGTCTGACAGATAACAGACATGTAGAGAACATCATTAACACTGTAGATTGGCAAATATTGAGAGGACACAAATCCCAATACCATATAGAGTATGAAAATATACATTGGCAAGTATTCAGAGTTCACATTTCATGTTAGCATATGGAACCTGAAATATGTATAACACGTACCCAGAGATATCCATAAGTTCTCACCTGTGTATATATCCATAAGTGCTCCCTACCCAGGGCATACATATCCTGCAACTTGGTGTCAGTGTGGAAAAAATATTAATTCACTGACACTACAGGGAAATAGAATTATTTCCATTTTAAAACTGAAAGAAAACTTGCTAAAATAGAACAAAATTGACCTTAGAACTCAGGTTCATTTCCTTCCCACCTTCCACTGCCATCCCCACTGATGTCAGGAAGATAGTCTCAGATTAGTATTTAAACTTCTGCCCTTTGATTCCAGGAATGATTGATTCTCCTTGAAAAGTAGTGAAATCTATTTCCCTCTCAAATATCACTGGGTAGGGAACTTTTACCGATTTTTTAAAAGATTAGTTTATATTAACAGTCTTTGTAGGTGGGATATGATGGTTTTCTGAAGGTCTCCCTGTCATATGGATGCAGTGTTGTGTTTTCCTCCCTCAGTTCTCATGGATACTTCATGTTAATTTGTGCTATGATACAGTGATTGAAGTAACCACTTGATTTAACCAGTGGCTTGAGATACCCTATCTGTCTGCGTTCTTTTCTTTTTTTATTAATGGGTAGTTAAAAACAAACAAACAAAATGATTGATACAAGACAATTCTGAAAGGGTGTGCTTGTAGTGTAGTAAAATGCTGGCTCAGTAGAGCAGGCTAGCGGCAGTTTGGAAAGCCGTTTGCAGAGCTTGGCTTTCTACACACAAGTCCTCCAGTGCTATTCCTGGGCCTGGAGATTCCTTGATGTATTTCTTGTTACTTAGAGAATCTGTGACTTACTAGTCCCTTAGACTGACTTGTATATATGTGACATGATGTTTTTGCAGAGAGAGAGAAGAGAGTGTAGCTCATTTTTCCTTCTAGAGTATTGTCCGTGCATGTCAGTCTGCTGGCTTAGGCAGGCCCGGCACACACACTTGCTGGGACTTTGGCCATGCTGCATACAAAATGTCTAAGCCCAGCCTATCCTGTGGAATGAGAATTTGAAGGACTGCATACACTCCATTACTACTGTACTCCTCGGTTTTTTCCCCAGCAGATTCTGTTATATCTGTACCATGTTGTGGTAGTGGTATATGTTAACCTCTGTGTGACAGAAATCCTTTGTATGAGCACTTCTGCCACATGCTATTAATTTAGGTATAACACTGCTTAACCACCTAAAAATAAATGTCTCCATTGTTACTATCCTAAATTTTGCTTGTTACACTCTCCTTGCAGTCTTGTTACTTCTTTCGCTTTTATCTCAAGTTAAGTTTTATGGAAATTACAAAGTTCCCAAAGTTAAGTGGAATGACTAAGCAAGGATACAAGTTACTCATGTAGAGCTATATGAGAACACATGGGCTGGCTTGAGCTCTGCTGTGTTTTAAGTTTCTTCTCACAGTTTAGCAATCAGGTATATGCATATTTTGCAGTTGACAGTTACTTAAAATACTATCCAATTTTTTTTTATAACTCTGTTAGCTAAATTGCGTAAGTGGACTTGCCAAATTTCCTGAGACTGTTTGAGGTAGGATACAGGTCAATATTGGTGCATGCAACATATCAATTCCACAGTTCAACTTTCTGTTTTCTACTAAATGCAGTATTATTTCATTTAAAAACTATAATGATTCCATTATAGTTGTGGCTCATAAGCACTTCAGATCCTAGGAACAGACAGCTAACAGACAGTATGCTTTGCTATTGTCTAAGAATTTGAATGTCATTTCCATTTTAGTTTAAACCAGACTTTGTGTAAACCTGACATAATTTTTTCCAGTGAAATCATTTTTCACAGGTAAGAAATGGAATCAGAAAAACAGTCCCTGGGAAACAGCATTATGTACCAGATTGCCAACAAGGCTTATTTACCTTGTGGTAGATTCATGGGAATCTTCTTTAAAGATATTTTTCATCTCTGTTCAAACTTTAAGAGTTCGGTGTTTCTGTATTTCTCAAGGAAGTTAAAAATATGTGGACTGTTTTTAAGATTTTAAGGGATAAGTTATGATACATGAAGTACAGGCCAGCAAAGTTGATGGTGCCAAACATCCCTTCCATCCATCCTTCCTCTTCCCCTAGGAAGATATCTACTTTTTTATATTTCTGTATTAGAGGTGGAACCTTGGGGCCTTTTATACTGACTACACCTAAAGTCTTTTTTTTTTTTTTTTGGTACTGGAGATTGAACTCAGGGGCACTCGACCACTGAGCCACACCCCCAGCCCTGTTTTGTGTTTTATGTAGAGACAGGGTCTCACTGAGTTGCTTAGCGCCTCGCCCTTGCTGAGGCTGGCTTTGAACTTGGGATTCTCCTGTCTCAGCCTCCCTAAGTGCTGGGATTACAGGATTGTACCACCGTGCCCGGCTCATCTCAAGTCTTTTTATTTTGTATTTTATTTTGAGACAGGATCTAAGTTGCAGAAGCTGTCCTTGAACATGCAGTCTTCCTACCTCAGCCTCCCAAGTCACTGGGATTATAGATAGGCATGTGCCACTGTGCCAGCTAGAGGTTTATTATGTTTGTAAAAATGTTCTCAAAGATGATTTCTTTTGTTTTATTAAATCATTTGTTTTACTTTTAAATTTTTTATAAGTTCTAAATTGTTGATGTCAATTGAGAATACATTGACAGAATACATTGACATTTTAATTGCTTTTAATGTCACTACTTGTTTTTAGGGTATAATAACCTTCAGAATGGCATACCTTACTGGGTTAGGTGTTTTACGCCCTAGTGAAAATGAACAAAAGCTTGAATACTGTACCGTGTATCACAAAATGAGAACACACAAAGTCAAAATCAAAGATTGGATAAAACAGACACTTTCAAGTGGTGTAAATTGTCCAAGGATTTAGTAATTTACATCAATAGCTTTATTAATTGTCATACTTTGGTTCTGATAATTCAGCTTCGTCCAAATCAGTTTTTAGAAAATTTTTGAAATTATAGAGAGATATATGTTCATATGAAGATGTCTATCATGGCATTATGTCTTCTGTTGGACAACTTGGAAGCTGCTTGAATATACAATAAAAGACAAGTTAATAAATTATGCTATATAGCCACTAAAATTATCTACTTAACTGCTTTAAAAAAGGCATGGTTTAGTTTTTTATAAAATGATTAACACTCTATGGAAACAACAGAATTGATCTGCAGAAGCTGACTTTAGTTTCCCAATTATAAAATTACAAATGCAGATAACATCTGAAGTTCAAAAGTTACCAGTTATAATGCTTTGTACCTTGCAATTTAAGTGGACAATAATTTTTAAATTTTATAATTCACATCTAGAAGATAACCACCAAGATGATTTTAATTTGTTAAGAAACAACTTTAGGGGAGACTGAGCAAGTGTTGGGGGTGCGTTTGGAGGTATCTGAGCCTTGGGGGATCCTGGAAGAGCCCACGGAGGGCAGATTCCTGAGTCCTCAGTGGGGATCTGGACACAGAGCAAGTGTGAAAGATGAGCAAGCAAGTAAGATCCACATCTAAATTTGGAAGACAAAATGATGAACAAGAATCTTCTCAGCCTGTTGTGGCTGTGGTTGTCCAGCAGCCCCGTGGTGGACAACGTCAACAAGAGAAACTACCAACTGAAAGTCAGAGAGAAGATGGAAAACATCTTGTAATTGAAGACGAA
>CM053403.1:136733687-136815669 GCA_028644305.1 Xerus rutilus
ATACATTTTCCATGTTTCACAAATAATTTTGTTGTTATTTTTGGTAGATTGTTTTTCATTGGATTCATTTCTGGAATATTATATCCAAGGTCCTAAATATAACTTTAGTTTATTTTAGTAAAGTAAGTTTTTTTACCTCAATAGGTAATAATGTCATAATTATAAGATTTTCTTTAGTTTCTTAAATCTGTTCAGCTAAATCTTCTGAAAATGACATTTTACTTGTGTTTGAAATTCTACCCATGGTGTACAATTCAGATTTCTAAATAGTTGATACACACTGCTTTTAGTTCACTATTGTAAAAAAATTGTAACTGTTTTGTGGCTTATTGATATTTAATGGGGGAATTAATGTAAGAATTCTTTCCTAATTGCTTCCAGTGTTGCAAAATAACTTCTTACTGAACTGTACACTTGAAATGATTAAGATGGTAACTTTTATTTGTATTTTTTTACCACAATTAAAGAAAATCTTCTTGGAAAAAAAAAAGAAACAACCTTAGGATAAATTCAAAAGGAAATTTGGAATGAGCTGCTCTTATAATCAAAATATGAAGACTGAGTACATAAAAAGGACAAGGATAAGTTCATTGCTTTAACATTGACAAAATTGTCTTATTTTAGCAGCTACCAGTGACATTTTTAAAAAGAAAATATTGTTAACTTTTCAAGTCATTTTTCATTTTAAAACAGACCTTTACGCCTCTTGTATTTTGTAGATATTTGAAATATTTGGACCTGTTGCACATCCGTTTTATGTGTTACGGTTTAATTCTTCAGATCACATTGAAAGTAAAGGTATTAAAATAAAGGAGACTATGTATTTTGCTCCATCAATGAAAGACTTCACCCAGTATATATTCACAGAAAAACTAAAACAGTAAGTACTTTATTGACACATTAGTTCATTTATCTTACATTTTAAGAATAATTCTTGTGAGTGGTAGCTTCTTATGGTTAAATGGTATCTCTTCCAAAGGATTCATTTGTCTTTGTACTAACATCTCTGAAAGCTATGATTTGTTATCAGATTTTACAGGTAGAAATCATTTATATCTTTTGCTCTACATGCAGTGATAGCCCATTGGGAGAACATTTGGACCATGTCAGTTTTCTGAATTCTAGTTGATTGTTTTTTCCATTATGTTCTATATGTTATATATAAACTACTTCAATATTGGTATTTTCATTTAAAAATGTTCCTTTCAATTTTAAATAAAACTCTGTTTGCATTATGTTCATAGGGTTAACTATTCAATAAAACTAAAATTTTCACAAGAGAAAAATGAGTAACTTTTAGATTGCTTATAATTTGTAAATTTATAGAGACAATTAAAATATGTCTCTATGAAATTAAATATAAAGTCATGGTAAAAGGGTTGATCTAGCCAACAAATCAGTGACCTCCATTTTGTCTGTATATCTGCAGAATGATGCCTGTGGCATGTCATTCACAGTATTTCTGCATATTTGTGCTCTTACTGGTTTATTGTTTATTTTGCAAGTGTTGTGTTGGCAAGTGTTAGCTGTGTAGCTGATTTATATCAGTAGAACTTAACTATGGTAATTACTTAATTTAATTTCTTTTTTTAAAAATTTTACTTTCTCTTTTTTGTGGGGAAGGAGGGAATACTAGGGATTGAACTTAAAGGGATTTTCCACTGTGCCCAGCCTGTTTTCATTTTTATTTTGAGAAAGGATCTCCCTAAGTTGCCCAGGCTCGTGTCAAATTTGAAATCCCACTGCATTTCTAGGATTACAGGCATGTGCCACCAAGCCCAGCCCATAATTTATTTTTTTTTTTATCTAAACATGGTATACGAGTTCAGGTAGGATAAATATTTTTATAAAAATAAGTTGAAGACTTTGGGAAAGGTTTAATTAACCACAAAAATACAATTAAATTAGTAATGGAAGAAAAGACTACAAAGGGGGAAGCAGAGGGGATCTAAAATCCAAAAAGACTTCACGCTTAATTTGACACACATTCATTTTAGTTTTAGTTCTCCTGTTATTGGAAATTTGAAATACAGGCTATGCATTTTTAGATATGGTTTTTCAAGGCAATTTAGTCAGTAGGTAACCTTGGTTCTTCCTCAAAAGTATTAGTCCATGCTGCAAAGCATAAGGTCTCTATTCCCTTTCCAAGTTAAATCAAGTCTGAATTTCTTTAGTTTTTCAGAAGTGAAATTTTTAATCTTTAATTGATTAAACTCATGTTTAAGAATCCATATAATTATCTGAAGGGTAATTTTGTCCAGTCTTTTCAGATTGTATAAGGTTAATTTTCCTAAATAACTGCTGGCAGGAAAGATGAATTAAATAGACATTAAGTCATAAAGGTTTTAATATGTTTTGAATGAGATGGTCATCACTACCCTAGGTGCATGTATGAAGACACAAATGGTGTGACTCTATCTGGTTTGCAACCAGGGAAATGGAAAAATTGAGCTCTATATATGTACTATGACTTGAAATGCATTCAAATAATTAATTAATTAATTAATTAACATTTCCATCTGCTATGGATATTAAGTTGCTCCTGTGTTTATACTATATTCTTAGCCTTTAACAGTAAATATTTTAGCTTAAAACAGATAGTTAAAAGGTTTTCTGAAAATGGTTATTAAATAGGTTTTAAATAGTAGTAGCGATCTTTATTCTTGTTTTGCAATTCTCCAGGAAAGAAATAGGAATAAATTATAGAATTGGGAAATTAGACTATCCTGCAGAAACCCCATTGACTGTGCACTTTGGTGTCTCTCATGGGAACTCTGTGCACTACTTAGCTTACCAGCCTAACAAGGCTAATTTAATCTTAGCTTTCCATATACTGTCTGTTTTGTTAAAAGTGCTTTTGGAAATATTGTCTGGGTTTTCCTTTAGTGGATTTTTTATTTCCTGTGGTAGATGTACTAGTTGGGGAATTTTTCTCAATTATATATTTGAACTCCAGGCTAAAGGCATTTCAGGTCATGAGATGTCATATATTCCAAAAAGAATATTGCAGCTGTGTTAAATGCACAAATTGTAGAATGACAATTGAATGAATAAATGCCTTTTTTAAGTGATAAAAATGCCTCATATATAATATCAAATATCTGAGTCAAATATTTAAAGCAAACTTAATGATGTTCATTTTGTGCCACCGTACTGACATCTATGCATTGATTTTAGTGGCATTAATTCCTGAGACCCACATTTATGATCTAGTTTAAAGCAGTGAGGAAGGACATCTAGTCATAGTACTTTATAATATTTTAATGTAAATTAATAACTAAGATATTGCCAGAAAACATGAAATTAATAAGATTAAAAAGGTAAGATTTAAAAATGAGTTTTAAGAAATTACATTCATACTCATTATCATTATATGTACTTTTCTTGGTCTTATGGAATGTGAAACTTTCCACCAGAAATAATTAAGTTTCAACTCCATTTATTCCTTTTACATTCATCTCTGATTGTACTGTCCTTCAGAATTTTCAGTGTTCCTTCTCCTCCTCCCCAAATTAGTTTTTCACCTTCTATGCTTGGAGAATCCCTGTTAAAATAAGTCTGGGTTACTTAGAGACAATTGTTGAAATAAGTCTGGGCTGCTGAAAGTCAGTCAAAATGAGGAGAAAAGGATTTATGTCCATAGCTCTTACATCAGATCTGTAAAATCCCAGCAAAGGGGACATCTCATATCTTTGCATCTGTAGCAGCTTGAACGGCTTCTGATTTGTACTTGATATTGAACAGACATTTCCTGAACAGAGTTTTATGCAAACTGCAGGTATTAGAAAAGCAAAACCATTTTCATATGCATACCACAATCTTGGTTTCTCTTCTCAGTGCCCTATCCCAATACTTAAATGGACCCAAATTTTGTGTTTTTCGTATGATATTCTCACATCATTTGAAATAAGGTAAAGGATACATAATGGTCTTTTGTTTTTTCCTATTTTCACGTATTACAAAATTGACAGTTGAGCTCATCTTCTACTTTATTCTCCATATTATTCATGTTATAAGCACAGTTAACAGGATCTTTTTGATAAGTGCTTTTTTGATTTATTTATTAAAATTCTTTTTCAGGGATAGGGGATCAGATGCATCATGGAAGAATGATCAGGAACCACCACCAGATGTAAGTATTAAGCTTCTTATTGAATATTTTGCAAAGTAGGCATGACTTAGTCTAATACGTTTTTTAAAATAATTATCTCCTCATTTACCTATAGTTTTCTGTTTTATCAACTTTGTTGATAACTGATGCAGGCATAATTATTATGTCATTATTTTTGAAAGTGTTTTATTTTTAGTAAATTTTAATTGTTTTAGTAAATTCACCAAATGGGACATGAAAACATTTATTAAGAAGCTTTTAATAATTTGCTGCCCTTTGTATGAAATCATTAGAGGCTACCTACCTCCTCATTTTTTATAGCGTAATTAACTTCCTGAAACAAGATCCCCTTTATTTATATTTTTATATCCATTCTAGCAAGGCATGGAAAGATGGGTTGATAATCTAGTCTGTTTAGAGATGTGGAATTAATTTGGGGGTAATATATAAATGAATTAATTATTTAGTAGAATTATTTGGCTTAACTCTCCATGGAGATGTTAAAGCAGATTTTCTTGTGCTCAATTCTGAAGAAGTTTTTCAGTATTGTTGATTGATGATATTTGTAGATTCCACTAATCATTTTAGATATTCTCAAGCAATGCCAAGATAGTGGTGTATATTAACTTCTAATTTCTAATTTTGTTGAGGCATAAGTTAGGTTTATACCCACATAGAGAATTTTCCTTGACCAGGGAGGGATCTTAGCTTATTATCCACATTAAAGTGGGATTATGTTTTCTAGTTAACGTGTATACGTGTGATTCTTATTAAGGCTCTGTACATTCACTTAACATTCTCTGTTAGGTTTAGAGCATTTTATAACTCAAATTCTGTTTTAAAAGTGTTCTGGAGATTGAATCAGATCTTGAAATGTATCTCTTGTAAAATCTAGATATTCTAGTACTTCCCTGTTATTTCAGACCTAAGCATTAAAATTACTAATTTTGATAATGTTAAGGGCTTATAAAATTGGTTTCATAATAGGTTAATTACAAAATGAAATCCCACATGCTTCATGATGTTTATTTTTTCTAGGTGCCAGACTGGATCATGAACTGAATTGGGATTTCATTTTATAATATTTGTTGATGACATTTTGTAGTTCAGAATTATTGCCTGATTTTGATTATAGATTAGAATTTGTGAGGCTTAACCTAAAGATAATTTATGTGCCATAAAAATAGGAAGCTTATAGATAAAAGAAAATTGGAGAAATAGTGCACTGTGAAAATGTTGGGTTTGCATTAAGGTCCTAAAAATTACTTAGAAATGAATCTTATTTTATATCCATTTCTAATATACAAATGTGAAATTTATAGCTGAATAAATGTTTAATGAATGCAGATTTGAAAACAAGAAAAAAATAAATCTTAGCAAAATTTTACCAGAGTAATCTCTCTAAAATAAACTATTCCCAATTACAATGTTTTACTTCTTCCCTCTTGCTTTGAGATGATGCATAGGTATTTAAAATGGCACAATAATGTTCTTATTAACTTTTCCAATTTCATCTTTTTTTGATTTTGCTGCATAAGAAGCTCTTACTTTGCCTTACCAGAACCCTTTTGACTTTTTGTGCACACCATGTACTTTAATGGCTGCATATATCATTCCCACTTCCTGAAGATTTCCTTTCTCTTTCTTCCATAGCTAACTCATGAGAAATTTATCTTGGATTATTTTTATCAAGAAATCTTCTTTTCCTTTTTTTCTTCTCTTTATCCAATCCCATACTCTTTAAAGCACTAAGTCATAATAATTACTCATTGTATTGGTAATTTATCTGTTTTCTCATTTGATTGAATAGTTTCAAAGAAAAAAATGTCTTTCTTCTGTCCTCAGTACTTTCTGGTGTCTGGTGGATGCCAGATTTAACCTTAGTTTAAAAATCTTAATATATTAAGACTAGTAGTAAATAAAAATCACATGTTTGAAGGTACTAAAATTAAGTGGAGGTATTTATGTTTGAAAATGATTATGGTAGGTATATGGTCTACTGGTTCATGGAGGATTTTATCTGGAATATTATTTCAGCAAGGCAGTACTTGAAAAAGCTATGCAGAGACATTTACATACATTTTATTTCTTCTTTTAAATGTGTACATCTGCCTACATTTGAAAGATAGTATCTGTTTTCTACTGTTAGTAGAAAAATAATATGCCTGAACTAAAGATATCATGAAATAAATCTTGATTTTTCTGGTAGGTATAGAACAGGGAATTCCAGTTCTTGCTAGATGTGAGTTTTACACTTGTAATTTAAAATAATTTCCTCTTAGAACTTAGGTCATGTAGTTATGTATCTGGTTATGAAAGCCTTTTCCTACAGTCCTATCTACATAACATCCCCATGATTTTTTAGACCCTTGCTTTGCCTTATTTTCTATTTATTAGCTTTACTGTTTATCTGAAATTGTATTATAAAAAGATTTAATACTTTAAACTTGTAAAGAGTATAGAATGAGACTGGCATATAATGAGTATACATATGTTTTTAAATAAATGAGTCACAAGACAGTGTCTTACTTTTATATTGGATCCAACGATGTATGAAATTTGCTTAGTCTTGGCTAATTGTTATTTTGGCATCCTTTGGCAACTAGCATTATGATCAATCTTAAGTGTAAGCTGGAAGTCAGACTTCTAGCCAGGGAATTCCCACACCTTAAGATGTAAAGTTACCTATACAAAACTTTCTAGGAATGAAACAGTACAAAATAAGCAAGTAAACAAACCTTGATTAATGGTTTAACAGCTTGATTAATGATTAAACAGCTTGATTAGTGGCCTGTATTAACGAAGTCATTAGTTGTCAAAAACAAAGAAACTTATTTTTTTATGTGTCTAACAAATTGAAATATTACTGGATAATATTAAATATTAAAAGGAGAAACTTGTTTTCAAAGTCAATTGGTAAATAATAGGTTTTTTAGGTTTGTTCTAAGTCTCAATGTGAATTGACAAATCTGTGTCATGTGAATCTATACTTTTATCTGCAAGGCCTTAGATTTCAGTGATGATGAAAAAGAGAAAGAAGCCAAACAGAGAAAAAAATCTCAGATTCAAGGCCGGAAAAAACTCAAATCTGAATTTAATGAGCCAGGTGAGTGAATATAGTATATAGTCTTTCTTTACTTTCGTTTATATCTATATAGGTTTATCAGTAATAACACTGAAAGAAACTTCTGTGTTCTGTGTTACTTCCTGGCATCCAGGAACCATTGGAGAAATCGCACAGCATGGAATATGTGTAGGAGAGAATCACAAGGGGAATAATCAGTGATAGCTTTTTAAAATCAAACTTTTTGTGATATAAAAAATAATAGACATGCTGCATAACTTTTACTTAGTTTCCTCCAGTTGTGACATCTTGTAAAACTTAGTAGTACAATATCACAACCAGGATTTTTGATATTAATGCAATCAACATACATAACATTTCCATCACCAGCAAGCTCCCTGTGTTTCCTTTTTATAGTCATATCCGTTTCCTGCTATCTTGCTTCCTCAACTCATATCACTTGTCTGTTATTCATTTCTCTAAAATACAGTGTCATGTCAAGAATATTATGTAAATGGAGCCATATAACATGTTAAAATTAGGGATTTGCTATTGCCACTAACTGTAATTTTCTTGAGATCCATCCAGGTTGTTATGTGTATTATTATAGATATACTTAATAGACTTCCCTTTTCATTGCAGAGTACTGTTCTATGTGGGGATTATTCCACAGGTTGTTTAACCATTCATCTATTAAAGGATATCTGAGTTTCCATTTTTTGTTCATTTGAGACAAAGCTGCTGTAAATATTTGTGTACATACTTTTATGTGAAAACAAATTTCCGTTCCTCTGGGACATACACACAAGAATATAATTGCTAACTTATATAATAGTTGCATTGCTTGCTTAGTTTCTTAAACTGTCATGCTTTTTTTTGGTTTGGTGGTATCACTTTATATTCTCATCAGTAATAACTGGTGACTCAGTTTCTTTGCGTTCCCACCAACATTTAGTGTTGTCACTTTTTATTTTAGGTGTAAGTGATCTCTAATTGTGATTTTAATTTGCATTTTCCTAATGGCTAATAAGGTTGACCATCTTTTTATGTGGTCATTTTAAACTATTTACTCTCTTTGGTGATAATGTTTGTTCATGTTTTTCTCCATTTTCTAATTGTATTTCTGTCATTTTCCTTTTGAATTATTTGAGAGTCTTAAAAATCAATTTTTGTATTTCAGTCATTTGGCAGATATGTGGTTTATATATGGTTTATTCAGTTTGTAGCTTGTCATTTCATCCTCTTAAAAGAGTCTTTTACAGGACAAAAGTTTTTAGTTTTAAGGAAGCCAAATTTATCAGTTTTCCTTTTATGAAGTCTAATAACTTCTTGCCTAATCATAGATGGTAAGGATTTTCTCTTTTTTTTTTCCTCTGTGAAGTTTTGTAGTCTTCTGCTTCATATTTTGTATTCATGATCTATTTTGAGTTTAATTTTGAATGGGATAAGAGATTTTGATTGGTGTTGATTCTTTTGCTTATGGATGTCTAATTGCTTCTTCACCATTTGTTCAAAAGCTATGATTACTCCAGTGAATTCCTTTTGAAGTTCATCAGAAATCAGTTGGCTGTATTTGTATTGATCTGTTTCTGGCTTCTCTGTTCTAGTTTATTATTTATGTGTCTATACCACAGTCTTGATTATTGTAGTTATATACTAAGTCTTGAAATTGAGTAGAGCGACCTTCTACTTTCTTCCTCTTTTTCAAAATGAATTTAGCTATTCTAGGTCATTTGCCTGTCCTTACAAATCTTGGAATAATCTTCTCTGTATTGACAAAAAACCTTGCTGGAATTATGATTGAAATTGCAGTCAACCTATTGATTAATTTTGAGAGACTTTTCATCTTAACTCTGCTGACATTCCATGAACATGGTATGCATTTATTTGTTTATTTAGACCATGTTTGATTTCTTTTCAGCAGCATTTTGTAGTTTTCAGAACACAAGTCTAATAGATTTTTCCAGTTGATTTTCATGAGTATTTCCCATTTTCTGTCTTCTAGTTCCCTCATATTTCTTTGTTCCCTCTATTCCATTGTTGAGCCCATCCATTAATTTTTTAAGACTTTCATTTTTTTACATATCAGCATTAGGGTCATTACAAAATTGAGTTATGAATAGGGCTGATAGACACATCCATGTACAAGTTTTTTTGTGTGTGTGTGAATGTTTTCAACTAATTTGAGTAAATACCAAGAAGCAAGATTGCTGTATCATATGTTAACAGTAAGCTTAGTTATGAGAAAAACTTCCTGTCTTCCATAGTGACTACCATTTTGCTTTCCTGTCAGCAGTGGATGGGAGTTCCTATTGCTCCACACCCTTGCCAGCATTTGATATTTTCAGTGTTCTGGATTTTGACAATTTTAATAGATGTGTAGTGGTATCTCATTGTCTTAATTTGCATTTCCCTGATGACATATAACAGTATCTTTTCATATGCTTATTTTCCAGTTATGTATCTTCTTTGGTGAGGTATCCGCTAAGGTCTTTGGCCCATTTTTTAATCAGATTCTTATTGTTGAGTTTTAAGAATTTTTTGTATATTTTAATCATAGTTTTTTTTAAATCAGCTATGTCTGCAAGTATTTCCTCCTAGTCTAGCTTTTTACATCATTTTCTTGACAGTGTCTCTCAGAAAGCAGAAAAGTTTAATTGTAATGAAATTCAGCTTATCAGTGATTTTTTTCATGTATCTTTGGTGTTCTATCTATAAAGTCGCCATGAACTCAAGGTCATCTAAGTTTTCTCCTATGTCATCTTTTAGGAGTTTTATAATAATTTGCATTTTACATTTAGGTTTGTGATACATTTTGAATTAATTCTTATGAAGGATTAAGATTACTGTCTGGAGTCTTTTTTTTCTCTTTTTCCCATGGATGTCTCGTTTCAACACCATTTGTTGAAAATTGCCTTTTGGCAATTAAAATGCCTTTGCTCTTTTGTCAAATATTAGCTGAGTATATTTATATAGTCCGGGCTATTTCTGGGCTGTCTGTTCTGTCTCATTGATCTGTTTGTCTGATCATCGCCATACCACATTGCTACGTCTACTGTAGGTTCATAGTAACTCTTGAAGTTGGGTAGTGTCAGTCCTGTAGTGTTCTCCTTCAGTATTGTTCACTTGAGTTTTTATTTTGGTGATTATAATGTTCATATCTAAAATTTCTATTTGTTTCTTGACTTTACATCTTCTATTTTTAATTATTTTTTATATGAAGTTTTCTAATTTTCATTTTTTAAAGGTGTCTATAATATTTCTTGCTGAAGCATTTCTGTGGCTGCATTATCTTTCTTTCTTTCTTTTATTTTTTTTATTTTTTATTTTTTTGGTACCAGGGATCGAACTCACGGCACTCGACCACTGAGCCACATCCCCAGCCCTATTTTGTATGTTTTTTTTTTTTTATGTAGAGACAGTGTCTCACTGAGTTGCTTACCACTTTCCCATTGCTGAGGCTGACTTTGAACTCGCGATTCTCCATCTCAGCCTCCCAAAGTGCTGGGATTACAGACGTGTGCCACCGCGCCCAGCTGCATTACCTTTCTTAATTCTAATATCTTTGTATTGCTCTGGCTGATTTTTCCTTTTTCATTGAGTTTGAAATTTTCCTGTTTTTTTTGTTTTGTTTTGTTTTGTTTTTATGATGAGTTAACTTTTTATTGAAGCTTGGGTATATTGGTTATTTATGAGACTTTGGATCTTATGTAAATCTTCTGTTTTCAACTCATATTTGTTTTCCAAATACTGTTCTGGTAGGGAAAGGAAGGAGATAGAGAAGAAGAGCAGAGTCCAGGTTTTCCTTTTAGCCTCTGTTGACACTCAAGTATAAAGGGATGCCTCATTACTGTTAGACAGGGGTGAAGTTGTGACACCCCACTAGATCTTCTCTAGTGCCTGGTAGGAGTATGTTGCCACTGACACCAGTAAAGGATGATTTTGTTCCCACTGGGTGGAATCAAAAGTCCTGACTCCTGCACCACTTCAGTGCACAAAGGGAAGAACACAGTGCTTCTGCTGGTGGAAGTGGAGGTTTGGGCTCTTGGTGTACTCCACCGTCACTGTGAGGAGGTCTTATTTCTAGTGCTGTGCTCACTCTGACTTGGACACTGTCCTGGCAGGATGGTTGGATGTTTCATTACAGGTGGTCAAGGGTAGAAGTCTGGGCTTTCTGCTCACCTTTGACCTTTGAGAGTGTAGGTGGGGATGGTGCTACAGTTGTTCCTATGGTGTTTGACTGGAGCCACTGTCTTCGATGTTTTCTGTCTTGCTTTCTCACAATCCTTTGGCTTTAAGCTTTGCCTTTTAAATTCAATCAAAATTAACAACTTTAAGCTTTATGTTTTTTTAACTGCCATATTTTGGTAATTTTAAAAAAAGCATTATTGAAATTTCAAACAGTGCTTTTTGATATATTACATTTCATTTTAATTTTATGTATTTTTTCCCCCACTCAAAGGTGAAGATTTTGCTGAAGTTCATCAGAATTGGAATGCTTATAGCCCTTCTTCAGAACACTCAAAAGGATATCGCAACAGGGAATTCACACGAGGATTTTCTAGGGGTAGATACCCTCGATCTTGCCACAGCAGGCCTCCAGCCCAGCAGTTTTATAACTCAGAACATATGGTATCTCAGGAGACTTTGGGATTGCCACCTCAGAGACAAGATAATCCTATTATGCCACAATACCCCTTTCCTCCTCCAGTGTTTGACATGCATAACTTTCCACTCCCTCCACCACCCCCGTCTATAAACATGGGCTGGGCCGCACCTAACATGGCACCTCACGCAATGCTTAACTTACCATACTCCCTGCCCCCGCCTCCCCCTCCTCCACCACTACCTCCTCCACCTTCTCCTGGAGATAGTAATTCTGCTCATTTTGGATCTTACTATTAGGTGCATGTATGCATTCCCAGCAAAATGTAGGCTTCTCATATTATATGCTAAGGATTTTTTTTAAGGAAAAGAAAGTGATTATGGAACTAGATTTTTAAAAACACTGTAAAATACTAAATGTTTCAGTTGTAAGTTGATATATATTTGTAACTTGTGAAATGTGTTCATTTGAAAATTTCAGCTTAAATACTTGCGAGAAAATCCAATTATGTATTTAATTAAAACTTTGAATCATGCTTTCCCCCACCTAATAAACAATATATATAATCTTGGATATGGAACAGATTATATCATGAATTAAAATATACTGAACACTGATTGCCTTTTTTTGATATAATTTGAAAATAAGATGTTGAAGCCCTATTGAGAGTCTTTAAAAATAAACTATTTTTATAAACTTATACTTTTGGAATTAATTTTGATTTTAAATGCAATTTAACAGTATTTGTTTAAATAACTGATTTTTTAAAGCAATTGAGTATATAGAGGAAGAAAATCTATCTTGGCAGAAGCTCTGACTATAAAGTTAATATTTATTAATTATGTATAGGTAAACTTTCATTATCTGTGCAGATTTCAGAAGGCTTTACTATTTAACCACTTTCACATTAAGATGTATTTAAGGATTATGTTTTCCATATCTTTTTCCCAGATTCTTACAGGCCTGGCACAGCTTAGATGCTTGATAAGTATTTATTGAATGACTAAATGAGTTTAATTTTTTTTTTTTTGGTACTAGGGATTGAACTCAGGGCCACTCGACCACTGAGCCACATCCCCAGCCCTATTCTGTGTTTTATGTAGAGATAGGACCTCGCTGTTGCCAAGGCTGGCTTTGAACTCACGATTCTCCTGTCTTAGCCTCCCAAAGTGCTGAGATTACAAGTGTGCACCACTGTGCCCGGCTGAGTTTAGTTTTTAATTAAAGAAGCAGTGGCTGTTACTTTACATAAAATGTAAACATACAGGAAATGATGGGATTTTAGAGCTAAATTAGTTTAAACTACTTCTCATTTAATAAATGAGACTAACTAAAAGTTTCAAAAGGCTCAGTAATTTATGGTCGTTTATGTACTGAGATAGCAAGGAGTTGAACCTAGGTTTTTTTTTTTCCTCAGACTAGCATTTTCACTAAATTCATACTTCCCAGTATTTTCATTCCTTAACATACCTAGGAAATATTTGTGTGGCCCTTGGGAGTGATTTGAAGACCACCTATCACACACCCATGGACTCGTGTTGTCTTGAGGTCCCGCCTTTAGGGAAAGGTAAACTCAGGGAACTCTGCAGCACTCTCAGTGCACAAGTTGAGAAGTGCACTTGGTATACTTGGACTTTATCCTGTGTATAGTTTCCTCATTTTTTTTTTCTTAAAATGTTTTTGCAGCTTCTCTTGAGAAGTTTGCTTTACAGTTTATGACATTGTCTTTTTCTGGTAGAATATGTCTGGTTATAGACATAAATGAGATTATATCTAAAAGCACTAAAAGAAAACCCCCAAACCCTTTTCTACAAGAATGGGAAGAAGACAAGATGTTAAGTCACCAATTGGTTGTAGTTACTATAGCAAAAAAAAAAAAAAAAGAAGAAAAATTAATTTCTTTACCTCAGGTGCTGGTATCTGACAGCATTTAATATCCAAAGAAACATAGAACTAAATTATTCTCTTTAACCCATATTTTCATTTAGTTTGGTACTTTTAACCACTTAGGCCCAACATGCCTCTCTTCCTATAGTTGATTCAGGGCTTTTGAAACTTTGAGGTGCCTAGAAATACCTGAATAGTTTGTTAAAAATAACATTCTTGTACTTTGTCTTCAGATTTGAATTTAGCAGCTAACAGACCAGGTGGATGATTTTGGGAATTTAGACTGCAAATATTTCAGGATAAATATATTACTCCAACTTCTTGCCCACTCACTCTAGAACTTCACTGAGTTCTGTTTGGCTAGCAATAGAGATGTGGGGGTTTGTGGCAACAGAAAGAGAAGTTAAACCACAGCCAAAAGAGAAAAAGAAAAAAAAAAGTATCCATTCTCTTTTGTCAACTACATTTGTCTTTGGAGTTTAAAAAGAGGAATCCAACTAGTATTTAAGCTCAAACCCCATCGAAGCAATATTAAGAGGTGATGTCCTTGGGGATGTGATTGCATCATGAAGGCGTTACTCGTTAGTGGATTAGTGCCTTATAATAAAAGGCTGGAGGACTAAGGGCTGCCTTAGTTGTCTTGTGCTCTTCTCTTTCCCACTGTGTGAGGACCCCATGTTCTTCCCTGGGAAGGATGTGGCAACAAGGTACCACCTTGGAAGCAGAGCAGCCCTCACCAGACACCAAAGAGGCTGATATCTTCATGTTGGTCTCCCTGCCTCCAGAACTGAAAACTGAATTTCTATTGCTTATAAATTACCCAGAGCGTGCATTCTGTCAGAGCAGCACAAAAACACCAACTGTAAAACTGCTGCCTAACCTAATATTTTAAAATTAAAAATAACTATTTCTTTGCTTTCTTTCTTTTATAAAAAAGATAGGTCCATACTAATTTACTAGAAATAGTAAGGCAGCTTTAGAACTTAGCCACAGGACATGCCTTACTCCATTCTGTGCTGCTGTAACCGAATACCACAGACTGGGTAATTTATAATGAGCAGAAATGTATTGGTTCACAGTTTCAGAGACTGGGAAACACAGTATCAAGGTGCTTACATGGAGCCAGGACCTTATTTGTGCATAAGCATGTGGCAAAAACAAGCTGGCAAGAGGAAGCCCTTCTGTGATGTCACAATCTCATTTAGAAAGTGGAGCAGGCTCCTCTAGGCTAAGAACTCTTATTAAAGGTCCCACCTTTTAATACTCTGATAATGACAGTTAAATTTCAACCTGAGCTTTGGAGGAGACAAACATGTAAACCACAGCTGTATATGTCATAAAAGCAACATTTTATGTGGCTAAGTCAAGCAACAACATGTATCCATGTGTGCCATGTATGTGTGCAGTGAAATGATCAGTGATAACCCTAAGCTATCGATACTAGTGGGACATGCGGAAGATGGGAATCATAACCCCTGGCAGGTTATTTGTATGGAAGTCTTGTTTGGGGACAACGAGAAATATAGCTTACTTTCTCATTCTCTTCCACTTTCCCCATCCACGTTGTAATTCTCGCCTTCTACACACACATCTGTTTCTTAGTGTGCTACTTTTTGTTGCTTGGTTAGAGCTGGTGAACATGACATATTTTTAAAACTTAACATCATTTTGGTGAATAAGAAAATGAGTAGAATTCTGAGTTCTGATTCACTGGAATTTTAAGGTATTTAGTAAGTATGAAGAGGTAATATTTAAAATTTTCAGGCGCTAAAAATCTTAGTGTATTTTTAGAGGGTTTTTTAAAATGGCAGTGACACTTTTGAGAGACCGTTTCAGACATAATGTCATTTGTATTTATTTCCTTTCAATAATAATTGATGGTATTTGGATTTGGTTTTATGAATGTATAAATTTTAAGATAAACTAGTTTCAATGTCTTCAACTAGTTCTTTTACACAATTTCCCATTATCAGCTTCTGTTACAGAAATGGCAATCCCTCTCAACTAGATGCCTCAAGTCAGGGAATGTGAGTAAAAGAGAAATGAATCCTTACTTGTCTACTTTTCACTCTTTCCTAATCTGTTAATCTAAAGCACCTAAGGTAGGCTTGAGAAAATTGTTTACTTATGACACTATCTTTACATACTCAGGGTATTTAGAATTTTTCAAAAATCTGTAGTCATGTGCTTCTGTAAGTATAGGGAAAGTAAGTTTATATGGTATTAAAGCCTTTAAGAGTTAAAAAGATTAATATTTTGTAGAATTGTTTAATTCATGTGTCCGTACAATGTGTTTATAAAAGATTTATTTTGATATTGCATATTTGTCAGAGTTGATAAGCTGTGAGGTCTAAATATGAAAAATAGAGTGCAAGCTGGGAAATTTTAAAAAATAGTTATATTATTTGTGAAAATTCTTGTCAGGTAATGTTGTGTTATTCATAATTTAATACATTGTAAAAAATACCCTACTCATTTGTGTTCTTTTATTCAGATAAATTGCAGATATTCTAAAGTCTGCCTTCACTTATTCTGTGACCTAGTCTGATCTGAAATGTATATGGATGTAAGTTAGGATGTGAAAAGTATCTCATGGATGTCAAAAATATTTTATGGATATGGGTTATATGAATTATGTTCTAGGAAAACAAACATTTCCTGTACTGTGGTTGAAATTAAAGTCGAAAAACATTTTTTTAATGTTACCTGTTAGACCAAAGTACTTGTTTTTGAGCTACCGGCAACAACATCTGATTTTTGATCCTATTTACTAGGTACCTAAATTGTTATTAGTGGGTTAGACATGTACAATTACTTAGTGTCCTGGAAATGAAGTATAAATTTGTGTATCAATTGGTAAAACACTTAATAAAGAAAATCAACAATGAAGAAAAATATTGAATATTCTTAATATTCAATAAAATTATATAGACCGTTATGGGCATTATATATAGCTATCTGTATTTATATACATTTAAAGGATAGTATAAAAAGCCTGGTTGTTGTGCATATTTTCGTTGTTAAGTACATTTCATTTCTGCTTATATAAGATTGATGAAATGGGAATAAACTTTGCATTATAGTACTTTGTAGTTAATCAAATGACTCGATCCTTCAAACAAAGCAGATTGATTTTGTTCATGTGGTAAAAGCTTTTTATATTGAGGATAGATAGGCCAAATATTGTTTCTAACAGGAGATGTTAGCCAAATAATAATAAAATAGAACAAATACAAAGAAAACCTATTAGCATAGAATCCTTCTTACAGTGTGATAAATAGATGGTGCTGTTCTGTTGTGTTCGGGTGATAAGATGGTCTAAAATGGTCTCAGTGCCAGTAGCCTATTGTACCTCTTTAAAACCCTTTGTCATGGGAGCACGTGACGTACAAGAGTGCTGGGAAGCATTTGTTCTGTCCCCTCCTACAACTCTTGCAAAATGTCTGATTACGTGTCATGCAGTGTTTTATCTTAGACATGATTTGGCACTGTCAGATACAATTATGGAAACTTTCATAGTGTCTGATTCATTCAAAGTAAATGATTAATTTTCTTTAACGGATTGGTTTTTTACTATAATTGCTGCTATATTTGTTGGCAACAATGTAAATTCAAATCTGTTCAGCAGATTATGGGCAGAGAAGTATTTAAGGGGAGAAGAAAATAGTTGCAGGCATTACTTTTATTAATGCTTTTGAATACTGTTATTTTGAATTAAGGGCTATCTTGTAGAAAATTTTGTATGGCTTTAATGTATATATTCTATGATATATTACTTTCCAAATGGAGCATCTTGATGTACCATAATTCCACAGTTCCACTTAGGGAAGTGCTTTCATAGACGGTAGCAGGCTGAAATTCATATTAGCACACATATCTCACAGATACCTCATCTTGCTGAGAAGACAATTATTAGCTCACTGGCCCAGAAGAAATATTCAGTCTTTTGTTTTATGTTGGGAAACCTTTGTCCTTTAGTGTGGCTTTTGCGCTTCCTAACCTGAAGTATTTGTTTTCTGAATGTGTGAGGCACATTTTTTTCTGGCAGAGAGCATCTGTGGCTTTCATCTTATTTCTAGTCATATCAGAAGGGAGAGGAAGAAATGGCTGAAACACACAGAGGATCCTTCTCAAGGTTTTCCCCTTTTGGAGCAGGGGTAGCATGTATAAATGTTTCTCAAATTTGATGATACACTAATTGTTTTTTAATGATTATTATGGACACATAATTATTATATTATTAGATTATGTCTACAAACCACAATTTGGGAAACATCAAATTAATAAACCAAAATTTCTATGAATATGTCTTTTCAATATCTGATAGAATTTTTCAATATCTGATAGAATTTTTGTGACTGTAAGACTGTATGTGTGGACCTCTTCAAAGAACTTGGCCTGAACAATGCTGTGTTTCAAATGGCTTTGTAGGAAAATCTTCAAACAACGGTAAGTCGTAAGTAGGGTAAATAATTAGTGGTCTTAGATGTCTAGATAATCTCTAGCATGTTTTTTTGCCCAAAAGGGAATTTAAGTTTAGACTATGAAGGGAAATTTGTATGCTAAAAGAAAGGGGCACTAACTTCAGCTTAATAAATTTGTCTTTATGTTTCAGAACTCATTCCAGGCATTCTGCGAAAAAAGTGAAATTTCAACAAGTTCACAAAATGAAAGGGCATTCTAAAAAAAAAAAAAAAAAAGGCTGTAATGAACTGTGAAACGCAGAAAACAATCCAGAAAAGTTTCTAGAAGAGAAATGGAGGAAAGGCCAGAATAACATCAAATAACATCATTCTCTTAAGGCTTAACTGGCTAACACATCTCTCTATTTCCTTCCCTTTGGGTACAGGCCCTGGTAGATTGTATATAACTCTCACAGTTACATAAATTACATTTCTTATAGAAAAGCCATAGAAATAGATTGCCCTTACAGAAAACCTGGATTCAACCATGCTAGTTAATACTTTTAATTTATCTAAAGTTCTAGATAACACCTCCAGATACTTCAGATACTTTAACATGTAGCTCTCTCAATAAGACAAGACCTTCATGGTTGTTCCCAGTGTGGACAAGCAACTGTACCTGTTGCAAATGCTCATTTTAAAAGTTTTCATTTCTGTGTGAATGCACCATGTGATATAAGAAAGAGGACAGTTCTCATAAGTGCTGTACTTCCATTGCCAGAACACTCACTCGATTATAACTGGATGCTTCACACTGCTCTTTCCTGTGGGAGTATCGTCTCCTCACGGGCCAGCACTGTTGATCATGTCTGTGATCAGTAACAGTCATTGAAATCTTATTTCTCTATACTAATTTGCCAGTTCATCACCTCCAGCCTTCTCCTTTGGGTTTCTAAGTAGAGTGGTTTATGTGTGCTGATTCCATATGGTTGCTACAAGCATTGGTGACAGAAAGACAATCCAGTTAATGACTTGAAAGTATTTTTAGGGTACCATAATCCTATTTTAGCACAGAAATCCAGGTCATTTGTTTCTCAAAAATGGCTTAGAAAGATTAGTGGAAAGTAGATTCACTTGTTTTTGGAACTTTTTATTAAAATATGTGTTTTTCTAACTGACAGGTAAAAATATAAAAATTGTTCATTCTGATGAGGTACCATGTGATGTTTCAATACATGTGTGCTTTGTGTAATGCATGAATCAGATTAAATATCTCCTAAAACATTTATCATTTTTATAATGAAAATATCAGAATTCTAGCTTTTTGAAATTTATAGTACATTGTCATCATCTGTAGCCACCTGACTCTACAATAGTACAGCAGAGCTTTTTAATCCTATTTAACTATGCTTAGTACCCACTGATCAGCCTTTTCCCACTTCACACTCTATTCCCCTCTGTTAACCACCATTGCATGCTCAACTTCTATGAGATGAACGGTTTTTATATTCCACATACGGGGAAGATCATACCCTACTTTCTGTGCCTGGCTTATTCCATTTAACATCATGACCTCCTATACTGGTTGTGTGAGGACCTTTTCAACTCTGATTTTGAAATCATAGCATTTTAGAACAGAAAGTAGTCTTAATGGTTTTTCTTCAGGATAATAAAATTTCTTAAGTCGTATTTTAGATGATTTCAGGATATGGCTACCAAACTCTTTGTTAAAGATGATGCCATCCTTCAAGTGCAATAGTAGGAAATACACAAACAAGGATGTGTGGCTACCATATAGATAGATATATAGGCTATAGTGGTGGGAATATAGAAGAGAGAACGCAGTTTTGCCTTGGGTTGGGATGAGAAGACTAAGAAGATAGGGAAATAATTCACAGAGAACATGATTATTGGGCTGAAACAAAATTTGAGATAAACTTGAGACAGGTGTGGAACTGCAAAATGGCTCCGTAAATTTTGAAACCAGCAGACAGATAGTTATGACTAGGATGAAGAGGGTCTGGGGATGGAATGGAAGAAAACAGTCCCTGAAACTGGAAAGGAACTGAAAGCCAGATAACATCTTTGGGAACTTTACTAAGGAGTTTACATTTTTGTACTGGAAGTAGTTAGTGGAGAATCCTGGCCACAAGTTTCCACACTGTTTACTGACATGTTTTATTTCATATTTTGAAAATGTAAGTCTTCTGGAGAATGAATTGGAGGGGCAAACATGGAAAGAGGGAGCTTTGGAAATTATTGATAAAAGTAGGACAAGACAGTGATGATGAGGATGTACTAGTGGTTAAGATGGGGAAATGAGTATGGATGGTGGGAGTTTAAGGAACATGAGTTGATAGGATGTTAGGTATGGGGTAGAAAAGGAAGAAGGACATGAAATGACTCAGGCTTATTGTTTGAGTACATTTGTGGTAGGCTTATGGTAGGTGTCAGTTCAGGAAAAGGGGATATATTTTGCACTTTTAAAATATTTTAGTCTAAACAACAGTTTGTCAGGAAATAACAGAAGGAAAAAGAGTGTTCCATTTCTTACAGTTAGTAATTGATGAAATGATATTGATATCGATATTGGGATCTGAGCTCATAACCACCATTTGCCTCATAAGACAATGATAAATTAAAATTTTTTGAAAAGTTTGAATTGAGTAATAGAAAAAGGAATGTTACCAAAAAGACTAGGGAACTAAAAATTATTAAATAGTAGTAAAGGAGTCACTAGTGCTAAGAAATTCTACTAGAAATTTATCAACACACATTCAATACCCACATGCCTTACTGTAGATCACACACACTTAAATAGTTCAAAGCTAATTCAGTAGTACAGTTTTCTATTCATCCACTTACAATTTTTATCTGTTTCTCTCAAAATTCCATAAACATCCATCCATGTGATAGCAGTTTCATCACTGAGGTGCACATTTCTAAGCGTTTCATTCTTATATGCTCTGTTGAGTTAAAATTCTGGTACTCATTAAAGGAATTAGTTGGAAACAATTGTTTTTAAAATAATTTGTAAATTAGTCATTTCAAAAATTGATGTAATTAGTAAGAAATTATAGGTTTTCCAAATTCATATACAGGTGTTTAATGATCCAATATCAGTCACATACATAGTTGCTGGTGCATTGTATCAATTGTAGGAACTCATTTTGAATATTTTCAGCAACAACTTAGACTTCTAAGGTCTGTTTTGTAGTATGCATTTGTTGCATCTTAATTTTGTTTATTTTAGAAGAGACAACTTTGCTTTAAAAGGCAATTTGGTATGATAACAATTTACTTACATGATGATTTGGCAAACATTTACATGTACACTTGTTTTGCTTTAAAAATGTTCATACAATTAGATCTTTACAAATAAAATTGATAAGGGTTATGTAAAACAGTTAACTGCAAAATTGTGTTATGCACATTAAAAATGTACAACAGCATTTTAAATAAGAATGAATATTACATACTATTAATAACATTATTTGGTCAGTGGTCATATTTAAAGAGCCTGACATTTTTTCTTTTTTAAAATTTTTACCTATTCAAGGCACTTCACAGAGGATTAGATACCAATGGTCAACATCTCTAGCAAGCAGAGAAATGCAAATTAAAATTACACTGAGATTCCATCTCTCTCCAGCCAGAATGGCAATTATCAAGAATACAAGTAACAATAAATGTTGGTGAGGATGTGGGGAGAAAGGTACACTCTTACATTACTGGTGGGACTGCAAATTGGTGCAACAACTATATGAAAGCGGGATGGAGATTCCTCAGAAAACTTGGAATGGAACCGCCATTTGACCCAGTTGTCCCATTCTTCGGTATATATCCAAAGGAGTTAAAATCAGCATACCACAGCGACTCAGCCACATCAATGTTTATAGCAGTTTAATTCGCAATAGATAAACTATGAAACCAACCTAGGTGCCTTTCAACAGATGAATGGATAAAGAAAGTATGGTATCTATACACAATGAAAAACTACTTAGCCATAAAGAAGAATGAAATTATGACATTTGCCAGTAAATGGATGAAACTGGAGAGTATCATGCTAAGTGAAATAAGCCAATCCCAAAAGCCAAAGGCTGAATGTTGTCTCTGATATGTGAATGCTAACACAATGGGCTGGGGGTGGAGAATAAAAGTTCATTGGATTAGACAAAAGGGAATGAAGGGAAGGGAGAGGGATAGGAATAGGAAAGAGAATGAATCAGACATAACTTTCCTATGTTCATATATGAATACATGACCAATGAAACTCTACATCATGTACAATCACAAGAATGGAATCCTAATTAGAATATGTTATACTCCATGTACATATGATATGTCAAAATACACTCTACTGTCATGTATATCAAAAAATAAATTAAAAAATGAAAAAAATGATTTTACCTATTCAATCATGTAAAGCAAATGCAACCCATAGATGTGTCTGTCAATTCACCAGAACATGCAAACAGTAAAAATTTTCAAAAAATGCTTAGCCTTCCAATAAATGTTTCAAATGCTAGTAAAATTAAGTAGAATACTATTTTCAGTATGTTAAATTGGCAAAAAAAAAAATGACAAAAAGAAATATCATTATATTGAGTACGGCAGAAACTATAATAATGATCATTGTTCTCCACTAATATTAGTATTAAATTTTATGGAGTGTAACAGCAAAATGTATAAAGTCTTTCATACCTTGTTCCTAAAAAATACTACCCACAAAGTGAATTAACAACACAAATCCAACAAATACTTAAGAAAAGGTATAACAACATTGCCAAATACAGTTTATTTCAGGAATTCAAGTTTAGTTTAATATGAGTTACTCTAACAATTCTCCCTCTTCCTTTCTACATCATCATTTCGCCTTGGAAAATTTATCTCATAATTTTTTTTTCTTTTTTTTTGGTACTGGGGATTGAACTCAGGGGTACTCAACCACTGAGCCACATCCCCAGCCCTATTTTGTGTTTTATGTAGAGACAGGGTCTCACTGAGTTGCTTAGCGCCTCGCCATTGCTGAGGCTGGCTTTGAACTCATGATTCTCCTGTCTCAGCCTCCCTAAGTGCTGGGATTACAGGCATTTGCCACCGTGCCCAGCTTCTCATAATTTTTTAATCCTTTTTCTGAACCACTTCACCAGCTACTGCACTATTTCTCTGATTTCTTTTACAAAAAAGCTTACTTTAACAATATCTGTAATCTGCCTCCATTTCCTCCTCTACCATTTTCTCTTTAGCGTATTCTACTCAGTCCTTTGCCCCCACTGATTACTGGATATTGCTCTGTCAGTGTCATCAGTGACTTACAGCACAACTGTGATGATCCGAACTCAGTCTTCATCACACTCAGTGTCTGCATGGTTAATAAAATTTTATATTTTCTCAATTTTTTTTCACTTGGTTTCTAGAATATCCAACTCTCTTGTTTTTTCTTCATTTTCACTGATTGCTCTTTCTCAGATGGGCCACCAACTGCACAATTCCAAGAGATGCCACTCACCTATGCCAAGGTACAGATGGTAACCCCCGGGATAATGCAGTGAGGTGGCAGTCTCCCTGCCTTTAGTTTTTTTGTTTGTTTGTTTTTGGTACAGAGGATTGAACTGAGGGGCACTCGACCAGTGAGCCACATCCCCAGCCCTGTTTTGTGTTTTATGTAGAGACAGGGTCTCACTGAGTTGCTTAGCACCTCCCCGTTGCTGAGGCTGACTTTGAACTCACAATTCTCCCGTCTCAGCCTCTCAAAGTGCTGGGATTATAGCCGCAGGAGTTAATATAGGACTTTGTGTTTGACCCACTGCCATTTTCTATGCGTAGATCTCTTCTAGACTTCAAACTCAGAAATCTACCAAGTATCTGACAAACTTATCATCTACCTCCTCTCCCCTGATATTCCTTCCTTACTTAACTGATACTCATCTCTTTGTTGAACATCAACTCAGTTTTTCAACTTTATAAGTAGAATATATTCAACAAAGTCACGTTGAACAAACAGCTGGAGTCATGTCCAGAAATCTATTTAAAAAAAAAAAAAAGACATTTTACCAGATACATTTAAATAAGGAGTTTTCTGACTAGTTGTCAAAAACTAATTAATGGAGTTTTATCTTTTAAAATTTTTTTCTTGGGTTAAATATGTGAGAAGGAATTTAACTCCTAGTAATGGTAGAGAGAAAAGCCAATTCAAGCGGCCTTATCAGGTTTTATGTAGGCTTTTAATCTGTTTTTCTAAATATGAATAAATCCTTTTAGATTGTGGTTCTTCATTCTCGGCACTAAAAATATAAACATCTGCCTTATAAAGTGGCTTAAATGTAGCAACAGCGGGTTTCAAAAGTCCATACTAGAGCTTAACTTGATGGAAGTAAAATACAAGACAGCTTCAAATCTGTCTTTACATCCTTCCTCCCCCTCCCCCCATAGAAATGCACTGAAACACATATGTACCACTTTTGCTTAACCTTAGGTTTCCAGAGCAGTGAGGGATTGTAGACGAAATTTATTTACATGCGAGTTACTTTTAAGGCTGGCATGTTGGTATTCGCAAACAATGCTATACCTGGGGATGGTGATGGCAAGCCTGCCAACCCACTCCGTCATTCTTACACGTGAAATTAGTGATCTTCTTGTGTGCATGGTAAATAGACAGGATGCCATCTCACATATCATTTGCAGTGAGTAAAGGCAAAAAGAACTAAGGATTCCATCTCTGCAATCTAAGAGTGCAGGCGTGGTAAGAAATTTTGTTCTCATTTCCTCTGGGATCGGAAGATCAGATACATATAGCTGCCCTTTCACACCTCACCTGATGCTATTTGGGGGCCCTCTTAAAGGCAAGAGCATGCAGAGCATGAGGTGATTCTGAGAAACACTTTTCTATGTACAGTGATGTCAGGTTTAGCTGCCCACAGCTGCATTCCACTTCCAGCAGCGGAACTCCGGGAGACAGTTGTGTTAGACTTTCTTCTGGATGCTGACATAGGGTTACATCGTTGTGTCTTGTTACCACCTGAGGTCTTTCTGTATTTTATTCACTAATTCATAGAGAAATACTTTAAGCAATTATTAACCTCATAATAATAAAAGGATTTTATTCTTTCTAGACAAAAGGGTTTAGACACTAGAAAATAATGAAATTTGGATGGATGCAGAGTGTATACATTTTTATTTTCTTCCCCCAAACTGAATAAATAACAATTGTAGGTCAAGATTTCAGTATAGTCTAGCTCAATTACATTAGTTTTTAGGTACTTCATCTTGAGGAAAAATTAATCATATAAATTCTTCATGAATTGTATGTGATGATAAGCAATGTTAAGGCAGAAGGTATTAAGGAAGGAGAAGAAAGAGGTATTCTTGAGTTGTATATAAAGCAAAATAATTGAATGTAGCTGTATTCTCTCATCTCTTGCAAGATTAAGCCTCTACTTGAAAAAAAAGAACAAAGAACGTGGCAAGGAAAGCCCCAAAATCTTATGTGGCTGGAATTGTTTCAGTGAGAAGCTTGTTTCTGCTCCAGATGGAAATGCTTTGGAATGCAAAAGGTACAGATGGAGAGTTTTTAATAATAGCAAAGGTTTGGGGAGAGGAGGGAGGGAATGCTGTGTCTTCTTTCTTTCAGTAAGGAGTTTATCAAAGGAAAAATTTATAAGGAGCAAACCTGAAAGGGAGGCGACCTGAAGATGGGCAGAACGATCACTTAGCACCAACTTCTTTGGCTCATAATGTCTGGCACATAGGAATCTACCTATTGAGTATTTGTTGAATGAATGAATGATAGAATAAATTAGAGGTATAATGTTGCCTGTACTCCTTTAATGGAATATATCTTAATAACATTTTATATGACACTTTTAAATCCACAATTTTTTATTACTTGTATAAAGCATAATGAAATGTTACTTTAATTATGAAGATTACTTTTTTTCTTTTTCTTTTCTTTTTCTGGTACTAGAGATTGAACCCGAGGGTGCTTTACCACTGAGTTCTACATCCCTAGTCCCTTTTTCATTCTTTATTTTGTTGAGACAGGTTTCTCTAAGTTCCTGAGTGAAGGTCTTGCTAAATTGCTGAGGCTGGCCTCCAACTTGAGATCTTCCTACCTCCGCCTCCTGAGTGACTAGGATTAAAGGCATGTGCCCACTCCTGCTAATCATAAAGATTTCTTAATCAACTAATATGAAGGAGGAAAAGTTCAACTAAATGAGAGAATACAGATTAATATAAATCTTTTTTTTTTTTTTTTTTTTGGTACTGGGGATTGAACTCAGGGGTACTCGACCACTGAGCCACATCCCCAGCCCTATTTTTTGTATTTTATGTAGAGACAGGGTCTCACTGAGTTTGAACTCGCGATTCTCCTGTCTCAGCCTCCCTAAGTGCTGGGATTACAGGCTTGAGCCACCGCGCCCGGCTAAATCTTTTTACAATTATTACCTAAAAGTGTGACTGAATTTCTCATATTGAATTTAATGCTTTTAGATTTGAATAATACTTTCTTTTTAGGAAATGATGAGAGATTTTAATAATCGAGGTTAAGGGAATAAAGATACTATGCAGGTGCCAACTATCAAAAAAGGAGATTTCAAAAGGCACATGTGTAAACTATTGACTAATATGTTTTTTAAAATGGCTACTGGAAAATTAAAAATGTATCATGTACTATTATCTAGATATCTTCACCCATTACTTCCCACCTTCCCCCATGTCCTTGTGGCTGATCTTTCACAATACTTACTTGCCAGGAAGCAGTTAACAATGAAAATACTGAAATCAAATGACATAAGACCTCAAAGTTCAAGGACCAGGTACTGTGACTTCTCAGAAAGCCCAAAGAAGTTATTTCCTTACTGAGATATTGATGTCTACAAATTGTGATGTATGTAGGGGGAAAATATTCTCTTAATACTCTCCACACTCAAGCAATCTGTTTAATCTTTGAAATATACATGATAGTGACATAGGCGGAGGATCTTGGAAATAGTATCTAATATTTTAATTACTATATAGCAAGCATTATCAAAGGGGGTAGTACCCCCCCCCCAGATTATAAAGCTTAATTCTTGGTGAAAAATTGTTACTCTTTAAATGTATAGGTGTACATACAGTGATTATATATATAGCATATCTAGGGTATTTAAATTTTATGGTAAAGGAATTTTTTTTAAAAAGGCTAAAAAGACTTGGGAGGGGCAGTAGCAATGTAAAAAAAAGGATAGAAAACACTTGTACATTTGGCTTTTAGTTTATTAAAGATTTTTATCCTCTCCTAGGTTCTGACTAATGGAACAAATTGTAGAGAATTAATAGCCCTTTGGGAACCAATTTGTAAAGGGTTGAGTTAAAGCAGGACTCTCAGGTAAAAGCTTGTTTATAGAATGTACTGAAATCTGAGGCTAAAGTGAGGTCACTCTTGTTGGAATTGAAGTCCAGTCCATTCCTGGAAGACCATCTAAACCTGAAGCAGAAAGAGGGAAGGCTCTGTCCTGGGAAGAAAATTGCACAGGGAAAGTACAGTGTCCCTGGACCCACAAAACAAAGGAGCAGGCATAGGCTGCTGCACCCAAGAACAGATGGCCCCCTGAGAGAACAGACAGGGCCCTGCTCAGGGCCCAGCCATCTCCACCTCTTGCCAAGGAAAGATACTTTATTTTACTTCACTTTTGGGAAATGTTAAGTAGGTATTTTATTTGTGGGGATACAATTTTGTTTATAATATAGTGAAATGTAATCCAGTATATTTGTTGTCTTAAGAAATTATCATTTCTAAACAGTATAGAGATTCCTAAGAAAACTTGGAATGGAACCACCATTTGACCCAGTCATCCCACTCCTTGATTAATACCCAAAGGAGTTAAAATCAGCATACTGCAGTGACACTGCCACATCATTGTTTATAGCAGCTCAATTCATAATAGCTAAGCTATGAACCCAAGCTAGGTGTTCTTCAACAGATGAATGGATACAGAAAGTGTGGTATATATACACAATGGAATATTACTCAGCCTTAAAGAATGAAATTATGGCATATGCCAGTAAATGAATGGAGCTGGAGAATAGTATGCTAAGTAAAATAAGCCAATCCCAATAAACCAAAGACCAAATGTTGTCTCTGATATATGGATGATAATTCACAATAAAGGGGTGGGGAAAGAACAGAGAAACTTTGGATTAGACAGAGGGTAGTGAAGGGGGGACATGGGAGTAGGAATGATAGTAGAATGAATTGGACATTATAACCTTGTGTGCATATATAATTACATGACCTGTATAACTCTGCATCATGTACAACCAGATGAATGAGAAGTTATACTCCATTTATATATGATGTATCCAAATACACTCTACTGTCATGTATAACTAATTAGAGCAAATAAAATATATATATAAAGAAATTATCATTGCCAACAGAATTTGGCAGCATATCTTCTCAATTCTAGAGACAATATGAGAATATTAATTGGTTTAATATTAAATAGCTAGCACATTGTTCAGTTAAGAATAATAGATAATGTGATTACATATAATATATAGATTATATATAGGTTATATATACACAGATTATATACAATAGATAAAAGTGATAAATTTCAGCTTGCAATTAATTATTCCATGTTTTCCTCTGATTTCACTTTCTGATCCAATTGTAGGTCACATCTAGTAAGCATTTAAAACTACATATCAGACACAGTTTTAAGTGCTAATTTGATCGATTTTATATCACTTATTTCTTATAGGAAAGGTGTTATGTAAAAACTATTATGATCTACACGATAGCATAAACTGCAGCTCATAGTGACTAACTTACCAAAGCTCACACAGTCAGTACATTGCAAAAGAGTTAAGGCTGCATCAGGCTCCACTCAGTCCCAAGCCCATGGCTCCAGTCTTAACTTTTTTTTTGTACCAGCTACCTCTGACAGATTTTCTAACATATAACCGCACATTGCAGGAACAATAGGGACCCTGCAAGCTAGTGATTAAAAAAGAAGGGGGTGCTAATGTCTTGGTATAATACTGCAAGAGTAACTTTTAATATCATGGATGGAGAAAGATGAAAATTTCAGCTACTGTTTTTTGGGGGGCTTTGTTTTGTTTTTTGAGACATATAATTTCCCAGCACATGACAAAGCACAGAACAAATTGTTAAGCAGAGGATATAATTAAGTTAAACTTATACATAAATAGCTTTCCAAGTCATTTGTACTAAATCATCAGGAATTTTACAAAACATAAGTGATCACTGTTGAAACTGGAAAATCCACTCTGCCAGCATTCTTAGGGGAACACTTGCTCTGATATCATTCAGAAAATGAAACATTTCATTTCCATCACATTTGTAAATTATTTCTTAGTTATCTTCTATTACAACTCTGGCTAATAAATTAATGAGCTCAGAGTCTGAGATGAGTAAGTCTCCTTAAATATAAATGTCTATCCTTGTTAATGGAACACAGCTGAGTAATTTTAGAAATAAAAATATCAATGTCCTTCTGGGTGCAGTGGCATATTCCTGTAATCTCACAACTCAGGAGGCGGAGGCAGGAGGATCTCATGTTTGAGGCTAGCCTTGGCAACTTATCAAGATTCTGTAAATTAAAAGGACTGGGGATATAGCTTAGTGGTACAGAACCTGGGGCTTCTGATACCACACACAGACACACACAGACACAGACACACACACACACACACACACACACACAAGAAGGAAGAGAAGGGGGGAAAGAAGGAGGAGCAGGAGAAGGAGGAAAGAAAATCAACATGTCTGTTTTATTTGTGTTATATTCAATAAGAGGAACAAAATCAGATCACATGTATGAAATATAACAGGAAACAGTAAAATATAAGCTATATTCATGGACACCTTTACAATAGTATATTTTTTTCATTGAGTAAGTATATTCAATTTCATTGAAAACTTACTTTTTTGAGATGCTAAGGACACCAGAGATCTCATTAATAGAAACTGCAGCCTGAACTACATGTTTATTTACATGTTGTCCAAGAAGCACTTGAACTCACCCAATGTGTACCTCTACTGTTGTGTGTAGAATAGTTTGACGAAATATATTCTTTGTCTGTAGCAAGCTACCATTTAGCTGTAAACAAAGAGCTAAGAAAGAAACATTTCAAATAAATACATAACAATTCTAACATTCACAACTTTATGGTTCAATCAGAATGAAACACAACTGCTGTCACATTTTATATAATAGTTGACAAGGACTCAAGTGAGCTGAAATACTGACAAGAAAAAACATAAATTTCCTATGAATGACTGAGTCATTTTAAATTGTAGGAGATTAGGCCTAAGTGGTTTTTGACATTTGAGTACTGGAACATTCCTGTAACTTATTTTCTCTTTTCCTTGTACCCCTCTTTTTACTTCATAAATAGGAAGTAAAGTCAAAGGAAGTTAGAATCAGAAAGGAGAGAAAATTTTCTTTGGCAGTTCATCCTATGATAGATGAAGGAGGAAGAAACTGAGTTTGAAACCACAGCCTGCAGCATGAAATAAAACCTTGAGGAGTTTATTCCAAAAGAAATTGCAGAGGTCAGTACTTGTAAGCTCTTGATACATCAGAACTGAAGGATCTGAAAGGATGTGTTTCTCTGAAGCTAGAAAGAAAAATGGCAAATAAGAAAAGTTAAACCAGAATGGCACTGATTATTTTTTATGTAGTTTATTTTTTTATTGTTGTTCAACTTAGAGGTGTTTTTCTGTACAAAAATATGCTTAACTGCTGAATGTTTAAGCTAACCCTATTTTAATAAGATTTTATTCTGAAAAATGGAGTGGGAGCAATGACTTCAGTAAGGCGGTGAAATAGGAATTCTCCAGCTCCACTTCCCCCCAACAGAAAGTTCAGTTTGCAGCTATCCACTAAGGAGACCATCCTCTTAAAAACTGAAGCACTCAGACAAGCCACAGACACGCTCATGGTCTGCAGAACTGAATGAAATTTGAATTAAAAGGGTAAGAAAAACAGTCTTATCCTGCTTGTGTTGCTGCTCTCTCTGCCCTGTGTTGGCAAAGCCCCAGATGGAAAGGATTTCCCTGGGCCCACAGTATCAATGGGTCAATGAAGAAATCAAAGGGGAAATTTAAGAGTATCTTGAGAAAAATGAAAATGGAAACATAATAACTAAACTTACAGAATACAGCCAAAGCAGTTCTAAGAGGAAAGTTCACAGCAATAAACAGCTGCATCAAAAAGAATAAAGATCTCAAATAACTAGCCTAATGTTTACACTTGAAGGAACTAGGAAAAGAAGAAAAAGCTAAGCCCAAAGGTAGCTGAAGGAAGTAGATAATAACAAAAGCATGCAATATGAAAAGTTGTAGGGAAGATCAACACTACGATGAACAGAGTTTTTTTTTTTTTGAAAAGAAACAATTTATGAACTTTTAGCTAGAATGAGAAAAAAAAGAATGATGTTTCAAATAAAATTAGAAATGAAAAAGAAGACATTACAATTAACATTATGGAAATACAAAACATTAGGAGACCACTGTAAACAACTATACATCAACACATTGGGTAACCTAGAAAAAATGAGTGAATTTTTAAACATTTACAACCTACCAAGAATAAGGCATGAAGAAATAGAAAATCTGAACAGAAGGAATCAGTAATAGAAAGTCTCTCATCAAAGGAAAGCCTAATACGTGATAGCTTCACTGCTGAATTCTACTAAACATTGTAAAGAACTAATATTAGTCCTTCTTCTAGTTCAAAATATCAATGAGGAGGAAACACTTTCAAACTCTGTAAGGCCAGATGATAAAGCCATACAAGGACTGTGCAAGAAAAAATAAATTATAGGCCATTATTCTTAAGGAAGAAAAATATAAAAATCCTCAACAAAATACTAAAAAACTGAATTCAACAGTATATTAAAATGATCATCCAATAGGACCAAGTATTGGATGCAAGGATGGTTCAACACAAGAAAATCAATAAATGTGATATATCACTTTAGCAAAATGAAAATTAACATTATGAATATTTCATTACATACATAAATAGCACTTGACAAAATTCAACATCCTTTCATGATAAGAATTCTCACCAATCTCAACATAATACAGACCATGTATGAAAAGCCCACAGCTAACATTATAATCCATGGTGAAAATTTGAAAGACTTTTCTCTCAGATTTGGAATAAAATAAGGATACTCCTCTTACCACTTTTATTCAAAATAGTACAGTCATGTCAATAATGGGGATACATTCTGAGAAATGCATTATTGGGTGATTTCATCAAGATGGTAACAACATAGCATGTAGATACTGTAAGGGCAAAAAGATCACGGGCAGCAGCAAACTATGCAAGTCATTGTAGACTTTATTCAGGAGCAGGATTCATCTGTGGAGGTGATGGACCCATATTCCTGGTGGAAAATGAGCCCCTGAACACAGGAAGGGACTGAGTTTATATAGGCTCTTAAGTTTTGGCGGGCATTTAGGAATTTTGGGTTGTTTCATCAATTAGTTTATCACTCTGGTGTGGTGATAAGCCCCTTCCTTCCGGTTTTGCCTCAGGAAGGCATCTATTTAGGGGAGGTGTTAACTGCAGGCTTGATTAACATCAAAGAGACAGAGCTGGGAAAGGTAAGGTTGCCAACCTGATTAACATTAAAAAGACAGTGTAGGGGAAAGTGGGAGCTGCCAGCATGACCAACATCAGGAAAACATTGTTGGGGGAAATAAAGGTAATGCTTGGCCATTCTTCTTTTCCTCAGACTACATCATTTTTCTAATTCCCATATCTACTAGATACAGTGTCACTAGAAAATATAATCTTATAGAGTCAGAATCATATATATATAGTTTGACACTGATAGAAACATTGTAGGCAGTGCTTGGCCATATTGGAAGTCCTTGTCAGAGCAACCAGGCAAGAGAAAGAAAGAAAAGTCATCCCAATAGAAAACAAAAAAAGTAAAATTGTCACCGTGTTTTCTTATGTATAAATAAAACCCACAAGACTACATCAGAAATCTGTTGTAACTAATAAATGAATACAGTAAATTTTCAGTACACAAAATGAACACAAAAGTACTAGCATTTCAATACAATAGTGTTGCACCCTCCAAAAAAAGAAATCAAGAGAACACTATTACTTACACTAGCTAAAGAAAATAAAAAATGCTTAGGAATAAATTTAACTGAAGACCTGAAAGACTTGTGTGCTGAAACTATAAAACACTAACAAAAAAAACAAAAACAAACAAAAACAAAAAAATGGAAATACATCCCATGTTCATGAAAAGTGTCTATACTACCCCAAATGATCTGTAGATTAAATGCTATCTCTGTCTAAATTCCAATGTAATTTTGATAGAAATAGAAAGCAGTCCTAAAATTTATATGAAATCACAAGAAATTCTAAAGAGCTAAAGCAATCATGAGCAAAAAGAACAAAGCTGGAGGTATCACACTACCTGATTTCAAATTGTACTGAAAAGCCATAGTAATTAAAATAGCAGAGTACTGGCCAAAAGAAAAACAGATATATCAACGAATGGAACAAACTAAAGAGCCCAGAAATGGACTCACACATGTGTGGTCAACTCATTTTGACTAAGGTGCCAACAACATGCAATAATAGTTTCTTCAATAAAAGATATTGGGAAAACTCAATGTTCACATGCAGAAGAATGAAACCAGACTCCTACATTGTAACATATACAAACATCAACTCCATATGAACTAAGACTTAAACATATGACAAGACACTGTAAAACTACTAGAAGAAAACATTGTGAAAATACTACACGCCATTGCTCTGAGAAATGTTTTTTGGATTTGACTACAAACGTGCAGGCAACAAAAGCTAAAAGAGAGAAATGTGATCACATCAAACCATAAAAGCTTCCACGTGATGATGAACAATGTGCAGAGATACCCCACATATTGGGAGAAAATATCTGTAACTGAAAATATCTCTAACTCCCCCCGGTAAGGGGTTAGTATTCACATCAAAAATACAAGAAGCTCTAGCAACTCAATAGCAAAGGGAAAAAAAAGAAAAGTGATCTGAATGGGCATTATTCAAAAGAAGACATACAAATGACTGGTACACAAATGAGAATTTCTCAATATCACTTATTATTTGAGAACAGCAAATTAAAATTATGATGAAGTTATAATCTCATGCCTGTCAGAATGGACATTATTGAAAACATGAAAGATAGATATTAATGTGGAGAAAAGGGAAGCTTTGTGCACCGTGGGTGGGAATGTGAATTAGTACAGTTATTATGGGTAAACATATGGAGTCTCCTTAAAAAATAAAAGTGGAATTATATAGTCCAATAATCCCACTTCTGAATGTTCACCCCGAAGATTTGAAATCTGTGTGTTAAAATGTTTGAGCACCCATCTTCATTTCAAAACTACTTATATTAACCAATTTATATGTAGAATCCACTTGTGTTCATTAATACGTGAATGGATAAATAAAATGTGGCATATATCTCATGGAATCATATTCAGCCTCATAAAAGAAGGACTTCCTGTCATTTGTGACAATATGGTTGGAACTGGAGAACATTATGCTAAGCGAAATAAGCCAGGTACAGAAAGGCAAACAGGGCATATTCTCACTTATATGTGTTTTTGTTTCTTTCATCAGTATTTTATAGTTTCAGTACACAGGTCTTGAAATGTGAAATTTTCAAATCCCAAAACAAAGTCCCAGAAGAAGAGAAGGGAATGATGGTCACAGAGCTGGGCAGTGGCCAGGGAATGAGGAGATCTTCAAGATTTGAAAATCTGTCAGCAGGAACACCTTTTAGTTCTATTACACAGCACAGTGAACATAGCTAACGATACTGTACTTTTCAAAATTACTAAGATTAAGTTTCAAATGTTCTTATCACAAAAATTTGTTCGTATTTGAGCTGAAGGGAATGTTACTTAGTTGGATCACATTAATGCACATTGTATTTGTAAAGTGCAGCATCGTTTTGAAGCCCATAAATTTAAACTATACACTGTAAATTTATAATTAAAAAAAAAATGCAGAGAGCCTGCTTTTTTTTTTTTTTTTCACTCAGACAGACCTTTACAGTAGCATACATAGATTTTGTCCTACTCCTGGAGCTAGAACCAATATCCCTCTGCTAGCTGATCAGTAGCATTCCTTAGTTATACTAAGAGTTTCTTCAAATCACTTTTTTTTTCCCTTAAGCAAAAGACCTCTGGAAAGCTGGTACCAATGGACTCAAAAAGTTCTATTCCAAGTTGCCAAGTTTATTTCCAAGTGGCTGCACCCAGGTACATATGGAAGTCATTTTGTCCTAGAGCTCTCCACCCCCACTCCAACACCCCTTGGTCTTACAAAGTTCCTCTCTTATACACAACTATATGCACACGCGCGCACACATGTTAGAGAACTTGAAATTTGGACCCAGAGCTGACCACTTTAATGTTCTGTCCCCACTCCCAATCTTCAGTAAGAGATTTACTCTACAGCTTTTCTTCTTTCTTCTGGTTCGAGCTAAACTTTAGTGATATGTAGTAACTACTGCATGTTTAATATAAAAATTTCTATGAACTAAGTTATTTACAATTGGTTGATGACATACTAGGGGGAAGAAAAAATTATTTTCAAAGTTTTCTCTTAAGTCTGTCAGTGTGGTTATTGTCTTCCTATATAATCCCATTTGAAGATAATACTTTTTAAGTTTTGTTAGGTGAATAAAAATAAAACATTTGTGCGGTTCATTTTATATGTACGAATGGGGAAAAAAGACAGTCTTAACAAGAACTAAAACACTCTAGTTTATGAAGTAACAAGTTCTATTTTATTGAAACAAGAGAAATGTTCTTCACTTAGGTTCCTGGCCTTTTTGTTGTTGTTGTTAACTAAATGGAAGTACTTATCAGCATACATGGAGAAGTTAAACGGAAAATATCAAGTTGAATGAGCCTCACAAAACCTGTTAAAGTGCTGATTTTCTTTTTATATAATCATCTGATTGCCAGTAATGCTTAGAGATGCTTAAAAGAAGCAAGTACTCTCAGTACACTTATGTACATTGTTGGCTAATCGTTGAAGCTGTCTAGGATGCTAGATACAGTGCCCAAATGAATCTAGAAAGGGAACTCATTCTTTTCCTCCTACACTGACTCCAGGGGTTGAGAAGCCACTTATTCCTTAAATGTTTATTCCAGCATCAATTTTCACATTTCATAAACTCTCTACACAATATGACCTTGATATTGGAATTTTCTCCCCAGGTGGCCCCTTAACAGAGAATATGTCCCTTAAGCATACTTTACTTTTCCATTTCTGGTTCAAATTAATGAGCCAAAAGCACAAGAAGAATACTTAACATTTTTCTTTGTTGACTACGCATTTAAGACATTATTTTAAGACATTGTTTTAAGTTCCGGAAACACACAAATAACTAAGCCATGAACTATATATACTCTTAAGGATCCTGCAGTCTAGCAAGAATGACAGAGAAGGGGATAAATGGTTTTCAATCAGGGGTACAGGTCCCTTAGTAGACATAATTGTGGAGCACAGCAAGATGATAAAGGAGAGAACAGAGAAACAAGGCCACGTGAGAGGAGGTACTTGGGCTGTGTCTTGAAGGATGAGCAGGAGTTTCCAAGGAACAAAATGAGGGGATAGCCCTCAAAACCAACTAAAACCTATGCTAAGACAGAGCAGGGCCAAAGCAGGACTTTGAAATAATGTCCTTACTTGGGTACGTTCTGCTTGACTCTAGAAAAAAATCACAATCTATTTCTTTGGTAATTATTCTTTAAAAATGTGGAATTGATGACACAGTTATGCATTTTCATATATTAATATGATGTGTTAAGGGTGAAGTTCACCCTTAAATTCAGAACAAAGTTAACAAAGTTTCATTCAAATAATTTGCAATTTGTTTTCTTTTATCTCTGTAAAAGATAAGCAACAGTTAAATGATTGAAATGGGCCAAAAAGGAGCAGTTTTTGTAAGTAATCTTTATTTTGACACCTACTTTATACTAACAGAGACAGTTTCAAGGGAAGGTACTTAGTCTGGAGTAGTGTGGCTGTTCTTTTAGGTCTAGTAGTGTGGTTTAACTCCTGTAGAAGGACATTTCTATTCTTGGCCTCACCTGCCTCTGAACATGCACCCAAGAGGCTGTGTTGATATATCAGACTCCAAGATATTGATTGTACTTCTTTTCACCAAGAGTGAGGTGGTTATATGTCAGAAATTCACATTAATCCAGAAATATTCTCTCTTGTCTATATTTTATGTGGCTGGTTTAGAGAATTTGCCAACCAACTCAAGTCACCAGGGCACAGGCCTTATAAATGGATTTAGTGTCTGTGAAAGGAGTCAGAGAGCTTGTTCCTATACCATGTGAAGGTGCAGCAAACAGCAGCACCTGTGAAGCAGAAGGGCCCTCCGCAGACATGGAATCAGCCATACCTTGAACTTGGACAAACCAGGCTCCAGAACTGTAATACAAGCCAAGTGTTTATACATTACCCAGCAATTTAAGTAATTTAATGATTTTTGTTATAGTAGCCCAAACAGACCAAGAAATGGATTTGGACAAAGAGATAATTACATGCACCCACCAATATAGTACCGAAAAGAGTATTTCCACTCTAAAAACCCTCTGAGCACCTCCTGTCTGTCCCTTCCTGCCTCCTAATTCCTGAGAATCTCTTGTCTTTCTAGTCTCCATAGTTTTCTCTTTTTTAGAATGTCATATGGCTATAATCACACAGTATTGAGATAGATTTCTTTCACTTAGTAACATACACTTAAGATTTTTCTGTATCTCTTAATAACTTGATAGATCATCTATTTTTAACACTGAATAATATTCCACTCTGCATGAAACAGTTTGTTTTTATTTGTTGTTTTTTATTGACAGATAATATTTGCACATATGCAATGTATGATGATAAAACCAGGGTAATTGGAATTTCCATCTCCTCAAACATTACTTGTTTCTATGTGGTGGCTACCTTTGCACTTTTTTTTAGTGATTTTGAAACATAGATTGTTGTATACTGAAATTATTATACTAGGCTATAGAACACCTTAACTAATTCCTATCTAATCTGTTTTGATGATTCTTATCTAACCTCTTTTTATCTCCTCTACCCCTTTACTTCTCAGTCTCTAGTGACCACTAATATAGTCTCCTTTTTTTTTTGAGATCAATTTTTTATTTTTCACTTATGTGTGATACCATGTGGTACTTGTCTTTCTATGCCTGGTTTATTCCACTTAACATGATGACTTTCAGTTCCATCTACTTTGACACAAATGACAGTGATCAATTTCTTTTTATGGCTGTAGAATATTCCATTGTGTATATATATATACTACATTTTATCTATTCATCAATTAATGGGCACCTTTGTTGACTTCACTGGATTATGTTGATACTGTTGCAATAAACATGACAGTTCAAGTATCTCTTTATAGAAAGCTTTCATTTCCTTTGGTTATATACCTCCTTGTGGGATTGCGGGGTCACACCACAGTTCTAGTTTTAGTCTTTTAGTCCCTTTTCTTTCTTTCTTTCTTTCTCTTTTTTTAAGTGCTGGAGATTGAACCCAGGGCCTTGTACATGTGAGGCAAGCACTCTGCCAACTGAGCTATATCCCCAGCCCCTAGGCTTTTGATTTTAAAGGGATTTCCACTACTTTTCATTGTGTGTGTGTGTGTGTGTGTGTGTGTGTATTTCTTTCAACAGTCTATAACAAAAGTTCCCCTTTCTCTGCACTCTTGCCAGACTGTTATTTTTTATCTCTTGATAATAGCTATTCTAACTGGGATGAGATGATATTTCATTGTGATTTTGATTTGCACTTCCCTGATGATTAGGAATATGGATCATTTTTCATTTGTATGTCTTCTTTTGAGACTTATCTATTTAAATCATTTTCACATTTTAAAATAAGCCTACAATTTTTTCTTTATATTTGTCCCTTGACAAATGAATAGTTTGCAAATATTTTCTCCATTCTATGGTTGTCTCTTTGTTCTGTTGATTGTTTTCTTCGCTATTCAGAAGCTCAGTTTGATATAATCCCATTTGTCTATTTTTACTTTTGTGCTTTTGGGATCTTATCAAAAATAAATCTTTGCCAATACTAATATCTTAAAATGTTTCTACTGTGTTTCTTCTGGTAATTTCATAGATTCGGGTCTTATATTTATGTCTTTAGTACAATTTGAGATCAATTTCTTATTTTTCACATATGTGTGATACCATGTGGTACTTGTCTTTCTGTGCCTGGTTTATTTCACTTTACATGATGATTTTCAGTTACATCTACTTTGATTCTTAATGATGCTTTTTTCTGCTTCTATTGATTATATGGTTTCTGTTGTTCATTTCATTTATATGATATGTTTTGCTTTATTGATTTGCAAGTGTTGAATCATCCTTACATCCTGTGATAAATCCCACTTGGCCATCATGGATGATCTTTGTGGTGTGCTGTTAGATTTGGTTTGCTAGTATTTTGCTGAGTGATTGTTTTGTGTATGGTGAGAGGTAAGGATCTAGATTTTTTTAAAAAATATTTTTTAGTTGTTGATGGATCTTTATTTTATTCATTTACTATTTATATGTGGTGCTGAGGATCGAACCCAGTGCCTCACGCATGCCAGGCAAGCGCTCTACCACTGAGCTACAACCCCAACCTAGGATCTAGATTTTTTTCTTCTGCTTATGCATATCCAGTTTTCTCAGCAACATTTGTTGAGGAAACTGTCCTTTCTCCAATGTGTCTTCTTGACATCTTTGTAAAAATCAGTTGGCTGAATATACTTGGATTAATTTTTGAGGTTTCTATTGTGTTCCATTGGTCTATGTGTTAGTTTTATGCCAAGACCATGCTGGTATTTTACTATATAGCATTGTAGTATATTCTGAAGCTAGGTATTGTGGGGCTTCCAGATTTTCTTTTTTCATAGCGTTACTTTGGCTATTCTGTATTTTTTGTGATCCCACTTTAAGATGTTTTTTTCTATTTCTGTAAAAAACGTAATTGGTATTTTGATGGGGATTGCGTTGACTCTGTAGATCACTTTGAGTAGTATGAATATTTTAATATTAATTTTTCCAGTCCATGAACATGTGTATCTTTCCATTTTTTGTGCCTTCTTGACTTTTGTTTCATCAATGTTTTATGATTTTCTTTGCAAATATAATTCATTTCCTCAATTACATTTATTCATAGATATTTTATTATTCAGAGTTATTACAAGTGGGTTGCTTTTTGATTTCTTTTTCAGCAGGTTCATTATTGACACATGGAAATGCTACTATTTTTTGTATGTTTATTTTGTATGCTGTGACTTTACCAAATTACTTTATCAGTTCTAAAAGCATTCTGATGGGGTCTTTAGGTTTTTCTATTTGTAGAATCATGTCATCTGCAAACATGGATAATTTGTCTTCCTCTTCTCTGACTTGAATATCCTTTATTTATTTCCCTTGCTTCATTGCTCTGAAGACATCTAATATTATGTTGAATGAGAGTGGTGAAAGTGAACATCTTATCTTATTCCAGATCTTAGAGGAAACGCATTCAGCTTGTCCCTGTTTAGTGGATTTGTCATAGATAGCCTTCATTGTGTGAAGGTATGTTCACTCTATGCCTAATTTGTTAAGAGATTTTACCATGGAGGAACAATTCTTAATGATGCTTTTTCTGCTTCTATTGATTATATGGTTTCTGTTGTTCATTTCATTTATATGATATGTTTTGCTTATTGATTTGCAATTGTTGAATCATCCTTGCATCCTGGGATAAATCCCACTTGGCCATCATGGATGATCTTTGTGGTGTGCTGTTAGATTTGGTTTGCTGGTATTTTGCTGTAAATATTTGCATCTGTGTTCATTTAATCTGTAGTTTTCCTTATTGTAGTTTTCATTTAATCTGTAGTTTAATCTGTAATTTAATCTGTAGTTTAATCTGTAGTTTTCCTTCTTGCTAGTTTCCTCCCTTCATTTGAGCCTTCATTCGTTCGTTCGTTCGTTCGTTCGTTCCTTCCTTCCTTCCTTCCTTCCTTCCTTTCTCCCTTGATCTTTGTCTACTTTTGGTATTACGATAATGCTGTTGTAAAAATAATTTGGCAGAGCTCCCTTCTTTTCAATGTTTTGGAATAGTTGTTAAAAATTGGGATTCACTTTGCTTTAAATGGATTTGTAAAATCTGGCTATAAAGCCACTAGGTCCAGGATTTTTCTTGGATGGAAACTTTAGTTACTGTTTAAAATCTTGCTACTCATTATTGGTCTGTTTAGACCTTTCTATTTCTTTTAAATTCAATATCAATAGGTAACATGTATCCAGAAATTTAAGCATTTGTTATATGTTTTCTTGTTTGTTAGTATATGATTGTTTATCATATCAGTTGTAATGTCTTCTTTTTTTACCTCTAATTTTATTTATTTAATTTTTTTCCCTTTTGTAGCTCAGGGGTAGAGTGCTTGCACGGCAAGTACAAAGCCCTGGGTTCAATCCCCAGAACCACCCAACAATGAATTTACTTTCTTTTTGTCTTTGTTAGTCTGGCTAAAAATTTGTCTATTTTGTTTATCAATTTTTATTAAACCCAACTCTCTTCTTTGTTGATTGTTTATATTTTATTTTAGTTTCTATTTCCTTTACTTCAATTCTGATGTTTGCTATTTATTTCCTTCTGGTAATTCTGAGATTGTTCTTGCTTTTCTAAGTCTTTGAGGTGCATTATTATGTTGTTTATTTGGAATGTTTCTATTTTTATGTATACATTTATTGCCATAAGTTTCCCACTTAATACTACTTTTGCAGTATCTCATAAGCTTTATAGTATGTTGTGTTTTTACTTTTATTTGTTTTAAAATCTTTTAATTTCCTTTTTCATTTATTCAATAATGCATTGCTCATTGAGGAGCATGCTGTTCAATTTCCATGTATTTATATTTTCATTGTTCTTATGTTGATTTCTAGTTTTATTCCACTGTGGTCAGAGAAGATGCATAATATGGTTTTAATTTTTTTACATTTATCAAAACTCTCTTTGTGCCCTAACAAATGTGCCAATGAGAAGAATGTGTATTCTTCAGCTGTTGGATTGAATGTTAGGGCCATTTGTTTAACCCTTATATATGTTAGTTAATTTGCTCTATGGATAATCAGTCCATGGAGGAAAGTTAGATTTTAAATTCTCAGACTATTACTGTATTGAAGTCCATCTGTTCATTTAAATATGATAATATTTGCTTTATATTTTGGGGTATTCTAATAGGGGCTATATATATGTTTACAATTTTATATCTTCTTGATGAATTTATCTTTAAATAAATATATATTGACTTTATCTTTTTTGCAATTTTTTGAAATTTAAAGTCTGTGTTATCTGGTGTGAGTACTGCCATTCCTACTTACTTTTATGGTTTGGATGTGAGGTGTTCCCCAAAAGCTCACATGTGAGACAATGTAAGAAGGTTTGGAGGAGAAATGATTGGGTTGTAGCTTTAGCCTAATCAGTGAATTACTCTCTGATGGGATTAACTGAGTGCTAACTGGAGGCAGGTGTGGTGTGGCTAGAGGAAGTGGTTCATTGGGGGCGTGGCTATGGGGTATATATTTTGTATTTGGAAAGTGGAGTCTTTCTCTCTCTCTCTTTCTGCTTCTTAATCATCATGTGAGCTGATTCCCTCTGCCGTGCTCTTCCACCATGATGTTCTGCATTACCTTGGGTGAACACTGAGGAATGGAGCCAGCCTTCTATGGACTAAGACCTCTAAAACTGTGAGTCCCTAAATAAACATTTCCTCCTTTACCATTGTCTGGTTAGGTCCTTTAGTCACAGCAGCAAGAAAGCTGACTCAAAACAACTTGCTATTTTCATGGAATATATTTTTTCAACCTTTCATTTTTCAGTATGTGTATATCTTTGCTAGTTTCTTGTAGGCAATGAACAATTGGGTCTTGATTTTCAGATCCACTTATCCAGTCTATTTCATGTGTTTAGAGAATTCCATTTATTTACGTTCAAGGTTATTATTAACGGTTAAAAACTTACTCCAGTCCTTTTATTGATCATTTACTGTTTGTTTAACATGCTCCTTTTTCCTTTCCATCTCTCTTATTATTTATCTTTGTGGTTTGGTAGTTTTCTATTAAGCTGAAGTTGTTTCAGTGAATACTTCCTTTGTATCTAAAAAGCCATTGCACAATGACAAGTCATGGAAATTTTCCCTGATGTTATCTTCTAGACGTTTTATAGTTTTATATTTTACCTTGAGGTCTGTGATGTATTTTGAGCTAATTTTAGTGAATGATATAAAATTTGTGTCAAGATTCATTTTTTGGCATTTGAATGTCTAGTTTTTTTTTCATAACAGTTTATTTAAAAGACTGTCCTTGCTTCATTTTATTACTTGTGTTCTTATGTTAACAATCATTTATGGGTCTATTTCTGGGCTCTCTATTCATTCAGATCTATTGATAAGCTTGTCTATTTTTTTTTTTTTACACCAATACACACTGCTATCTGTACTGTAGCTTTATGGTAAATCTTGATGTTGGATGTCTTCAGACCTCTGACATTATTCTTCAATATTGAATTAGCCATTCAGGGACTTTTGAATCTCCTCACAAACTTTAGAATCAGTTTAGCAATATACACCAAATAACTTGCTGAGATTTTGACTGATAATTGCCTTTAATCTATAGATCAAGCTGGTAAGAATCAACATCTTGATATTATTGAGTCTGCCCATCCATGGCACATCTCTCCATTTAAGTATTCTTTGTTGATTTTTTTTTTAAATCGGGGTTCTGTAGTTTTCCTGTTTACATCTGACTTAGAATTTTGCGGTATCCATTATTCCCCATTCTCTCTCACAGTAATTTTCTCCTTTCATCAACACTTCTCATTCATTCCTCTTCCATTTCCAACCAGTCAAGATGCATAGTGAGCCTATTACCTAAATATCTCTCCTATCTACTCTTTTTTGACAGATCATTGCTTTCATAACTCTATATTGTCTGGAATAGTTTCTTGAACTCCAAACCTGGTGAATAACTGACTCATTCTTCAAAATCAGCTGTGGAGACCCCTCCTCTGTGAAGCCTTTCTCCCTCTGCAAGGCAGGTGGCCTCTTCTGCTATACTTTGTAGCTCTTTATTGTAGCACTGTTATTGTTTATGCAGGCCTCATATTTTTCCTGTCTAGACTGCAAACTCTTGGAACTTTTTAAAGGTCATTTTTGTGTCTTCAGTTCACTTCAATGACTCACCGCAAAAGTGCAGTAAATGTATTTTTAAAAATGTAAGAATACAAGAAGCACATTTTTAATCTCTTCATCTGTGTTGTTTTTCTGTTATTACAATGAAATAATGGAGGGGAAATTGTGATAGAAATTAGTGCAAAGAAAATCAAGTACCTCAAAAACTGTCTTAAATTTTCTTTTGAAGATAATAACTATGAGCTTTCTTTCTAGATTTGATTCCTTCCCTTGGCTCTACTTCTAAAATAAAGGAAAGAAAATGTGCTTTTCAAGTTGAATATGGCATTATGAACTATTATCAATCATGTAGAAATGAGAGGAAAAAATAAGGGGGAAATAATATCAATTTTGTTACAGATTAGGTAAATATACCCAAATGAGGGTCAGTGGAGTCATATCTTATGAGTTTTAAAAACATATGGGCTCATCAATCATTTGGTCACTTATTTAATAAATATGATTAAGCATTTATTTTGTGCTCAAAACTGCCTTGAAGATTTAGCAACTGAAGAGGATTAGGTAAGATTCTTTCTTTTTGTAATTTATCTGCTTCATAAAATTCAAAATAGTCTATTTTGGACTCATAATTTGCAAGAGCCATCAAAGACAAATGAATATGGTCAAAGTATGCTCACAATATCAAAACAACTTCATAGATGGAGTCTATTACTTCTCTTTCCTACTGGCAATGTTTCTTTATGGCATAAAGAAGTTTAAAAAGCATGAACAAAATTATATTGTCTTTGTAGAAAGAAATGAACAATAAAAAAAGATTTCAAAAAATATTTTACTTGGAGACTTATGCTTTTCTCACTGGGAAGTTAACTACATATAGTTTCTCCCTTCTTTCTGCACCTCCAGATTATGTGGAAAGCATAGTAAAAATAACCCATAACTTGTCTTAAAAAAAGTATAACAATGCCTTAGAATTGATTAGGGTAAAAATGCATTTCTATACAATATATTTGGTGCTAATTTTCCTATTGCTCACCTTTGGAACTGACTGATATATAAAACTAAGAGACTTACAGGTAAGTGGGCCTTAGGACTATATGTTGCTTCCATGTTAAGAAACTGCTATTTTTACAGACAAGGTTCCCTGGGAAGCTGACTATAAGACAGTGATTGGCATGCATGGAGTTCTTTGGGGAGTGCTCTTAGGATCAGAATGTATCTGGAGGGGAGAAAACAGGTTTGGGCAGAGGGAGTCACAATAGAACCAGTTAACCATTCCTATGGCAATATCTAGGGATAAGAAGAAATTTCAGTACCAGAATTTGAGAAGGAGGGCAGGAACTTTATGTCTTCTTCTGTATCCATCAACTAATCATGGACTGAGGGTCACCCTGGAAAGAAGTTCCCTTCAGCTGAGAGCAGTCACCTGGTAGGCGGACCCTGTGATCTGATAACTCTCAATACTCTACCACCTGGGAGGAGAGAGCTTCAACTCTGAAAGGCAGAATTAGGTGCATCTCTGGGTCCACTGTGCTGGATGAAGGAGGGGATTACTGAAGATTACTGGGAATCAGGACTGATGTGACCTTTGGTTTGTGTACATAACCGTAGGCATTAGGGTTAGCAGGTGAAGAACCTAAATATTTGTGCAATAGGGGAATTTGACATACAAACTAGTGGGATATTGTGTTTATTAATGTACAGCCATCATGTTATACAGTCATTCCCCAGCTAGCCAGTTCACTCATTCATTCATTCCTCAAGCTATTCGTGATGGTCTCTGAGAACAAATTTCAGGATATTTTTTAGACGATTTAAAAATATATTCATAACATATCATTTTAGATTATATAGACTTAACCTCTTGCTCAAAAACTGATAAAAAGTATCTACTGAAGAAAATGATAGAACCAAAGATTTGAAAGAGAATTTAAAGTCCTTAAGGAGTAAATGGGAAGTTGATTTATTTGGATTAGTGAAGACAGTAAGAGAGAATTTTGTCTTCTAAAGATAAAAGCACTCTGTGTCTTTTTCCTATTGTGTTTCTCTGGAAGAAAGGGAAATTGAAGCCTGTGGGGAGTCCTTCAGCAGGAAACTGAGCAGTCACAGGACTAACAGCCTCACCCACCATATTCCTAGGAAAAAACTGACTGGAGGCAAAAGCAGAAGCTCTGGAAACATGAACACACACACACACTCACAAACTCACGTGTAAACATGGATTTTGAATATGAGTTGCAAATTAATAGTCCTCTGACCAACATCTATGTGATCTTAGAAGACTGAGACTTAAGAGTAGTCCTCAGTATTTATCCTGAATAATTAAAGTCATCATACTACAGTGATACATGCATACCCATGTTTATAGCAGCACAATTCACAATAGCCAAACTATGGAACCAGCATAAGTGTCCATCAGTGGATGAAAGGATAAAGAAAATATGATATATATACACAACAGATTGCTATTCGGCCATAACAAAAAATGAAATTACATCATTTGCAGGAAAATGAATGGAATTAGAGACCAGTATGTTAAGCAAAATAAGTCAAATTCTGAAGGTTAAGGGTTGTATGTTTTCTCCCATGCAGAAGCTAGAGAGGAAAAAGGAAAAGAAAGATGAGGATAGATCTCATGAAAATCAAAGGGAGATCAGTAGAAGGAAGGGACCAAGGGATAGGAGGTGAGTGGGATGGGGAAAGCACTGGGGGGTGATATCGGCCAAATTATATTATTATATTGTGTATTGGGAGCGTGTATGAATGTGTAAACCCTATCATTATTTATAATTATAGTGCACTAATAAAAAGTGTGGGAAAAAAGAGTAGATATTTGTTAGCAACTGATGTGAGCATCAATTTTACTTGAGTGCTTTTCTTGACAAATATAAAAGGCTTTATTATCTTAAGGGTACTAATGTAGTCTTGCCTCTTATGTTTTTTCAGTTTTCTGATTGTCCATTTAATGCCTTCCTTTTCATTATGAGCCATCCACCCATCCATCCTGGATTGATACGCAGTTCATGTGGTTTTAGGCATCCATATTTCTTTTAGGCTACTTTTGTTTCTGCTCTCATTGCAAGATATGTCTCTACTGAGAAATACGTCATAGTTTAACAGTGTTATGTTGTTCTCATGACTACTTTACTGATCTAAATCCTGAACAAGAGCTCTTGATTTACAGGTTTTCTTAATTTATGCCTGTTATAGTTTGGATCTGTGATGTTCCCCAAAGTCTCACATGTTGAAGGCTTGGTCCCTGGTGCAGCGATGTTCAGAGGTAGGGATTTTAGAAAATGGTTGAATCATAAGGGCTATAACTTTATCTATATATTGATCCACTGATGACCTCATAAATTTAGTGGACTGTTGGAAAGTGGTGGGAACTGTAGGATGTAGTTGAAGGGAGTAGGTCCTGAGCACATGCACTTGGGGAATATTCCTTGTCCCCAGCAGCACTACCTTCCTCAACTCTAACACACACACACTCTCTCTCTCTCTTCCTTTCCCAGCTGCCATGGGGTGAGCAGCTCTCCTTCATCACACTCTTCTGCCCTGATGCTTGTGCCTCACAAGCCATACAACAATGGAGCCAGCCAACTGTGGGCTGGAATCTCTGAAACTGTGAACCAAAATAAATCTTTCCTTCTTTAAGCTGTTTGTCTTAGGCCTTTTGTCATAGTAACCAAAAGCCGACTAACAGAATACCCTTACACCGTGGAATTTCTGGAGCATTATGCAGCCACCAGCAAGCTCTGCTAGGGAAAAAAAAAAAATCTGTCCTTGGGAATAACTAGACATAGAGCCTGTACCCTCCTCCAGTTCCCTCACTGCCCATGATGAAGTCCTGCTTGGGAAGGTTTTTATGTCCTTTCCTACCAGTATTCTCCCTTAATCATTAGTTTCTAACACGTTGCTCCTAAAAAGCTTGATCTTGTGTCTACCAGGAGACTCCTCAGCATCGTCATGGCAGCTCTTCATGTGGTGGGGTGTGGCGAGAGCTGCTTTCTCCTCATAATCAATGCCCTGCCTGGCCCTTTCCGCAGGGCAGTGCAGTCCTACTCATCAAACATTTGTGTAAAGAAGTGGGCAGAAGCTGTTCATAATATCTCCGGGGGAGGAAGAGTTTCCATCTGTTGCCTTAAAGCAATTGCTTGCTATTTAAACCAAATATGTGAAAAGATTTTAAAAGATTCTAGTTTCTCATCTCCTCACCTGTATCACTGTACCATTGATGAAGGCACTTGAAGGCACACTATCAAGATCTCAGAAAGCACAGCCTTAGAAAGCGGTGACGGCACCACATTTGAAACATGAATCACTACTTTTTAAAGAAGGTATTATTTGCATATATAATTATCTATTCATTTTGTGTCTATCTGTACTAAATTACTGTGAATGTGGTAGCATAAACCAGCAAGCCCAGTTTTTTAAAATTAATTAATTTCTTTTACAGTAGAATGCATTTTGACACATTGTACACAAACGGAGCACAATTTCTCATTCCTCTGGCTGTACATGGTATAGAGTTACTCCATTAGTGTAATCATATAGGATAATAATGTCTGTCTCATTCTACCCTCCTTCCCATCTCCACAACCCCTTCCCTCCCCTCACTTCCCTCTACACAAACCAAAGTTCCTTCATTCTACCCTATCCCCCTACCCCACTATGGATCAGCATCTGCTTATCAGAGAAAACATTCAGCTTTTGGTTTTGGGGGATTGGCTTATTTTACTTAGCATGATATCCTCTAATTCCAACCATTTACCTGCAAATGCCATAATTTCATTCTTCTTTAAGGCTGAGTAATATTCCATTGTGTGTATGTAGAGCATTTTCTTTATCCACTAATCTGTTGAAGGGCATCTAGGTTGGTTCCATAGTTTAGCTATTGCAGCTCGCCCAATTGTTAGTTCACAGTTCATGTTCTGCAGGTCTAATTCTGGTTGGTGCCCCAGCTTTCCTGCTGACAGTTTCTCAAAGCCAAAATCAAAGCACAGGCTGGACTGCTTTTGCATCTGAAGGGTCTTGAGAACAATGCCCTTTCAAGCTTATTCACATTATTGGCAGAGTTAATTATAAAACTGAAGTTTAATGCTTTAGATTGTTGTTGTCGTCAAAATGTTACATGATGTATTCAACCCTTTTCTTTAAAACCAGATTTGTGTTGGATACTTTTGTCCAATTGTAGGCTAATGTAAGGGTTCTGAGCATGTTTAATGGGGCTAGGCTAAGCTATGATGTTCAGTAGCTTAGGAGTATTAGTTACTTAATTGTAAGTTGAGTTTTCTGTATTCTTCCTAGCTGTTGTCAGAGGATTGCCCTCAGCAATCAGAAGCAGTTTTCAGGTTGTGTCCATGTCCTTCCATCTCAGATCATTGTCACCATCTTCAAACTAGCAAGTGTGGAAGTCCTTGTGGCACTTAGAATCTTTTCCTCTTTTGCCATAAACCTAGGCTACTCTTTACTCCTTAAGCAGTTATTTGACTAGAAGAGACCCATTACATTTTGTTATATAATTTAATATACTCACTGGGGAGATGCCTCATCCTATTCAGCCCTTACAGAGGAGGGATCTTACAAAGGGAAGTCAGTGGAGGCCATTTTAGAATTTTGCCTACCACAATGTCCTTAACAAATTTTCTGGAGTCAAGCAGAAATCTCCAAATACCCTAATATCTGCTTTACCTTTGGATCTTTTCCATTGTTGTGAAACCAGTGCATACTGGGGAATTAGGACTTTTGTCTGTTCTAGAAATGTTACTAATGGGAAGGTCATGCTGACATGGTACTATAAACGCTTCTTGACTTATGATGTGGTTAACTCCAGAAAAACTCATCACAGAATCGAAACTATCCGAAGTTGAAAATGCATCTGACATGCCTAACCTACTGGACACCATAGCTTATCCTAACCTACATTAACTGTGCTAGGAACTCTTATCCTTGCCTACAATTGGCAAAGTCATCTAACTCAAACCAGTTTCATAAAAACATTCAAATATGTCATATAGTCTATTGAATACAGCACTCTGAGGAGTGTTGGCTATTGAACCTTGAAATCAAGTGGCTGACTGGGAGCTGTGGATCGCTGCAATTGGCCAGCATAGCAAGATCATGCTGCGTGTGACTAGCCTGGGAAGAGATCAAAATTCAAATTATGGTTTATCTTGAATGCTTTCACACTATAATAAAGTTAAAAATTGTAAATTGAACCATAACAAATTGAGAACTAACTATAATCATACACTGGTCTGTTTTTCCATTGCCTCTGCTTCTTCTACATATGGTGAAAAAGTGGTCAAATTTCTTCTTCATCTTTTATTTTTCTCATGAGAAACTAGTTGGTTTAACAGCATATAGCTACTGGTCTACTTTCTCCTCATTGACTGGGAACTCCTGCTCTGTCCTCTACTCAATCTCTGTACATGTACTGATGTGCCCGCAAGCTTGCTGTTCTCCTCCATTGACCTATTTATTTACATTTGCATCAAATGCTTCCTTTTCTAAGTTATTGTAGTCATTTAAGAAAATGTTGATATGGCGAAAGGTAACTCCCTTCCACTCCACGGTGTTTTTCTTCTTCTGGAGTGTTTTAGCTACACTGTTCTTTTGCACTTTCATATAAGTTTTAGAATCTACTTATCAAGTTCCACACAATCATTTATAATCATGTTGATTCTTCTATCTTACTCTAGGAGAACAAAAATCTTTATAATATTGAATCTTCCTAGTTCTGAACACAGTATAATTTCCACCTGTAATTTGATATTTTTATGTCATTCAATACTTTAAAAACAATTTTCTCTGAAATAGTCTCATGTTATTTTAAAAGATTTGTTCTGAGTGTCTTTTTTGTTATATTAATGGTATGCTTATCAAAAGCACTCTAATTATTTATGCATCTGTAGAAAAGATAGAAATTTATACACTCATTTTATATTCTGTGAATTTTCTAATTGCCTTGGTAATTTTATAAGGTAGTGATAAAGATTCCTTTGAAAATTATGAATACAATAACAAAATTATCAAGTGGTGACAATTTTATTTCTTTCTGAACTTTCTTGCTTATTATCTACCTACCAATCATCTATCACTATACTGTCTAAAAACTTCAATGCTATGTAGAATATAGTGTCAACAAGTATGTTAGTCTGCTAGGGATTCCATAACAAAGTACCACAAACCAAGGGGCTTAAACAACAGAAATGCGATTTAATAATAATCCCAGAGGCCAGCAGTCAAAGATCAAGGGCAGTGTTGATGTCTGTGATATTGTGAAACATGCATTTGGTCTTTCCCCCTTGTTTCCCGACATACCACTCTTAAGCCCCTTGGAAGCTCCCTGCCTGACATTCGTAGTTGCTAGAGTCTTCTCTGTATGTTTTCTCACCATGAAAGTTTCCATGTTCCCAGTCACCCCTACTGAATGAGTTTTAACTATGGATGCATTTTCATTCTATCAAAGATGGATTGTTTTCCTATTTCTTGTTGTCTTGAGATGAAATTTAAAAGGGGAAAATGGTGAGGTATCTTTCATATTTCACCATTTTTGGCTTCGACTTTTCTGAATAGTGCACAGAGAATTTTAATATTCTGTCAAACGTCTTTACAAGTTTAGATAAAGACCCAACAGTTCCACAAAAAACACACAGAAAATACAGGTTTACACAGAGTTGAGCTCAATGAAAAGAAAACTTGATTATTTTCCTCATATATATGGACAGGCCAATGAAGATGCTAAAGAAAATAAAGATTTCCACTGGGGGAGAAGGCGACAAGCACTGTTCAAGATTTCCCCTCAATTCCTCTATGACAATCTTTGAATGGAGTTCTGTACTATCGACAGTAATTTTCTTGTCTGAATAAGTTTATGTGATAAGAAAATATATCTATGTACTTAGGATATGAACATAAAGATCTTTTATTTTTAAAGTAGTGGTAAATAATTCACCCCCTCTCTAAAAGTATTTTTACTTTTTCTAAATGACAACCATAGAGAGGCTGTTTGGGGTTGACCAATGAAAAGAAAGTGATCATTTTCATTTATAAGGACTAATAATGTTGGTTATTAATATTTGATTTGGGTGTTGTAATTTTTTATCATCTTTATACTTCCCAAATCCATGCTAAATTTGATATGACTTATCAATGTCAGTTTTTTTGAGAGGAGTTACCAGGAATTGAACTCAGGGGCGCTCAACCACTGAGCCACATCCCCAGCCCTATTTTGTAATTTATTTAGAGACAGGATCTCACTGAGTTGCTTAGCACTTTGCCATTGCTGAAGCTGGCTTTGAACTCCAGATCCTCCTGTGTCAGCTTCCTAAGCCACTTCCTAAGCCACAGTGTATACCACTGCACCTGGCTAATATCAATTATTTTGATATAAAAAATGATATCAAATATCATTTACCTGTATTTCTTTTTATTCCAAAATATTTGAAGTACACTATGTATTTAGCTAGAAAATACTGTAAAACATTAAATGATGTGTTCTCCATCCCAAAGCGGATATATTTATATTTATAAATATAAATGGCCCAAATCTGTCAATAAATATGTTAGTTCCCTGATCTATTAGTGTTGTCGTCTATGGTTACCAACATTTTTGTCAGATATGTTTTATTCAAGCTATGGCTCAAACCAAGAATATAATCTAGAATAACTAGACAATGATATGCTCTGTCCTGTAAGCTTTAAGGCAATAAAATATTATAGATTTACTACTAAAATATTGATTTGAGATTTGTAATAATTTGTCTTGAGCCATTCTTTGGAGTGGTGATTAATCACTCAGCAGGGCTAGGCTAATGGCAATCCTATTTTGTGATAATAATGTTCAGCTTTCTCTTTACTGCAGAAAATGAAAAGAGAACATTTATTCAACTCATCCAAGATGATATCAAAATGCAAAATTAAAAAGAATTAGATAGAATCTAGCCTACTTCATTCCTCTGGAAACTAGTAGTGATGGCAAATCCTCAGGTTTTATGGAGAGTCTATGGAATGGTCAAGCCATGAATGGTTAGATACACTCCATTCAGTCGGAAAAAGCTTCACAGTTAACAACCGTACAAGTGGGAATACTGAGTTAGACAATTAAAGGGCTTTCTAATGCCAAATCATGCAGATCCGAAAAAGATCTGCCTTTACTTGTCTTTCTGAAGCTGACAGAGCACCATCATAAAAGTCTCGTGCCTGAGTATATTCTGAAGGCTGATTCAGGATCATCATCAATCAGGATGTAATTATAATATCATTATTGGATGTAACTTGCTGCTCCCATCCAAAGAAAGCAGATCAAACTGCAATCCCAGCTGGGTCTCTCCGAACCTTTTGCTCACACTTCTAAGCCAAGACCTGAGAATTCTGCTACCACTTGTAATTAGGTGGTCACTTTACCACTAGTTAAAGGAGGAGGCTGTCACAGCTCCTACTGCTACCCTCCATAGACATCTACGCCTTTAATGAAAGCTATTGTTATTCTCACTGTGAAAGAAATGTAGAGTGATTTTTTTTACTCTGATCCATGAGAAAAATTCTTTAGGGAAAAAAGGGCTTTTGATATAACATCCTTCTTCTAAATCTATGACTTAGAAGTACAGCAATGAGTGAGTGGTTCACGATGTTTTGAAAAGCTTGCAGGCTCTGGGCTGGAGTTGTGGCTCAATGGTAGAGCGCTTGCCTAGCACGCGTGAGGCATTGGATTTGATCCTAGCACCACATAAAAACAAATAAAGGCATTGAGTCCATATACAACTAAAAAAAAAATAAAAAAAAAGATTTCAGACTCTTTGGGAATGTGCTGAAAGCACCATATCTGTCCCTAGTGTGGCCTGGAAAGACAAGTTTTTTCTATTTTTGTTTTTGGGGTTTTTTTTTGCATTAAATTTTGGGATTGTCTGACGCCAAGTTAAATATTTGAAGTTAGCAAGAATCCAAAATTTATGAATTGAAAAGAGATTAGTTCATGAATAATTGCCAAAGTTATAGAGAAGCTTCCGAATGACCTCTTTGATATCAGCATGTTTTAACTTATCAATGGAACTCCTGTGGAGAACAAAGGTAATACCATTTAATGTTTACTTTCTAGAGATCTGTCTAAATGAACTTATAAAAGCTGGAATAATGTATAATTAAGAGTCTAAGAAACTGCTCAGACTTTCTCAGATACCAAATGCCTCAAGCCAGCCTTTGATCTGTGTTCCATGGCAGTCAATTAAAGGAGCAGCAGATCAATGTGAGGGAGAGGAATCAGGAACCCTTTGTTTCCCCACATCCCGAATTTGCTCTTATCCTTTCTCTCATTTAATCACAAAGATTAATTCATAACATGATCAGTGGATGGTATTCATTCTACTTTCCCTTCCTAGTTACTTAGTCTTTTTGCTTCAATTCTTATCTTTTCCTCTGATACTTTAATGACGATTCTCTAACCAACTGCATCACCTCACAATACTCAAAAGAAAAATAAATTTTCTCATAATTTGAAAGACAAACTATTTCTTTTCCTCTTGTACTGTCAATGTTCACTAGTTGAGAGGCCCAATAAATAGTCGTTAAATATAGTTAAATTTTACACATGAAGAAATTGGAAGCAAGACAGATTGAGTTCCTCAAGGTAATTTATCTAACTAGTAATGGATCAAGGATTATAAATTTGCCTGTTGTCTTAAAAACAATCCATTTCCACTATAGTTGGAAATTTTAAGATATTTTATGTGGCCCCCTGAAACTTACAGTACAGCTAAGACGTTAGGAAACAATTCCACAGGGAATTTCAAAATCTCTGAAGTCCCTTTAGCATTTTGAATTATGCTAACAAGAGCAAGCACCAGTAAAAAATATTTACTAATATTCGTGGGCACCCCTTTGACCAAATTCAGGTGGTGGTCTGCTAAGATAATCCATTTCCATTTTAGTTGTCATCCAAATCAAGGAATTAATCAAAAGATATAATCAGAAGCTGGTCTTATTTTTATTTGTTGAGAATTATCTCTTTCTTCTCTCTTCCTTATCTTTTTAGATTTTTTATCATTTAGTATGTTGAAATAAAACTACTCTGTAGCCCCTTCATGTAACATTTCCCTTATCAGTTTTATACCATATACATCCATTAATGCTTCATGGCTAAATCCAGCATGTTATATTCTTCCACCCTCCTATTCAGCATAAAATAAGAGTTCATGAAGAAACTGGGTCGAAATTTACATTAGTCATTCAACTATTATTTTATTTTTGCTTTCACCAGATAAGAAATGCTAAGAACTCACTTATTTTTCTATTTATTTAGTTCTTATGTATGAGTGAAGGTAAATGATTTCCCCACATCATGAAATGTTTTCTTACCTGCTGTGTTAATTATAGGTAATAATAATGGGCTTTGTGTGCATAGTGAAGCACATAATATGGTATTTTTTGTTTTCCTCTTTAAACATTCTATTGATGTAAACATTGAGGAAATTTGCTACTAATGAAGCATACGATGAAACAGATGACTCCACCTGTCCTTCTTTTGTTCAGCTATCAGGAGAAATATCACTTCATATTGTGAGAACAATATGTTATTGAAAGGGCTCAAGTGACTGATGGTTAGAAAGCTAAGTAATGGTCATGTCTCTGAATTGTCATTCCGCAGAGGACACTTTTGGTTGCAGAATGGAGCAGATGCTCAGTCTACATTTGTGTACTTCAAACACACTGAAAGCATCAAGTCAGATTAAGAGCTCTTGATATTGAATGAAAGATGCAAGTAGAGATGAAAAGGCCATAAATACATCAGGAATTACAGTGCATCAGGTTCTCGAAACCATTTGGTTGGAATACTTTTGAAGGATCCAAACAATGTCTTATAAAATATTCCAACTTGGGAAGATAGGAAAAGAACTTCAAAATATTTGCTATGTATTTTCAACTGTGATAACAAATATCATTTTGAACTATTAAAGTTCTTAAAGTAATAGAAAGGAAAGCAAACTTTACCATGGATTAATTCCACACAGTTTAGTGGCAAGATTTACCTTGCTTACAATAACACACTTTTAGAGAAAGTCTCTTCTTGCCTTCATGTATTATAAACTAACTTTCACCATACCATCTCCCTCCCAGAGGAGGGATATACTTCCTTTTGTTTAATATATGTCTACAACAAACTTGTTTAGAAAGGACTTTATTCTACATTAGGGTTCCTGTACCTCAGCAATATTGATATTTAGGCTGGATAATTCTTTGCAATGGGGGACTATCCTATGTTGGATATTTAGCAACATCTCAGTTTCAACACTAGATGCCAGGAACATCTTCCCTTCCCTGTGACAATGATAATGTCTCTTGACACTACCAAATGTTCTTTAGAGGGCAAAATCACCCCCTATGGAAAATCATCACTCTAGATTCTGGTCCTGTGGTATTATTCTTTACGTTCATGTGAAATCTGGTTCATATGACCTTCTATTCTAAAGGGATTAATAGCACTAAAAGAAATGCTATCGTGTGGTGAAATGCAGATTTCTATCAGCCCAATAGCTCCAACCTTTGGAAATTTTAGAAAGAGGTTTTTTAAAAATTAAACTGCATAAGTTTATTGGCAGTCATAAAGGGGAAGAATGCTTCTGTATGAATCTGTCAAGCTAGAAGCATTTGGTATTCCACAGGAATAGCAGCTATAATCCACAACGTGTATATACTTCAAAGCTTCATGCTGTATATAATAAACACATAAAATTTTATCTGTCAATATAAAAAAATCCATTAGCCCGCTGCCTTCATTTTTTAGCAGTCATCTTTTATTCATTGGATAATTACTTACTTGGCATGTTTTAGCTGATTGTTCTAACTCATTATGTGCTATAAAAGGCTTTCATAGCTCTTCCAAGTGTAACGTAAGAGTTTTCACTTATTTTTCTCACAAGGAAGATCTACATGAATCCCAAGATGAAAGCATAATCTTCTCCTTTCACACAGTAAATTTACCAACACCCCCTGTGGGTAGAAATAAATATGGTTGAGATGGAACACAATTTGGCATCATGTCAAATCTTACCATTTCTAGGACAGGACAAATCCTAAATTTAGGAAGGCTTCTTTCCCAATGAGAAAGTGGCACAGATACCTACATTGGAGCATGGATTTTTCCATATTCATTCATTCTGGATTTATTGACGTTAGGCACTATATTGCACATGGCATCAACCTACTACCTGCTCTCAAATTACTGACATTCTAGATTAAAGACTTAATTTTGTAAGAAGGTAAATTAAAAAACAGAGCAATGATATGACAGTTGTTGAGAGGTTATATGTAAAGAATTTCTAATAGTGTGTTACATGGAGCAAGTGATGAAATCCAGCAGAGAAAAGGGTCCTTGCAGTATCATAAATAACCATGTGAATTTTGATCTGAATTTTCTTGAAATATGAATAGAAGAAAAGGCATTTCAAAAGGGTAGAGTGGTGGGACAGCATAAAAGGGACAATTAAAACTGAGCACTTTGGGAGACAGGATAGACCATTCTGGTTTAAGTGGATGTTTGGGGTATGCTGCAGAGGGGTTAGTTGGGATAAGGTTGAAGAAGGTGTTATTTTTAGTTGTTTGTTTTGTTTTGTGGTACTGGACATTGAACCTAGTGGCACTATACTATTGAGAGAGGGTCTCACTAAATTGCCCAGGCATCCCAATAAGAACTTGCAATTCCTTGCTTAATTTCTGAAAGTGAGTCTCTTTTCTGCCTAAAACTTACTAATTTTCTCCCAGAAATTTTGGAGTAAAGATACACAGGACCAAAGCAAACAAAATTCTGATTCCTCTCATCTTTCCCAAAGGGAAAAAAAATCTGTTTACTATTGAAGTGATACACAGAGGAAAGAGAATATTATAACATTTTAAGCATTAGTGATGAAAAGTTCTGAATTCCACTGACATCCAGATACCCGAATCATAATGTGGGGCTCCTTTTTATAGTAGCATATATGAGGTCAAACTTACAGTGGATTCACTGCCACTGGACCCATGGGTCTACCTAGCAGTCATTTCCTCAGCCTCAAATTGTATAATTGAAATGGACAGATTTTGTAATCAGCATAATGTCTCTAACATTGATTCCTTCATTGGATTTATAATAGCTTTAATGTTAAAATATTTCATTAAAGTCTCTAATATTACTGTTCTTGCATACACACAGATAAGTTAGTATGTCAAGAATGATAACATATTTAGAGAGAGATGGGAAATTAGTATTTTGAACACCCAAAGGGTGTAGGGTGGCAACCTTCTCAATTAATTCACCTATCTAGCCCTACAAATGCCAGACAGATTCTGAAGAATGACCCAAACTATTCCAAACAAGCGGTAGCTCTGATTTCAACTGCTGTGCCTGATATGATGATTTTGCTAGAGAAGATCAACACAGTCTAACATGCATTATAGCAGCCACTGATGTACTAAATGAAGGTATTCAGTGTCATTAATGTGCTGGGACATATTTTCAAAGAACAAATCATTTCATTGTATATCTTTCATCACAATAAAGTACAATTTCTAGTAGGCTTCTTTGAATTCTGGAAGTAATACATTCCACACTTGGGAATCTCACTCTGATTCAGGTTGTATGGAATGATTTCAACTTTCATTGAAAACTTACAGCAGGAAAGTTTTCTGCATTAAGTCCAGGCTAAAATACCAATGAACCTGATATTTGGGGTACACAACCTGGCAAAGCCTATGGTATTATAGTTTTGAAATTATAGGTAGGAAACTAAGATGTGTGTAGTTTATGGAAATGAGAAAATTATAAGACAGACTCCTGGAATCTAGAGGAAAGCAGGGTCTCTTGCAGTAATTTCATGTATCTTTTCAAAAGACAACTGGAATTTTACTGGCACTGGAATAAATGGTGAGCCTGTTATATGAGCCATCACATGATCATGTGTCTAGAACTTCCCAGAATGAGGTGGATTCTTTCTCACCACCAACCTCTAAATGGGTCCAGCAATAGCCCATTGTGATATAGAAATGGTGCATCTTGGTCTAAATATAGACAGCGTTTTAATACACAAATAGGCTGCATGAATAAGTAGATCAGACTTCAATGTTATCTGCTATGGTTGTAACTGTGATCAACTCTTGACTCATACCTATGACGATGGAGCAGGAGGAGAGTAATATTGGAGACAAGGAATTCTAAGGTAGAGTATGTGGATGACCTATGGTAGTAAGCTTGAGTGGTGATATCTCTGTATTATATGCTAACACCTATTGAATCACAGAGCTTCCATGATAGAGCAAGTATTCACAATTAAGTAGGCAGAAGGACTTGTCCAGTTAGTCCTAGCCAGTTGAGTTCTTGGCCAAACTATTGACCTAATGAGCGTAAGAACAGAGTAACAATGGTGATAGAGATGAAGGTGATCATACATCTAGCAGCATGGGTTCCTGCATTCTGATCTAGCTACTGCCACTGCCCAAACTCCAACTTGCCTACAGTGACAACTGATGCTAAAATACTTGGCCTTCAGAAAAGCAAGCAGCCATATTGTGGCAAGTTCACATCACTGGTCTTCTTCTATCCCAAAGAGCATTAATTTATTTTGATGGCAATTTAACATGCATTCTATGAGTTTGGTCCATTGACATGGTATCCTAAATAACATCACATCAAAAAATCTACTTTACAGCAAAGAATGTGCATCAATGGACATATGATCCAAAGATATACAGGTTCTATTACATATTAAATCACCCTAAACAGACCAGTATATACAGTAATGGAATGATCAATGGGAGGCACAAGCTCAGATATGATGCACCGAAAGGGTAAAGCCCCATCCTCCAGGATGCAGCATACATGCTAAATTAAGGACTATTACATGGTGCTGTGTCTTCAACAGGTAAAATATTTGGGTCTGGGAACCAAGTGGTAGCAGTAGGCATTGGCCTGCTGACCATTATTTGTACTTCCATCTCTACAAGGTGTTCTGCAGATCTAGAGATCTTAGTTGGAAGAGTGGAGAGAGATTCATGGGTACATGAAAGGTTACCAACTTTGAATGGAATCCAGGAGAGAAAGATCACAATCTTTGGCTTCCATCTGATCCCTCTGGCTCTTGTCAAGTCAACAATGAGGGAAGGGGAAAACAGCATTCTGATAGAAATAATTGGCCCAGATTATTAGTAGAAAGTTGTGGTGTCATTGTATAGCAGAGACAAGGAGCAAGCTCTTTGGCACCCCACTATCCACTCAGGTGCTTTTGGGTGCTCTCTCACAAGATTTTCATGGTAAATAAATACACTGGTGTAATAGCCATTACCCGAGTAAGGATGTACCCATCTCTGTAATTCTCTGGATTCTCCCTCTACAAATACTGCTTTCTTCCCTTCCAGCAGGTGATCTTAAGGGTACAACATAAATTTTCATGCACTTCTTGAACACTGCAGCTCAGAGTTTGCTTTCAGGGAACTGACCTGTGACCATTGTATATTACTTCTCTACTACTCTGTTTGCTTTTATTATAATCATACAATTTCACAGCACCCTGTTCGTTTCCCTCCCCATCTCCTCCATTTGCATTTTAAAATAGATCACATATCAAATAAAGTCATACTGCTGTCATGTTACACTCCCCTGAAGATAGGTTTAGCACAGTCTCCTCAAAAAACTGGTAAAAGGGAGCTCGCGTTTACACATTAAACTGTGAAATCAGGTGATGACTTACATAACAGTAGGTCTTCCACTTTTAGAAGCTTGGAAGTTGCTTAGATAGTAACTTTCCACCCAAGTTTTGTCACAAGATGTTATTAGTGACTGATGAAACAAAAATGTAGTTCATTCTCTCCCTGTTTTTTTTTCTTTTTTAATATTTGTAATGTAATTTTCCCTTTATTGATCCAGCATCACATTTGCCCTCACCAAACAAATCTATATCCACACATGGATTATATATTTTTCTATCATTTTCTAAGTGTTTTTCTATTGAATTTCAGAGTAGCTATAGTTGAGAAAAGACAGGATAATAAAAAGTACTATACTAATATGGATTGTGTGTGAACGTGTGATGGGATAGGCAAACAGAAAATCAGCATGATATTTTCTTCCTATTAAAAATAATAAAATATTAAGAAGAAATGAGTTATTTTACCATTTTTGTCTTATGACTGTCCTAGAAAATTATATTTTCAGCAGATACCAAGATACAAGTTAAAATAAACATTTTTAGTTTCCTGTTTTTAGCACATTTAGAAACAAGGTAAGGCTGGTGTCCTTATTTCACAAAGTTAAGATAAATGTCTATGACCAATAGAAGAACAAATACAAAATAAATAGATTTAAAGGTTTTTAGTATTATCATATTTGACGAAGGTAGAGTGGAGGTGGGACATTTTCTAAGTGAAAAAAAATGCACCGTCATTTACCACAATAGGAAGCTAATGTGCAAAGTTGAAAGTTTATAAATGAAGAAACAAGGGGAGGCACTTAGAATTTTGGAGATGGCCACTAGAAAAAGTATTTAGAAGACGCTGAAAGTGACTGCACAGGGGTGCAAGGTGGCAGTAGAGAGGTGAAAGCAAAGTGACTCTTCCCATTTGCCCTTTACTGCCTTTAAATGTTTGTTTATTTTGCTTCAATTTTAAAAAACTGAATTCATGTAAAAAATTCTTCATAGTTTCTGATATGTATAGATGAGAAGGAAGCTAATTCTCCTATCAAGAACAATTTGTAGAGATCTGAAAAAATTACTATAGCTGATCTGTACATTTGCATCTTCTTACAGTTTTCTTGTTTCAACAATCTCCATTGTGTTGCATTTTATCTATGTTCTCTGGATTACATTAAGTAAGGTACAGAGAATCCCCCCCCCCAATGTCTTTAGTTTTAGATTCAGGTCCAATTTATATGGGTAACAGAGCATCTGTGTTCCTGGTCTTCTCTTTGGGTCTAACGTTGTTTTGTATTATAGTCTTTCATGTCAGGAGGTGAGGACTTGGAATCCACAATTCAGAAAATAAATGCTGGATTTGAATTGTAGAATTGATAACCAAAAATATTAATTTATTCCTTTGAGATATTGAGTAGAATATAGTTCTTGCTCTAAACAGTTGTGTTATCTAGCAGGATAGGTATATATGATGGTTAAAATAACAGTATTATTGAAAACATAATTAAAATAATTCAGTAACAATGCTAGATGGCACTTCCTTAAAGCAAAGTGTTTATGGAAAGACACAGTGCTGTCATGGTTGATGAGTTTGATGGTGGTCTTAATGAATTAAAAGTTCAGTCATAGGAATGTGAGGGATCATGGAGATAGGAGTTGTTATATTTCTTTCCTGCACCACTAATAAAGTGGGTAGACTTGGTTGGAAGTAGAAATAAAGTGGAGTTTGCAAACTCTTACATATTGAAAACTGCTGGGAGTACAAGTTAGGATTATGTATGTTTGTACATGTTAGGATAATGAATATGGATTTTACTCTGTGGGAAATGGAGAATTAATAAAATATTTAAGTAAAAGAATCATACTAAAGTTAAAGTTTTTGGAAACCTGGTCTTACCAGACCCAACTCTGGTTGCTCACTGCATGACCAGCCAATTAAATCAAGAGAAACCTTATTGAGGCAAGGAAGATGACTTCTCTGGAAAAAATTGGCTGATTGAAAAGATGGAGGACTCTTGTCCAAGATCCATCCTGCCATGAAGCCGATTTAGGAGCTAAGGTTTATATAGGCAGGTGATGGGTATCATAGACTGGTGGTGCCTTCTTACAGAGGTCTAAGGTCTAGGTTTATAGCCATGTGATGCACAGCTCATCTTAATTGCCAATTTACAATATGTTTTTCAGTCCTATAAGTCTGGAAAAATACTGATTGTTTTGATTACTGATTAGTTTGCCTACATGAAATTTCTTACATATAACAGCTAGAGAGGGTAGCTGCTCAGAGCAGACAACAAGGTGCAGGTGAAGTTAAATGTAGAGTTCTTAGTGCTTAGTCTCACTGAGCATCGTAAAAGCAGTGAACTGGAGTTCAGAGGTGAGGCAAGATGCCTAGATAACAGTTGTATAAGCGTCTCAAGATTTAGAGCTACATTTTTTATGTTCCTTAGGCAGTTATCTTACCTTCTTCACAGGTCTTCAACTAGTTTATTTATTTGACATAAACCAATTTTTATTTCCTTAATGTTCCTTTTGTTTGTACTTAGTAATTCCACATTGCTTTGGTTAAAAATAACCATCTGCATTTTTTGACACTTTACTTTCATATTCCATTTATATTGATTTTTGTGCAAGGTGAGAAATGATGGTATGGTTTTATTCTTCTACATATGGATAATCAGTTGTGCCAGCATCATTTGTTAAAAGGCTGTCTTTTCTCCAATATATGTTTTGGGCACTGTTATGATTTAGATGTGGTGTCCCCCCCAAAGCTCACATATGAGACAATGCAGGTTTGGAGGAAAAATGATTGGGTTATAGCCTTAGCCTAATCAATGAATTGATCCCTGATGAGATTAACTAAGTGGTGACTGGAGGCAGATGAGGTGTGGCTGGAGGAAGTAGTTCATTGGGGGCGTTGCTATGGGGTATATATTTGGTGTCTGGAGAGTGGAGTGTCTCTCTCTGCTCTCTGATCATCATGTGGGCTGCTTCCTTCTGCCACACTCTCCTGCCATGATGTTCAGCCTCACCTCAAGTCCCAAGGAATGGAGCTGGCCTTCCATGGATTAAGACCTATGAAACCATGAACCCTCAAATTAACTTTCCTCCTCTTATAGTTGTTCTGGTCGAGTCCTTTAGTTACCACAGTGAAAAACCTGACTAAAACAGACACTCTTGTCAAGGATTAAATGACTGTATCTGTGTGGGTTTGTCTCTGTTTTTTCTATTCTGTACCATTGGTTTATGTGTCTGTTTTTATGCCAGTACCATGCAGTTTTTGTTACTGTAGCTTTGCAGTATAATTTGAAGTCAGGTATAGTGATGCTTCCAGCATTGCTTTTTTTGGCTTAGTATTACTTTGGCTCTTCTGTGTCTTTCATTCTTTTAAATGAATTTAGGGACTGTTTTTTCTAGTTCTTTACTTTCTAATAAATGTATTAATCTAAAATAAATCATTCTTTCATAATTTTGGTTCAAAGCACACTATTAGCTAAAGAAACTATCCTAAGTACATGCGTAATATAAGTAATTCAATTTACTACAGTGTGGAACATGTGAAAAATCACCAGAGGTGAAGAATAAAGAGATGGCATCCAGGTTCAAAATTTATAACTATATTGTATTTAGGTGTCTATTTCAAAACAACTTCTGCAGGTCTTGACTTAGGTTTTTTCCCCTATCAAGTGAGGTGATTGATGTAAATGCTTGGTAATGTCATAGTAGATTTAAAAATAACTTTAAGCTGGGCGTAGTGGCACATGCCTGTAATCCCAGCACTTTGGGAGGCTGAGACAGGAGAATCACGAGTTCAAAGCCAGCCTCAGCAATGGAGAGGCGCTAAGCAACTCAGTGAGACTCTGTCTCTACATAAAACACAAAATAGGAGTGGGTGTGGCTCAGTGGTTGAGTACCCCTGAGTTCAATCCCCAGTACCAAAAACTAACTAAATAAATAAATAACTTTAAGTGATTTATTACAATTTTGTGGGACCAAAAGGTCCATATTTGTAATACAATTATTTGTCTTGATTTTTTAGTTTTTTTTTTTCACTAAAATTGCACTCTGTATTGGCATAGCAATCTAGGAGAGACGAGAAGTGACTTTAAGAATGGGACATAATTACATTAACATGGCACCATGTAATACACCGCTCATCTTCTGTATCCGTATCAGTTTTATCCTTTCTCACTATGATCAGATGTTCCCTGGCAACATTTAGGCAAAACTGTTTCTATCATCTGCTTTACACTGAAAACAGAATTCCTGTGGGTGATTTTGCTCTTTCCATTCCTTTTAGACAGCAGTGAAATCTAGTGACTGATTTTTAGAAAATAATGCAAGCTACTTATTTCTTTTGTAATTCATCAAGTGCAGATGCATATGTCAGTCAACTTGTCAGAAGTTTTTTCCACTGGTTTATCCTTCATGTCAATTTTATCTGCATCACATTTTCTTATCTAGACTATAAGAAATAGGAACTTAAGCATTTTCTAGTGACAATGGAAAAGCTTTTAGCAACCAGTCAATCACTTTGGACTTATGATTCATAGAATTGACTTCCCTGATGATCTTTTCTTTAAATGAAATAAATGTGCTCTTCCAGCCTATTCAATGCAAATGCTGAGGATCTTTTTGCATACAGCAAACAGGTAAAATAGGGAAAGCAATTTAGTCTCTATTTTTCTCTCTGTCTTTTTAACTTGGAGAAAAAATTACAAATGTCTGTGCTAGTTCTCAGTTCCAGAAAGTCACCAGTATGCTACCATTTATGGTTAAAAAGGCCAAGTAAGTGGATATGAGACTTTATTCCAAATAAAGTGTCTTTTCTTAGCAACATAAATGACTCCTTGCTGTACAAGGAGGGAAAAAAATACATAAATCATGGCATGTGGCACTTTGAAGAGCAAAACTGAACTGAGGAATAATATATGAATTATTTAAGGAATTTGAAATCCTAAAAAACAAAACTACAACAATATCAACAAGAGCTCCACATTGCTTTGTATCAGATACAGAAGAAGAGGAATTAATTATCCACTAAGCATACGGAAGTGATACTAAAATAGAATAAAGTTGATAAATAGTAAACAAAATAATCACAAAATCCATCAGAAATGGAGGCAGGTAGTATGAATAACTACCATCTCTTTGAAATCTTCTCTTGATGATATTTGAGAGATACATAACCAACTTAAGAAAAAGAACATATATTACAGTTTATCTGTTTCTTTAATACAGTTGCTGGTATGTTGCATAATTATTATCTGACTTTCTCCCCGTTTTATGTTTATTATTTATGCTTGGCATTTAATAAGTACTAAGGAAATATGTATTAAATGAATGACTTACTAAGTGAACAACTAAGGAAAATAAATGTGCTACAACATTGAAAAAGTTTTATTTTTCTCGGTCATCAATGAGTTTCAAAGAAATCTGATTTTCTTGCTCACTCAAAATCTCTGGGAGAATTTAACTTAGTGACTGTGTGTTGGAAAACTAGGTTATTGCCTGGAAGGCATTTGGCCACTGAAGAACTTTTTGTCAGAATGTCTAAAGCATAAATCAGTTAAAAAATACCCCCTAGTATCTACAAATTATTTTCAGATGCTTTATAGAGAAGTGTCTTTCTCTGGTCTCCCTCCCTGGAATGGAGTGAGAGCATAAGAGGAAAACCTGTATTATAAGACCTTTTGCAGTATGTAGAGCTTGGGAGCAATTTTAGAAACAGCATCTTACAGGTTGTTAGGGCAGAACAAAGATCAACATTCCAAAAAGCATTTCTAATCCAAATGAGGCAATGTTTTTAAAAACATAGTCAAACGTGAAGCCACAGAGCTTGGGAACCAAGGCAAAGTATGCTTACAAAGACACAGAAAGAAGGCAAGTATAGAGACATTCCCAGAGAACATCCCAGGAGAAGTGTGATGCCATTGGCATCTAGAATTTTACAGGAAGAAAGGACCATTGCTGAGTGGCCATCTCTGAACTTAGCATCAGTTTTGTTGAAATATTAAAGTAGTACTATTACAGATTGCTATTCTCCATCCAAGACCCACTAAATCAAAGTTTCTTGGGAGCAAGCATTAGAGGGGTCTGTTAGCTTTTCATCACTATGACCAAAACACCCAACAAGAATAACTTAGAGGAGGAAAGTTTATTTTGGGCTCACAATTTCAGAGTTTCAGTCCATGGGCAACTGACTCCATTGCTCTGAGTTCAAGATAAAGTAGACCATGATGGTGGGAAAACCTGGTGGAAGAATGCTGCTCAGCTCATGGATGGCACAAAGCAGAGGGGGTGGTGGTGAGAGAGAGAGAGGGAGAGGAGAATGCCAGGGACAAAAATATAATCCCTAAGGGTCACACTGAGTGACCTACTTCCTTCAGCCTTGGCCCCCTTGCCTACAGTTAACCCTCAGCATAGTAGCTCTGTAAGTTACTAATGTATCAAATGGAGTAATTTGCTAACTGTATCAGAGCTTTCATAACCTAATCATCTCACATCTGACTAATCTTGCATTGTCTTACAAGAGCTTTTGGGGGCACTTCATATCCAGACCATAACAAAGTGTGTGTGTATGTGTGTGTACCCATGCATGCATGTATGTGTATTTCACAAATTCTACGTGAGACCTACTCTTCCTAGTTATAGAATCAGTGATGTCAATGATTGAAACTATTTGCCCATTATACTCTTAGGATTATCTTTTTATTTTCATTTTTCAAAGTCACACATGACATAAATCAACACTTCAGAGTTGAACAAACAAGCAGTAAGCATTCTCACAAAGGTCCCACACTTCTGGGTTTTTCAATCTAGGCAATTACTTGGTTAAACGTTTGCAAGTTGTAAAATGAGATGCAGGAGAAATATAATTCTCTACATTTTTCAAAAACTAAATTTCTCTTTTGAGCTTCCCTCTGTCCTATGGAAGCTTCCAGGTAAACCATAATTATTTCAAGTTAAACTTGTTTAATTTGGGGTATGTCCCTCAGGCTTCTCTCTGGAGGACCACTTGAGTTCTAGGAACTGGGAGTTTAAGTGGTGAAGTGACTGGTCATTATTTAATAACTGTCCATTCTAGCCTCTCCTGAAATAGCAAATATCATCAGACATAGTCCGTGTCCATGCTGTTAATTGCTTAGACATTCTTGTTTCCTGCTCTACTTGGCTGTGTGCTCCACGCTAATTCCCACTACTGAAACTTTTTTATTGCAACCTGAGACACCCTATTGAGTCCTACTTCTATTTAATTTCTCAATAGTGTCTGGACCTTCTTCAGGAGCACAGGAAGATACACCCTTGTACTGGATCCTACAAGGTGGTGAGCTCAAGTGGGGCTTCTCATTCCTAGTGTACCAGACTGCCCCCCGCCCAATGGCTATTGATCATTACTTTATGAAACTGAAGAAGCAAATTAGACCTTCCTCTCTCTCTCCTTCTTTAGAGCTTACTTTTCTAAGTAAGGGAGGTAAGGCATTATTCATTATGACTTCCTGGTGCACACTTAGTAGGCATTTCTACACTGTTGGGGAAAACGCTAGTCAGTGACTAGGGAATCTTGTTCTGGGCAGTGAGACAAGGACTCTAAAGAATGTAATAAAGGAAATGGAGAGGGGAAACTGGCCACTTGTCTCCAGGCTTTAGGTGAGGATGAAAGCAGAGTGACTTTAGTGGTAAAGTCAGAAAATGTACTCATAAAACATTGGAAGAAATCCAGCTGCACAGGGGGAATGTAGTCAACCCTGTATACTCCCTCTGCTGTGGGCACAGCATGACCCCTCATTGTATCCTGGTTGGAGGAATGCATGAGTAATAAAATGTCCAAAACCTCTTCATTGAGTCCTCCAAATTCTTTCTTTGGGACCAGTAAATAGTATGCTTGGGTGTTTGTAGCCGTGGGGCATGCCACCCCACATTGTTTTATAAAGTAGTGATCTCCTTGCCTTTTTAGTATATATTTTTCAAACAATCCAACTCTGAAGGACAAAGTTAAAGATGACCCCCAATAATCCTTGCCTCCTGTTTTCCAAACTTTTATATAATCTGCTCCCCTTAATTGTGGGTAAGGCCTGTGAAACTTGGTTCTAACCAACAGAGTACAGTAAGAGTGATAGAATGCCACATCTATTATTGCATAAGATTGTAGCTTCTTTCTTACTAGAGATAGATGTACTTTCCCCAGACAGCTTTGAACAAGTAGCCTGGTTAGATGGCCCATGTTGCAAAAAATGAGTGGGACCTCTATAAACTAAGGACAGCCTCCAATACATAGCCAGCAAAGTACCAGTCTTACTTATCTATTACTTTTTGTTTTCTTTATTACTATGACTATATTCATTTTTTGTAGCCAGTGTTATGGTTTGGATATGAAGTATCCCCCAGAAGCTCACATGTGAGACAATGCAAGAAGGGTTGTAGCCTTAGCCTAATAAGTAAATTGATCCCTGATGGGATTATCTGAGTGGTGACTGGAAGCAGGTGGGGTGGCTGAAGGAAATGGTTCCTGGGAGCGTGGCTATGGGGTATATATTTGGTATCTGGAGGGTGGAATGTCTCTATTTTCTGATCATCCTGTGAGCTGCTTCCCTCTGCCTCACCTTGAGCCCCAAGGAATGGAGCCTGCTGTCTATGGACTGAGACCTCTGAACCTGTGAGCCCCTAAATAAATCCTTCCTCCTCTACAGTTGATCTGGTTGGGTCTTTCGATCACAGCTGTAAAAAATCTGACTAAAACAGGAAGCAAATTCTGCTACCAACCTGGATAAACTAGGAACTGGGTTCTTCCCCAGTTGAGCTCCAGATGTAAATAGCCTGGCTGCCACTTTGGCTGCAGCTTTGTCAGTGTTTGTAAACCTAAGCTGTGTCTAAATCCCTGACCCACTGGAACCATGGAGTAAAAATGTTAAGCCATTGGGTTTGTAAAAAGTGTTACACAGCAACAAATTACTAACATACTAAGATTTTTCAATATGAACACTGTCTTAGTCCATTTTTTAATTTTATTTTTAGTTATAGATAAATGTAATACCTTTATTTATTTTACGTGATGCTGAGGATTGAACCCTGTGCCTAACACATGTGAGGCAAGCACTCCACCACTGAGTCACAACCTCAGCCCTGTCTTAGTCTGTTTTGACTGCTGCAAGAACAAAACCATAATCTGTGTAGCTTGTAAAAAACAGAAATTCATTTTTTCATAGTTCTAGAAATTGGGAAGTCAAAGATCAAGTTTCTAGCAGATTTGGTGTCTGGTGAGGGCCTGTTCCCCCAGGATAGGGCCTTCTTGTTGCATCTTAATATCTGGGAAGGAATAAGCAGTTTGCCAGGGCCCACTTTATAAGGGCACTGACCCCATTCCTAAAGGTGCTTCTCTCATAATCTAATCTCTTCCCAAAGGCCCCACCTCACAATACCATCCTTTGGGGACTGGGGGATATTTATATAGTTTTTTTACAATTTATAAACTCTCTAAATAGACAATTTATTAACAAAATATCTACATTATAATCCTCTAAAATTTTAAATTAAAATTACAAAAGAAAAAATAATTAAAAAAATTTTTGTGTGTTTTCATAAACATAAAGCACTTTTTAATAATGAAGTCCTTATTAATACTTTTTCATAAAAGAATGATTTAATCTTGTAGTTTATTTTTGGAAATTATAATGTGCATACACATCCAATGGCACATCCCTTAACTTTGTAAATATTTTTGAGATTGATTTTCAGCCATGAAAGCCATTAAAACCCAGCATGCAAACTGATCTTAGGAAACTGACTATTCCTGCATCATAAAGTATTAAATCAATATTTAAAAAATGAGGAAGAATATTCAACCACATTGTCATAAACATACTAATAGTAATATGTTGTCAGTGAAAACAAGTATTTTATGCCATTAATAATTAAAATTTTAAATATTAATTACCTGTTGAAGACTTCTAAAATGTACATTTTATATAAGATTTATACTGTATATACTGCTGCAGATAGTATGTATTGTATACTGTTTATCCAAAAAATAAGTACTAAGAGTGTATGCTATGATTTTTTTTAAATCATGGAGTATATTACATCTTTTGATCTAAAGAAAGATAAAAGGGGTACTGCGGGCAAAGAACATCTCAAAGGAGAGCATTTTACACAAACAAAATCTTTAGAATCCTGGTTATCCTTCAAGTTTAAGGCTATGATTCGGGGAACCCTTTACTTGAGCTGTTCACCTGAGTTGCAGCTTCTTGGCACATCTGGATTCTGGTAGGTTAAATTATGGGGTTGCTCCAAAAACAGGCCTCTCGAGGCTCCTCCTGAGTCTTGGCAGGACCAAATGTTGCAACCTACCAGTGGAGCTCTCAGAACTGAACTGCACAGTTTACTTAGGAAGTGCCACAAAGGCACTGTATGTTTGACCTGTCATGACATAACACTGCCACAACTCAGCTTTTTCTTCCTTTCTTTTTAAAAAAATATATGTAACTTAATGGTAGGAAAGAAGCTGTTAAGAGTTATTTTTTCTAAGTAACATAACATTTTAGTGTACATTGGTGTCATAGAGAATGATTAAAAGTTCTAATTGGACAAGAAATTGACTCAACTACTCAAGGTAGATCAGCAAAAGTTCCAGACCCCCTGACAGGGAACATACTTTACATTATCTCAGCAGCAAATATGTTATTTAAAAATCAAGGAATAATATGGGAATTCATCCACTAAGACTTTTGGAGCTAGAAGCAGCCTTGTAAACTTTCCATTTTCTATTTTTCATTTGGTCCACAACCCTTTTTAGATCCTCCAACATTCACAACCCTCAAAGGTGAGAATCTACAATAAAGTGCTGCGTGACATGCTTCACTGCTGTCACTATCCTCTGGGAGATCTTTCTGTGAATTTTATTTTACTTTCCACAAATTGCACATGATCTCCTTGGTGTTCCATTAAAACACATACTGATTCCCATTCTTAAATATGTAATAGAGTCCAGAGAAATTTATATGATATATTCTAACATGCAAGTCTTTTCAATTTGTTAAGAAAGGAACAAATTAATGCTAAAAGGATACTTCTAGATATTACATTTAACAATTTTGATTTATAAGAAAATAGTATTGGGTTATACAGCTCTTGATCCTTATTATTTTTTTTTAATTGTTTTTAGTTATTGATTGACCTTTATTTATTCATTTTTTAAATGCGGTGCTGAGGATCGAACCCAGTGCCTCCCACATGCAAGGCAGGCACTCTACCACTGAGCCACAATCCCAGCCCCAATCCTTATTATTTTGATCTTGATCCTTTCAAAGCATACTGACAATAACTAAAAAGAAAAAATTAAAAAAAGAAAAAAAAGTATACTGACAATCTCCATGGTTAAAAATAGATTAGTAATGGCAAACCTATTGTATCTTTTTTAAATTTAAAGAATGAATTTTGTTTTGCTTTTAACCATGCATTACATTTTTTATTTGAACAGTCTTACCAAACCAAAGAAATTAATGAAATACTACATGAAATGAAGGTCATTACAGGATATAATATTCAAGGATGCTTTTGGAGTTTAGAATGGTCAGCCCAAAAGATTTGACTTTGCACCTGGAAATCTTCCAGACTTCTACCAGTGCTCTTGTGTGAAGCAAGATGGTTTCCTTCATACCCTGAAGTCTTCACCTATGATGCCCCACTCCTCCAACTGTACTCACAGGTGCCAGGTAGAGATAGGGGAACTGTTGCAGCTCTCTAGTCATGTAGACAAATGGGATTCTTTTTACAATTCCAATCTTTAAATGTTTTCTGTGTCCTTTGCTTTTCACCAGCTCCAAAGAAAATTATGATTCTTATTTTGTGCAAGTTGCTCTATTACCTTTTTATATCCTAACTGGAAGTCAAATTCCTTTCATATATGGAAAAGGAGTGTTATGGTTTAGACATGAGATATCCCCCCAAAATCTCATGTCTGAGATAATGCAAAAATGTTTGGGGGTGAAATGATTGGATTATGAGAGGTTTAAACTAATCAGTGCATTAATCTCCTAAGAGGGATTCACTAGGTGATGACTATAGGCAGGTAGGACATGGCTGGATAATTAGGTCATAGAGGGGCATGCCTTTGGGTATATATCTTATTCTTGGTGAGTGGAGCACTCTCTCTCTTTCTGCTTCTTTTCCATTTCCTGAGCTACTTTTCTCTGCCACATTCTTCTGCCACAATGTTCTGCCCTACCTTGGGCCCAAAGCAATAGACTTGGCTGTCTGTAGACATGGCAGCAGGTGAGGGATTCTGGTCTCTTCAGACTCATGTAAGGGAACCAGTTTCTTTCCAGAGAGCTTTACTCTCATAATCTAATCCTCTCCTAAAGTCCCTGCTCCCTACTACCACCATACTTGGGATCAGTTTCTACATATGAATTTTAGCAGCAACATAAATATTTAGTCTATAGCAATGATTTTTCATTGTTGAAATGAAGTGTTCAATTTTGGGCTAGAATTACCGAACAGCTACCTCTCCTTTCATGAACAGGAAATAAAGATCCAAACAGTGGAGTAGCCTATACCTTTCTGAATAGCCTGGTGAAGTTGTTGATTCCATGGGCTCGTATGGTGGTTGCTATTGCTTAGTTCCATCTAGAAGGCTGGTTGGGTTCTGTGACTGCAATATTGCCATATCTACCTGATTATATTCATTATTCCCAGGCTGGCTAATAATAATCATAAGTATTAATGTGAAAGAATATTTGTACCCAGTGTTTCTTCCTAATTAGAAGGAAATCATAGTGAAGGACAGGTAAGAAGCTTAATAAGTGTTGTAATTCTCATGTCAGAAGAGGGTGTAGGATAAATGGAATAAAAGGAAAAGTGGTCATTTCTAATGAGTGCTGAAGCAGTGACAAAGAGCCTCACAGAGAAGCTGCTGCTATTATTAAGCTTTAAGGATGACTAAATACTGAAGGAGCAGACGACAGGGCAAGGCTGGCTCTGGTCACAGCACAACAGAGAGAGGGCTCTGCATCTTCTTTTTACAGAACTGAAGGTGGCGAAGTGTGACCGCACAGTAGGTTGTCTTCACTGGAATGCCTCATCCACTTTGCCAAGAAGTTTGATTTTATTTGAAATCATTGAAAAGTTATAGAAAGAAGAATATTATGTTTAAATTTCTGGTTTAGAAAACTGTTGACATAGTGCCATTTCTGATAGCAAAATGATAAGCTAGAAGATGAAGATAGAGGTAGCGAGGCACAAAATCCACTTTCCCCTCCTCCTGAGCACACATTAGATATTATCCAACTTCTCTTAACGTGTGTGAAGCCAGATGACAGTTCTAGCCAAAGGGCAGTGGACAGAAGTGATGTGTGTCAGTTCAAAGCCTGCTGCACAAGACCCCTCAACCTGCAATCCTGCATATTCTTTACCTTTAGGAAGTGATAGAGGAAATTAGGAGTGCTGGAGCATTACAGAAAAGTTACTTGAGTCTCTAAGACATTATCTGAAGGTGAACCATCCATGAAATTAGAATACCTATTTGGACATTTTGTGAGGAATAAAAAAAGTTTTTCTTTTTTTTTTCTTATAAGTCACTGAGATTTTGAGGTCAATCAGATAGCAGATTCTTTTAAATGAAATAGATTGCTATTATGGTTTGGCAAAGGATGAAAAGATTCTGAAATAGTGCAGTTACAAGGCTAGAAAGAAATGGACTTTTTACAAAAGAGTTTTGGGAAATAGAAGTAGTGAGGAGTGTTGACTGGTTTAATGTGAAGTAAATGGAGGAACAGAGAATGACTTTTGGCTTTTCAGATGGGACAACTGGGAAGATGGTGACAATAGTAATATAGGAATCCTCAAGTGATAATAAGGTATTTTAGAAAGATAATTGTCATTAATTTGAAACTACTACCTTCAGTATCATTGGAAGACTATCATTAAGTTTATTTTTTGATTGACACCTATTTGTACATATTTGTGAGGTGCAACGTGGATATTTTGATTCAGGGATGTCTGAGGAGTGATCAAGTGAGGGTAATTAGTATATCCATCACCTTAAAGTTTCATCACTTCTTTATGGTGGGAGCATTCAAAGTTCTCTCTTTTAACCATATTGAGACATCCAATGCATTATTGTTGATTATATTTACCTACTGTGCCACGCAACACCAGGAGTTATTCCTCCTATCAAACTATAACACTGCACTTGTTGACTGACCTCTTCCTATCTCCCATTCCCCTACTCTCCCCAGTCTCTTGTGATCACTCTTCTACTCTGAAACACTGTGAGATCAACATTTGTTGTATATTGCACTGATGAATGAGATTCTGTGATGTTTGTCTTGCTGTGCCTGACATGTTTTACTTCTCATAATGCTGTCTCTCCATATTGTGGTAGATGACAGATTTCATGCTTTCTATGGCTGAATAATATTCCACTGTGTATATAGATCATATTTTTTTATCATTTGTCCATTGATGAATGTTGAGCTTGATTTCATATCCTGGATATTGTGAATATTTCTACAATAAACATGGGAGTTCAGGTATCGTTTCAACATGTTGAGTTCATTTCCTTTGGATTTATACCCAGTAGATGGATTACTGGATCATATGATAGCTTTATTTTTAGCCTTTTGAGGAACTGCCAGACTTTTTTTCTATGATGGTTGCATTAATTTACATTCCCTTCAACAGTGTTTAAGAATTCCTCTTTTTCCATATTTTCACCAGCATTGCTATATTTTGTCTTTCTGATAATAGCATTTCTAACTGGGATAAAGTGGTATCTCTTTGTATATGCAATTTACATTTCCCCAATGATTAATAATACAGTAAGCGTTTTCCATATATCTGTTGGCCACTTGTCTTTTTGAGAAAGGCCTATGTGGATCTTAGCCCATTACAAAAATTTTTTTAGTGACTGAGTTAGTTGAGTTCCTTCTGTACTCTGAATAGTAACTCTCTGTCAAATGTATAGTTTGCAAATATTTTTTCTCGATCCAGAGGTTGTCTCTGCTTTATTGATTTTTTTTCTTCGCTGTGCAGAAACTTTTAAGTTTTATGCCATCCCATTTGTCAAGTTTTGTTTTAATACCTGTGCATTGAGGCCATGTCCAAGAAAACCATTACAGGCTAGTGTCCTGAATTATTTTCCTTTGATTTTATTCTAATCATTTTTGAGTTTGGATTCTACATGTAAATTGTTAATCCATTTTGAGTTGATATTTTTAATTGAGAAAAGATAGGGATCTAGTTTCCTTCTGCATGTGGATATCCAGTTTTCCCAGTACCATTTGTTGAAGAGATTTTTCACCCCCATGGTGTGTTCTTGACTCCTTTGTCAAAAGTCAGATGACTCTCATTGCATGAGGCTATTTCTATTCTGTTCCATCGATCTGTCTCTCTGTTTTTATACTTGTAACAGGTTTGGAATATATTTTGGAGTCTGATTGTATGATATTTCTTTTCTTTTTTCCCTCAAGATTACTTTGGTTATTTGAGATCTTTTGTAGATCCATAGGAATTTCAAGATTGTTCTAGTTCTGTGAAAAGTGACATTTGTATTTTGATGGGAATTGCATAGATTTTGCAGATTGTTTTGGGTAGTATGAACATTTTAACAATATTAATTCTACCAACAGATGAATGTGGGATATCTTTCCATTTATTGGCATCCTCTCTGATTTCCTTCACCAATTTTTTTTGTATTTTTATTACAGAAATATTTTGCCTTTTTGATTAAATTTATTTCTAGATATTTCTTTTATGTAGCCATTGTGAACGGGATTGTTTTCTTGACTTTTTTTTCCAGGTAGCTTAAAATTAGCATATAGAAATGCTACTTATATTTGTGTGTCAATTTTGTAGCCTAGTACTTAATTTATTAATTCCAACTCCATTTATTAGCTTTTTGGGTGGAGTCATTAGGGCTTTCTATATACAATATCATTTCAACTACAAAAAAGAGCAATTTGACTTATTTTCTAATTAAGATGCTCTTGATTTTTTCCTCTTGGCTAGTTCCTCTGACTAGTACTTCCAGTACTATGTTGAAGAAACATGGTAAAAGTGGGCATCCTTGTCTTTTTCTGGATCTTAGAGGAAAATCTTTTATTCCCCATTCAATAGGATGTTGGCTGTATGTTGTCATAGTTATATATGACTTTTATTATGTTGAAGTATAGTCCTTCTATATCTAATTTATTTACAAGTTTTTTTATTTTTAATACAAAGGAATATGGAATTTTGTCAAATGTTTTATATGCATCTATTGAAATGGTCCCATACTTTTTGCACTTGATTCTGTCAATGCTGGCGTATCATATTTATTGATCTGCATATGTTGAGTCATCCTTGAATTTCATTTGATCATAGTGAATAACCTTTTAGAATTTTTGCATCTATGTTTATGAGGGATATTGGCCTGGAATTTTGTTGTGTCCTAATCTGATTTTGGTATCATGGTAATTTCAAGCCTTTGGAATGAGTGGAAGATTTCCTCCTCCTTTGATTTTTTTAAAAACTAGTTTGAGAAGAATTGGTATTGGTTCTTCTTTAAATCTTTGGTAGAATTCAGCAGTGAAGCGCCATTAAGTCCCAGATCCTTGATGGAAAACTTATTATTACTGATTCAATGTCATTGCTCATTATTGGCCTGTTCAGGTTTTATGTTTCTTTATGATTCAATTTTGGTAGATTGTTCATGTCAGGGATTTATTTCTTCCAGGTTTTAAATGGAAGATTACTTAATTTGCTTACAATTTTTGTTCTTTTCTATCTTGTTCAATACCTTAATGTGAGGGGAGTATATGTCCCTCTCTCATTGATTTGTGGTTAGCTATGTGATTTTCCTGGACCAGCACAATGAAAATAGGAGTTTCAATACACCAGTTCTGAGCAGAGGCCTTAGGAAAATCGCTTCCCATGACTGATCCTGTCCTTTATCAAGAGAACATCGGATATCAGGATTTACTTCTTCAGGCATCCCATAATGGTTCATAGTTCACAAAATCTGAGGCAAGACCACCACAACTGACCCACAGATTTGGATGAACAAGAAATAAATATTTGTTTCTAATTCACATAGATTTGCAATGTTAAAACCAAAAAAAATGGACTTATTTAGAGTGAGATAGTTAAAGCACCTGGTAGACTTGAAAATAATATTCTGGAGAAGAATAAACTGGAGCTACAGATCTGGAAGTTGTGATTGAAGGTGTTAACACCATCCAGATAAACTATAGAAGAGAAGACCAAGAGTAGAAATAAACCCCAAAGCAGCAAAAATCAAGGTGTTAAATGGGAAAGGGATTCAGATTGGAGAATGAGAATGAATAGAATTTAAGAAAAGAACTGAGAGAATATTATGTAATGAAAACAAAGGGATGGCAGTATCTTAGGGAGGGTGCTGTAAATAATAAAAGGAATCACACAAAGTTCAGGTGAATAAGTGCAGAATATAGAACCATGAATATAGAAATTAGATGACATTGCTAAAAGGCACCCTTTGTTAAAACATTTCCAATGGACTTAATTAATGCTTATTTAATTAATGATTGTTGAATAATGTCTTTGTTTCACTGCACTTATTCAAAAAAGGTGAATCCTTGCATTTATTCAGTATTTTGTAGAGTTAAAACATGAATTCAAAACATTACTGTATCCCTCAAAAAATTACTGCTTTACTTTTAATTGTATAAGATAATGCTTTATCAAAATGATAAGTTAGAAATTAGACTCAAATATTTTTAGGAAGTTTAATGCTTAAAGGACAAAACACATCTTTTAGTTTTTACTTCAATTCAAAAATAACCTTAAGTTGGCAGATTTCATCTAGTAGATAAAATTTGAAAGGATCATATACTGAAAAATTTCTAGAGGCATATGACCTACCCAAACAACCAGGAGGACATTCATGACTTAAACAGATCAATTTCAAGCAAGGAAATGGAAGATGTTATCAAAAGCCTATGAACCAAGAAAAGCCCAGGACCAGACAGGTTCTCAGCCAAGTTCTACAAGACCTACAAAGAAGAACTAACACCACTACTCCTCAAATTATTCCATGAAATAGAAAAGGAGGGAACCCTTCTAAACTTATTCTATGAGGCTAGTATCACTCTGATACCCAAAACAGACAGAGACATATCAAAGAAAGAAAATTTCAGACTAATATCCCTGATGAATATAGATGCAAAAATTCTCAGTAAAATTTTGGCAAATTGCATACAAAAGCATATTAAAAAAATAGTGCACCATGATCAAGTGGAGTTCATTCCAGGGATGTAAGATTGGTTCAAAATACAGAAATCAATAAACATAATCCATCACATCAATAGACTTAAGAATCATATGGTTTTATAAATTGATGCAGAGAAAGCATTTGACAAAATACAGCACCATTTTATGTTCAAAACACTAGAAAAACTAGGAATAGTAGGAACACACCTCAACTTTGTAAAAGAAACCTAGGCTAAACCCAAGGCCAACATCATCCTAAATGGAGAAAAATTGGAAGCATGCCCTCTAAAAACTGGAACAAGACAGGGATGCCCTCTTTCACCACTTTCATTCAACATAGTCCTTGAAACTCTGGCCAGAGCAATTAGACAGATGGAAGAAATTAAAGGGCTACAAATAGGAAAAGAAGAACTCAAATGCTCATTATTTACTAACAACATGATACTATATTTAGAAGATCCAAAAAAATTTCACCAGAAAACTTCTAGAATTAATAAATGAATTCAGCAAAGTTGCAGGATATAAAATCAACACCCATAAATCAAATGCATTTCTATGCATCAGTAATGAATCCTCTGAAATAGAAATCAGGAAAACTACCCCATTCACAATAGCCTCAAAAAAAATAAAATAAAATACTTGGGAATCAATTTAACAACAGAGATGAAAGACCTCTACAATGAAAACCACAGGACACTAAAGAAAGAAATTGAACAAGACTTTAGAAGATGGAAAAATCTCCCAAGCTCTTGGATAGGCAGAATTAATATAGTCAAAATGGCAATACTACCAAAAGCGCTATACAGATTCAATACAATTCCAATTAAAATCCCAATGTCATCTCTTATAGAAATAGAAAAAGCAATCATGAAATTCATTTGGAAAAATAAAAGACCTAGAATAGCCAAAGCAATCCTTAGCAAGAAAAGTGAAGCAGTAGACATCACAATACCAGACCTTAAACTATACTGCAAAGCTATAGTAACAAAAATAGCATGGTATTGGCACCAAAATAGACATGCAGACCAATAGTACAGAATAGAAGACACAAAGACAAACCCACAAAAATATAGTTATTGCATATTAGAGAAAGACACCAAAAACATACATTGGAGAAAAATTAGTCTCTTCAACAAATGGTGCTGTGAAAACTGGAAATTCATATGCAGCAAAATGAAACTAAATCCCTTTCTCTCATCATGCACAAAAATAAACTCAAAGTGGATCAAGGACCTAGGAATTAGACCAGAGATCCTATGCCAAACAGAGAAAAAAGTAGACCCAAACCTTCATCACGTTGGATTAGGACCCAACTTCCTTAACAAGACTCCTAAAGCACAAGAAATAAAATCAAGAATCAATAAATGAGATGAATTCAAACTGAAAAGCTTCTTCTCAGCAAAAGAAACAATCGAGGAGGTGAAGAGAGCCTACATACTGGGAGCAAATTTTTGCCACACACACATCAGATAGAGCACTAATCTCCAGAATGTATAAAGAACTCAAAAAACTTAACACCAAAAATCCAAACAATTCAATCAATAAATGGGCTAAGGAGCTGAACAGATACTTCTCAAAAGAAGATATACAATTGATCAACAAATATATGAAGAAATGTTCAACATCTCTAGTAATTAGAGAAATGCAAATCAAAACTACTCTCAGATTTCATCTCATTCTAGTCAGAATGGCAGTTATCAAGAATACAAGTAACAATAAGTGTTGGCGAGGATGTGGGGGAAAAGGCACACTCAAACATTGCTAGTGGGACTGCAAATTGGTGCAACCTATCTGGAAAGCCGTATGGAGATTCCTTAGAAAACATGGAATGGAACCACCATTTGACTCAGTGATGTCACTTCTCAGTCTATACCCAAAGACTTAAAAACAGCATAGTACATTAATGTAGCCACTTCAGTGTTTATGGCAGCACAATTCACAATTGCTAAACTGTGGAAGCAACCTAGATGCCCTTCAATAGATGAATGGATAGAGAAACTGTGGTATGTATATACAATGGAATATTACTTAGCATTTAAAGAGAATAAAATCATGGCATTTGCAGGTAAATGGATGGAGATGGAGAACATCATGCTAAGTGAAGTAAGCCGATCCCAAAGAACCAAAGGTTGAATGTTTTCTCTAATTAGTGGATGCTGATCCATAATAGGGGTGGAGGTGGGGAGCATGAGAGAAATGGGGGAACTCTGGATAGGGCAAAGGGGAGGGAGAGAAAGGGAGGGAGCATAGGAGTAGGAAAGATGGTGGAATGAGATGGACATCACTACCCTAGATACATGTATGAAGACACAAATGATGTGACTCTATCTTGTTTACGATCAGAGAAATGAAAAATTGTGCTCCATATGTGTACTGTGACTTGAAATGCATCCTGCTGTTTTAAAAAATAAAAATTAAATTGACAATATGCACATCTAGTTGACAGAGTTACAAATATTATGTATGTGCTCTTTTAATTTGTTAGATGTAAAAACAATAAAACATGCTCTTTCTGAGCACTAAGGAAGAACTGGAATATTATATCCATAATGTGCTTGATGAATTGCCTTTTAGGAAAGAGAGAGTCACAACCTTTTGTGAACTACATCATAGAAGAAATATGTTTTTCTTAGGAAACTTTTACAGTGACTGCTGTTTTCCTTAGGGATTTTCATAGATGATGAAATAACAGAAATTTTGTTTAACAATTTGCTGCCTAAAGTCTTTTGCAATATAGAATTTTTGTCATGTTGAAAATCTTTCAGAAAGGAAGGTGGAAAAAGATTATTG
>CM053403.1:136816169-136846998 GCA_028644305.1 Xerus rutilus
AACTCCACTGAGAATTCTTCCGGTCCTGAGCGTTTCTTGTTTAGTAGGTTTTTGATGGCATCTTCTGTTTCATTGTTTGAAATTGTCTCTCAAAACTGTGTTCCCTCAGATGAAATGCTCCCAGTCTCAGAACCCCCCACAGGGCTGCCAGGCCAGACCGGCCCACACTGACTCAGCTGCAAAACCCCAGATCTGGGCTCCAGATACCCCAGGCTCTGCCATACTGCAGTCCTAAGATCTCAAGGATGCTTCAGTTTGCAACCAGAGAGATCACCAGGGATGTACTCAAACAAAAGGCTGGCCATGCAAAGAAGCAGTAAAATGGCAGCCACCCGCACACCCAGCAGGAAGACCTCAGGTACAGCCAAACCTGCAGGCACTTTGACCCTGGACTTCCAGGCCCCAGCCAGCATCCCAAGATGGAGGCAGCCATGGTCCCAGATGGCAGCAGTGGCAGCAAACCTGCAGGCACCACTATCCTAGAGTCCCAGACCCCAGCCAGTGTCCCAAGATGGAGGCAGTCTCATATAATCAAACCTGTAGACACCTTGACACTAGACTTCCTAGACCTGGCAAGGCGGCACCAGCCTTGGAGGCCTCATCTTTATTCTTTCTGCCTAGAATTCTCTTCCCCTGACCTTGCGTGAGCAAAGCCCTAACTTTATTCACATCTCTCCATTCAAGGGTCAGCTCATCTAAGAGGCCCTCTTTGGGGTATCTGTCTCAATTCTGCGCAGGAAACAGAAACAAGTGTAGATGTTCCAAGTAGAAAGGAATTTGATTTAAAAATTAGGAGGTTATAAAATCATAAGAAGAAGGAAAACCAGAGGATCATTCCTCAACCCCAGGCTTCAGGTCACAATGCAGCACAGTTAAGGAAATTGTTAATGCTATTTCTGCTTCCATGGATGCTGCCCTGGCCACCCCACACCCATGAAAGAGGTATTAGTGGACACATGCTTACATCTGCTGAATTCTTCCAATGGATTCCATCATGAAGGAAAAGGCCCTTTATTGTCCTGAATCTTTCACATGGTATGCAGGGCATCTTAGTGGTGGTACTTAAACCATGCTAAGTGAGTTAGCCAAAAAGTAGGCCTGGGAAACATTCCTTACTCTTCCAATTCTCTTGTAAGTAAAGGACATAGAGGGAGAAAGACTTCGGTGCAGAGTGCCGGTTGGCTGCATGTGCTCCTCTGGGCTCTGTCACATTCTCATCTTCACTCTGCTTAATTTTTCTCCAAAGCATTTCTCACCACCAAAAATATTTACATGTGTGTTATACCTGTCTTTTCTCCTAAACTTTAAAACAGAGACTAGAAAAATATTTTGTTGGCACAGAGTAGAGCAGTTGAGAAACAGGTGCTGAACATACAAATGATAATGAAATCCTTCCTGTAATACATATCTGTCTTAGATGGACGATCATATGTAAAATGCAAAAATAAATAGTATGCTCCACGTTGTATAGGAAGCATTATCAGAGGATTGTTCCATTGGATATGGAAAGGGGAAAAACCATTAGTAAATTTAAGAAGAATGCAATTTTAGGTCAGCAAGAATTTGTGGGAATGAAAGTAATCAATTAATTGTCCTCTTGTAATTGTAACTGGAAATTATATTTATATCTCTTGGAGAAGAAAAGCAAAGGGATATCTGATAGTTGGAAGTAGCAGCAACTTTCTGTTATTTTTTCCATGTCTCACTACTCTCCATGGGAGGTGACCTGATTGATGAGATTGTGAAAACTCTGTGTATGCTGGCTTAGCTTTTCTCTTACTCATAGGACCTGACAGCTGGCAATCCAAATGCTAGATAAGCCAACTAGGCCAGCTTTCCCCCTGTAGGGAGTAGCTTTGACAGAGGAGTTAAGTTCAACTTATGTGCAAAAAAGTAAATTATTTTGACCTCCTGGATGATACTATTTTCCTCAATAATAAAGCAGATTATTTTTTATCTTTTGTTTTCCCCTGTGACTATTTATTGTAGTTCTCAAACTTAGATACACATTGGAATCACCTGAGAGCTTTCAGATATATTGATGCCTGGGTCCCACCTCCCGAGATGCAAATTCGATTGTTCTGTGATGCAGGCTTGAGAATTAGGATGCTTCAAACCTCCTAAGGTGATTCTAAGAATTATCTAAGGTTTCATGTTGTTGTCTATAAGAAGGGTATCAGCCAGTGATTTCAAAACTCAATACAACAGATTGAAATTGGTACTAGTTTATTGCTTGTCATATGTTATGGACTGAATTATGTCACCCAAAAAGATAGGCTGAAGTTCTAATTCCTGGTACTTATGAATATGACCTTATTTGGAAATACAGTCTTTGCAGATGTCATCCAGTTAAAATGAGTTCATCAACACAGGTCATCCTGTATGACTGGTGTCTTTATGAGATGAGACAGAGAGGAATAAAGAAAAAGATGAGGACTCTGTGGAGACTGAGACAGATATTAAACTGCCACCAGTTAAGGAAGACCTGGGGTTACCAGAAACTGAAGGTTTTAGGAAGTTGGTGCCCTGGAGGCTTCAGAGGGAGCCTGACCCTGCCAACACCTTGATTTCAGATGTTTAGCTTCCAGAACAGGGAGAGAAGAAATATCTCTTGTTTTAGCCACCAATTTATGGTACTTTGTTATGGCAACCCTAAAAAGTAATATGCACAACTTAAATGAGCTTTTTAATAGTGCATTTCAAAGACCAGCACATCCTTAGAGATTGTACATTCCAAGTACAGCCTTGAAACAAGTTGTCTGATTTTGTTAAACCCTTCATTATCCAAAACTCTCTAATGCTACATTGTACAATAATCATTCTTTAGACTGTAGTTGCAGAATCCCTTGGGATCTCACCTAAGGAATTTTTATCACATTCATTTGCAAGAAAATGGGCTTAATTAGGTCTTATAGAATAAGACCTCATAAATAATGTACACTCAAATATATATCAATTGACTTTTCCTTGTGCATCACTAATAGTCTGTCAAAACTTCTAAGTTCCTAAGGACCACAGTCCCTATAAATCCGGTAGTTATCTTGTATTTGCACACATGCATAAATACTGCTTTTGAAAGAATCTGCCTCCACTGTAGCTTTTTAGCAGGCACATGTGTTATGTGTGCTCTCTCCCTACCTACCAGGTGATTGATCCAGGAGAGTTTCTGTGATCCAATGTCCCCATGCTCATAGGTTAGCCTTTGAAATATGTCATACAATGAAAGACAGAAAGATGATCTGAATGTACCAAGGTCTCTCTTGAGATAATTTGAACTCAAAACTTCCAAAGAATTGGACCTATGAGTAACAGGGACATATCCTCTGAAGAGTTCATTTGTGGACTGCCCAAGTTATGAAGAAATATACTATTGAGGCATACAAAAAGAAACAGAACAGAGAAATAATACTGTGAAGTAATACTGTGAAAGGGAAAAGGAGTCGGATGGGTGTGGGAGGGGAGAGAGAGAGATGAATCAATTCATAGAAATGCCTCCATTTCTGAAGCCAGCCCCTATGATGCTACTTTTAGTCTTTATATAACTTCCAATAAATTCCTTTATCATAGTTCAGTGTAAGTTTCCATTTTAAAAGAAAGATCCAAACTAAAACAAAACTCTTTATGTCAAGTCATTTACCTTAACTGTATTCTACTACTCAAGTTTATGTATATGCAACTTAATAGAACTGAGGGGTTCCTAAAAGATATCTCACTAGCCACAGTGAATCTTGGAGAATCTTCTTATTTCTAAGTTATGTTGCAATAGTTTCATACCTAAATCAAAACTAGAAAATGCTGAGCCATGGGTAGGATTCAGCCTACAATGGTGTCTGATTAGTCTATTCTATAAAGTAGAAGAATGTACATAACAACGTGGACTTCTGCCTCTAAGGACACAATGCTAGCTTCCTGTGGGACAATAGTTGGCTGGATTTGAATAGATAGTAGCTACTGGCCTAGGATGGTATCTGTATGTTCCAGTTTGCTATGTATGGGTCACCATGCCATAGGGTGGCCAAGTATTGGTTGCCATTGGCAGTTGGTTTTATACTATTTTTCTTCAAGTGCAGAAATGTGTGTTTGTATATAGGAAGGGAGAAGTGGTAGTGTGACTCTCCCTGGAACAAGAGAGAAATTTTTCATTGCTATTAGAGTTAAGACTATATTTATATACTTGATCTAAAAGTACAGTATTATCCAAAACAATGCAAACAAGAAAGAATTATATTACTTTCCTAATCCAGAAACATATTCAATATAGTAAGCCCAGGCTGACATGAAAGACCAACCTTTTTTGCCTCAAAATAAAATATCCCAGAGAGATTAGTGAAAAAGTACTAGCAAACTCGCTTTCTTTGAATTATTTTAGAGCATTCAGACTAAACTATAAACCACAATTTCCTTTTTTCTTAAAACTATAATATGTAAAATAAAAAAATGATTTGTGTACATACTGCTACATAATTTTACACAATTACACAATACTCTTCTTTGGGCAGGGTTTTTTTGTTGTTGTTTTTTTGTTTTCCACTTTTTGGTTGACTCACTCCTCCTTTCTCCTTGACCCCTCTAGCTTTATCAGTAACCTCTCCAACCTCCTCTAGTCAGATTATTCATGTTAACTATTAAATATCTCTTGACATCCTTCCATGCTCTTTGGATCATCTTTTGAGACACACACACACACAAACACACACAGACACACATATCTGTACTCAAATGTTTTAAAGTTTTTATAGTTTCACAGTTTGAATTTGGGTTTAGCTTCCATGATTGGGATTTTTGAATCATATTTAATTTCAAATGATATCAGGTTTCATTCCAGAAGATCCTCAGCAATGCATATTTCTGTTGCAATATATAAGAATATTGTTTTCTTGGCATCAATTAGTGTTAGGTGTCATAGAGCTTTTAATTTTTGCTGGCTTAATTAATGTAAGATGATTTCCTCATTATATTCTTATTTAATTTCCATAACTACTAGTGGATTGAGTATCTCCACATTTATTAGATATTTTATTGCTGTGTTATGAACTGATTATTCATGTACTTTCTCTGGTTTTCTATTTCCTAGTCTTTTTCTTGTCAATATTTAAGTAGACCTTTTAGTGTAATACAGATGCTAACTTTTTGTGGTATTCTTCATTATTATTTTAGTTAGCTATTACCTACCTATATGTGGTTATCTCAACATAATTGCTCAATGTTTTAAATTATAGGTAGTCATTTTAAACCTTCTTTGTTTCCATCTGGCATAAGAACTCCTCTTCCTTGGATTGTACACCTTGCCTTCTAGGTTTTCTTGAAATATTTATTTGATTTTATTTGCATGTTTAATATTTTACTCTGTAAGTAGTATATTATAAATGTTCAACTTTGTTTTTATATAGATGGACAGTTTTTGTGTTATTAAATTATTTTCCCTCTGATTTGATTTACCACTTTGTGAAATATTGAATTCTCAGATAATATTGATATTATTTTTTGCTTCTCTGTTCTGTTCCATCATTATGTGTATATAATGTGTACAACTACAACTTGAGCATAGGGACAGATGTTTTATATCTTCAATATATTTCTATATATTACTTGACTTATGCCTTAAATTATTCCAAAGTATATTTAGGAATTGTCTACTTTAAATAGAATGATTTTCTTCTTTTCCCTTTGCAGATGCTTATTGCTAGGCCATAATATTCTACTTGTTTTTTTAAGCCTATCTTCTCCTTAGTTACCTTAATAAATCATTTAGTTAATAATAAAATTTAAAGGACCACGGATGTGGCTCACTGAGCACTTGCCTAGCATGTGTGAGGCCCTGGGCTTGATCCTCAGCAACACACACAAAAATGATATTTTTTAAAGTATATTCCTTGGAAATTTAAAAATATACAATCTTAGTAGTCTACTGAATTTTACCAAATATGTTTTTTCCCCTTTGAGTTTAATAAAGAAAAGAGATTGAAAATTCTCACCCAACTCCAGCCTGGATTGATAGGAAATGACACATACTTCTATGTAGATGAGTAAAATGCCTGAACACACAGATAAAGAATTACAAAGCTCCAGACTGAGAACAAAAATTACCTATGAAGGACAAAACCTTGAATTTCCCATCTGCAACATCAGGCACTAGAAGACAACCAAATAGCATCTACCAGTTTCTGGGAGGAGAGGATTAGGATCAAGAAGCACATATATACCCAAGATACTTTACCCTATTAGAGCCAAGGAAGTATATTTAAGGACATAAAACATTTTAGGTCATAGTATTTATGAAATAAAATATAAGTGCAATTAATATATTCTGGTAATATTAAAATAAGTGCTAAGTAAGTCTTTAGAAACAGGTGATAGATGTGCTAAGGGGAATTCGAATAATCTGAAACCAAAAGAGAGGCTAAGCAGGGTACTAGTAGAGCCTCTTATGGGATATCAAATAGTGCATCTTTGTGAGTGAAAAGACATCATCATGTTACCAAATGAAAGTATTTATTATCATGATAATAAGAAAAAGAATTGTAACCATTTATGGAATTAAATCATACATTTAAATTTCCAAATTAATAACCTGGTCACATTTTATAATAACAAAGAAATGGGGAAAAGGAAAACACAATGTGAAATTAAAACTAAGCATAAGTATTTTGACCCTGCAAGTTGTGAGAAATAATCACACTGATTATCTTGTGAATTAATCATACGTTTAAACTTCTAAATTAACAACATTTATTTATTTGGATCTCAAGAAGATGTTGAGGGATGATTGTTCCTCTTTTTTGGTACAGAGGAATAAAAATGATAAAATTGTGCACAATAATCACACCTGATTACACTGAAACTAACTTAAATACTTCACTTACGAAAACACAACAGGGGGCTGGAGTTGTGGCTCAGTGGTAGAGCGCTTGCCTAGCATGTGTGAGGCACTGGGTTCAATTCTCAGCACCACATATAAATAAATAAATAAAATAAAGATCCATCAAAAACTAATACAAATATCAAAAAAATAAAGAAATCACAACAGTTCTATTAAATAGCATAGTGTTTTCCGATCTCATTGGCCTGACAATGTAAAGAGGCACAGGACAAGCAGAAGGCTGGACCTAAAAGAAGCTTTGTTTCCATGCCTTAGTGGGGTAGGAAGAGTTTCATCTACATATTTGGCTCCTTTTTGTGAACAAAGCCAGAAGTCACACACACTAAAGGATTCATGGCTTTCTGTAGGCCAAACTTCCCAGGATCTATCACTTTCTGTTTTCTCACCCAGGAGCATCTGATCCTGGACTTGGAAGCTAAGCCCAAGCCATAGGCGAAAAAGTTCCCCTGACTTCTCTCCACCATCCTTGACACAAAATCCAGATATACACCACACCTAGGGCCTATCATCACCAGCATCTAGTTCAAGAAAAGAAAGATTTCTGAGTTGGATTGAGACTGGAGAGAAAGGAGTCCTGTTCATGTCATTGTGGTCTCAGAACTGTCTTTCCCACCACCAAGCAGAATCTGAAGCAACACAGTCAGCATATGCAATCAGCCAGCTAGGACTTTTATTTATTTGGATCTCAAGAATATATTGAGGGACAATCATTCCTCTTTCTTGGTACAGAGGAATAAAAGCAATACCTAACATTCAATGATTAATAGAGTTCAGACATTATTCTAAGAGCTTTGCCTATCTCTTATGTAACATAAAAATCCTACAAAGGAGGCTGTATCAGCATCCTGTTTTACAGTTGAAGAAATGGAGATTAAGTCATCAGTTCAACGTCACACATGCGGTAATTGACAGAGGAAGATTCAACTGCTGGAAACGTGGCTTCAAAACACCCTCCTATCTCATACTCTATTCAGTTCTCAGTGATGTGTCCTGTCAAAAGAAAAGGAATAACTGATTATAACTTTTATTAAGTAATAAGTCTTTTTTTTTAAAGCTGAACACTGATTGAAGAAAACTGAGATAACATAATATTTAGTATCATATTTTAAATACAATGGCAAAATAAACCCTTGGCAACATTAAGACACCTTAGGGAAGTTTGTACTATGCATTGCACTTCCTTGAATATTTTGGGACATAAATGACTGGAGCTCACCCATTTGGGACCTTTAAGTCAATAGTTGGTAAACTATGGCCAATTTGACCCAGTGGCTGTTTTGATAAGAAAAATTCTGTTGGAATACAGCCTTGCCCATTTGCTTATGGAACATCTAGGTTGCTTTTGCACTACAAAGTCAGATGAATAATTGCAAGAGACTGAACATCCTGCAAAGCCTAAAATAGTTGCTATCTGATTCTTCATAGAAAAAGTTTGCTGAATCTTGTGCTAGGCTAATATTTTCCTCTGAATAATTATTCTGGGACTTGCATCTCCCCGGTATCACAACTCAATATAAGTCCTATTCCATTGGGCTTTTGTTATCTGCCTTCCAATGGGAGAGCTAACTCTGAAATCTAATTTATTTTAAGGTATTGAAGATGGATACAGGTTTTTATGTGTGTTTTTTTCCTAAGGTGGAATTTGCTCTCTAATAGAAGACTTCTGAAGAGAAATGGTATAGAACAAAGAAATCAATATCTCATTTTATAATTTCAAAGCCCATGGCAAATTAGAAAAGCTCTTTCTAGAGCCTTTATAATGATATTATATACTCCACTTCTGATCTTCTTTACCATGACTGTGCTTTGTTTGCTTTGCCTGATATTTCTTTTTCTGGCAGCTAGACACTTAAATAAGTTATTATCTTTTCTATTGGCTCATCGGCTCCAGTCTGATTACTGCAGGTCAGTAAGTAACTGCAGTCACAGATGTTGGAAGGAGATGGTGTCAAGGTATAGAAACCACTGGGCTGACAGCCTGTTCATTCAGGAAGAGAGTTCTTAGAATAGTTTTATTTATAAGAGAGAGAGAGAGAGAGAGATAACCCCCCACAGGGGATAATTATTACTTGGCAGAAAAAAGAAGAAAAAACTATTATAGTGATGTCAGCTTGTCTGTAATTATAAATATTTATATAAGGTTTGAAGATTTACAAAGCACTTTCCAAAGCTCATCTAATGTTTTCTACATGTTTGTGAACATTATTTGTATTCCTACTTCATAAATGAGATAACAAGCTCAGATTAAGCTGTGCATAAGTGGCAGAGATAGAACAAATCCATGACTTCAGGTACTAAACACCATGTTTTTCTAGTGTCGGTTTTGTTTTTACTGGAAAAGATGTAGGGATGCATGATGGGGAAGAATTAAGAGGCTCTGCAGGGATGAGACTGGGCAGGGAGAAGCAGATTTCCTGCCTGCAGAGATAGGCAGATTTTTTTCCACTACAAGGAAGGAAAAATGAAAGGAATTCTTCAGAAGTTTAACATTGACATAGTCATTCATTCATTTAGCAAATATTTATTGAGATCCTGGAGCAGGCGATACAACCGTCAACAGAAGATCCTTGTCCTCATGGAGTGTGTATTTAGTGGAGATAGGTAATAAAAAAGATAAATATATCAATATTTTGATAAATATATCAAACATACAATGCATAATATATTAATAAATGTTAAGGACCAAAGAGAAGAAAAGTCTTATAAGCTGTCAAGACACCAGGTTGAAATTTTAGAAAAAGCGTTCGGTATTGAGATTCACTGAGTTTTACCTGATATACAACTAATGAGTTTTGGCTGACTTACTGAACCCGATGGTTCATTTTTTTCATTTTCTCTGGGGTGATTCTTAATGTCATTCTATTCTTACCACATGTGAATGAATTAATAAATGAGTGTTTCTAATTAGTTATGTCTACTAATTAATTGAATGATTTTCCAATCCATTATAGTATCAGGTAACAAACTTGGTAAAGCTTGTTAGACTGTATCACCTTAGTTCAGCAATGTCTCAAATAGAATGGATTTTTTATAACTTTGTGCTAAGGAGAAATTATAATACAGAGACTATGTTTGAAAACCTATAGCTTCCAATACTGTCAAAATGTTAGCTTAAGTACAATGAATCAGTAGACAGTCTTGTGCAATAGTCCTCAAAATGCTGGAAATATGAGTTATGTTTAAATTATTTTGCTGTATGAGAAAAAGAGAAGACAGTTAACTTATCATTGGTCTTCCTGGGGTCAAGGGGCATTCAATACCTCCTGAGACATTCAGATAGTCTATAGGTAAGAAATATCTGCTGTCCTCTTTTGGGGTTAATGAAGAAATTTACCCAAGTATCATTGATACTGTTATTTGCTAAATAAATAACAGCCCCTTTTTTGAACACCTACATTTAAAATCAAATGGCACAGGATTAAATATACATATACATACATATATATATATATATATATATATATATATATATATATATATACATATATATATATATATATCAGCTTCATTAATGAGAAAGCTGTCTGGGTAACATAGCTAGATTTGCAGGCAAGTAACTGGTTTAGCTAATGTTGTTCTCTACAATTAATTTATTCCCTCCAACTATAGAACTATCTGTCCTGCTGTGCTTACCATAGCATGGCTGAGGCCACTGGGGAGGGGGGGGGAGTGGCAAAAACAAAACAGAACAAAAGCCTTTATGCAATCAGATCCTGTAGAGAGAACGGTCACCAAATATACTACAGTGAGAACAGTATTCCCATGGAGCTGTGAGAACAGCAATACCAGCCTGAGGCAAATATTCCCTTAACTTTCTCTGGGGAAATTTGAATTTTGATTGAGGAGCACCACTGAAAAGCAGACCAGGTGTTACCGTAATGAAGTTCCCTCAACATGGAAACATCAGTAGAAGGAAGATTAGAGTTCCTCCCTAAAGATTTCATTTGATTTAGCAATGTGTTCCCATATTTCCACTAGTGCAGCAACAGAGAAAAGACTTCTTATTTACTCCTGAAATTAGTTCGATCTTAGTTTTAACCTCATTCACTCAACTCACAAAGAAGACTTGCGAGGGTGCTTGAGAAAAAGTGGATATATGAATATGATTGATATCAAGTATTAATTGATTGCCAAAATATGTGCTCAGCACTATCAGTTTGTTACTGTCTAGAAAAATCTTAAAATCAGACATAAACTTTACTCCCAGGAAATTTGTAATTAAACAGGTTATACAATAAAAATAAGCATATAATAAGTAATATAGCATAGAATATTAATTGTTACTTAGTGTGATTAACTAAATGTACCATAGGATAGAGGACAACATAGCATGTTGTAAGATTTAGGAGGCAAAAGAATTAGGCCCCAATCTGCCAAATTCTCTCATAGAGAAATGCTAGGCAATTTTTACTTAATCTCTTTGTGTGTGAATTTCCTATTCTGCAAAATGAAGCCCAATTTGAACTGAAAAATTCAATTTTTCTAATAGGGACAAAAATAATCTTTGAAGTTTTAAATTCATAAGTTCTACACATTTTGTTTTCCAAATCAGTGACTGCAAGAGAGAAATTAAAATAAAACGTAAATTGGTAGCAAGGCAACAACGAAATGTGCAAATAAAGAATAGTCAAAGGAATTAAGAAAGAGATGCAAGTATAAGTATTTCAAAGGCCACAAATAATATTTTTTAAGAAGATGAGGAGGAAGAGGTATATATTTGCTGTTATAGTTTGGATGTGGAGTATCTTCTAAAGGTTCATATGTTGAAAGGCTTGGTCCTCAAATCATCAATGTTCAGAGGTGGAGTTTGGAGGAGTGATTACATGGTACTTTGACCTCAGCAGTGGATTAATGCATGGAATTAATCTGAATGGACCACCAGGAGGTTGCAGAGGATGTGGGAGGTGGAACATCATTGGAGGTAGTAGTCACTGGGCATGTGCTGTGGAAGGATACATCTTGTCCCTGGCTCCTTCCTCTCTCTCTCTTCTCTGCTGTTATGAGAAAAGCAGCTCTCACTTTGCCACACCCTTCTGCCATGATGTTTTTGCCTTGGAGCCAGCTGACTATGAACTGAAATCTCTGAAACTAGGAATAAATCTTCCTCCTTTCAACGGAGTAGGACAGATAGTTTGATCACACCATGAAAAGCTGACTAACATAACAGATTTGGTGCCTCTGCATTTCTACTTCTGAAAGGAAGTGCATCAACTTCTCTTCAAACCCTGCACAAGACCCTAAACTGGTTGATAGCAAAATCTGGAACTAGGAGGTAAAATCAAATACATACAGATATTATATACGTATTTCTTTGTCCCAACCAACCTTGAATACTGCTGCTTCAAACAGATTAAGTGTTGTCCCTATCAAATGCACAAGAAGAGACTCCCATTTGCTCCATTATCTCCAGCACTGCTATATATTTTGTGAAATGAAGACTTAAAAAAATAATTTGGGTCTTTTATACAGCTAAATAAAAAGAATACAATTGCTTTTTTTTAAAAAAGGAGGGGAGTTATGTTTGAGGGAATTATTCAGGAAGGGCTGGCTATTCCTGGAGTTGCTAATGCAGGTGGAAGAGACTGTACAACACTCTTATTGATTTTGGGAGGAAACTTACTGATTTTGCACACACCTTTGCCAGCATCCTTGAGACTGAGCTCCAAAAGAGGAAAGTGTGTGTGGAAAGCAGGCATTTGAGGGCATCCAGGGATAAGTAGTCAGAATTCCTCTTTAAACAAACCCAGTGTCTTCCTTTTGTTTTTGTTTGAACTCCACTCCAAAGCATTTTTGTAATTGACTTCTTCTGGAAGACCTCTGTGGAGTTAAGAGGGCTGTATATCCCTAACTTCATTTCATATAAAATAGTAAAAAATAATCAAATAACCAATCACAATTCATATTTTCTTAGCCACATGTGGAAAATCAATTTCCCAAAGCTTTTATGTTTTTAGAGACTGAGATGGAGTGCAGCTGTCTAGGGATTTCATCTTACATTAAAAAAATGTTCAACTTCAATTTTTAGTCGCTGTTATGTGTTGTAAGTTGGAGACTAGAGGCACTAGGTCTTGTTTGGAAAAATATTTTAATAATCCTTTTGGTGTGAAAGACAAAAAATTGGGCAGAACTAAATTCTGCTTACTTGCTTTATAGAATAGTAATGATTCTGAGTTTTGAGCTGATGGGATCCTGGACACACTTCTCCAAAATATGGAACCTTGGCATTTCAGGAAATGCAAGCAGGAAGAGCACCCTTATATTCCCCTCAACCTTCTCCCCTGAAGTAGATCAAAAGACCCTCCTTGGAGAGGTGCCCTTTTTATACCAAAGGGGAAGACACAGAGATGCCAAGAAGATATGAACAGGCCTTGCTCAATTCTCCAGCTTGTCCCTATTAGCTCATACCCTTTCATCCTCTAATCAATTTCTTCACAAGTGTTATCAGACCTAAGCATAGAAGCAGTCAAGTTGATCTGCTTCCTTGACCCACTCTTTCCTTGTGAAGACTGCTGTGTCCTGTATCGATATTAAATAGTGCTGTCTTTTGTTTGGGGGACTCAGTCAAGAACCTTGTGATAGTTGATGAAGACATACCTCTCCTCCCCCACACAGCTCTTCCTGGACATTGTGAAGAAGGGAAGGGAGGTCACAATGTGAAGAAGACGTGATAGGGAGAGAGCACCCACTAGGAAAAATGAAATCACAAAAATTTTAAAACAAACGGGAGTCTTAGATGAAGGGAAGCTGGGGGGTGGGGCAGGTCTCTGTGGTAATGATGTCTAATGTCATTAATGACATTGATAACTGGTGACCAATTTAAAATACTCTGCTCTTTTGGACTGCTAGATTCCTTTTTAAAAAATTTGTTCTAACAAGCTACACATGAGAGTAGAATGTATTTTCACATATTATACATATATAGCATATAATTTCTCACTTTTTGGTTGTACATGATGTAGAATGACATTGGTCATATAAGCATATATGCACGTAGGAAAGTAATGTCAATTCATTCTACTATCATTCCTATTCCCATTCCCCTTCCCTTCATTCCCCCTTTGTCTAATCCAAAGTACTTTTATTCTTCCCTAACCCCCCATCCCTTATTGTGAATTAAGACTTCTATTTTTTACTAACTCCCCACCTCTTATTGTGAATTAGCTATCTGCATATCAGAGAAAACATTCAGCCTTTTGGTTTAGGGGATTGGTTTACTTCACTTAGCATGATATTCTCCACTTCCATCCATTTACTAGCAAATGTTGTCATTTCATTCATCTTTATGGCTGAGTAATATTCCATTGTGTATATAAATACCAGATTTGCTTTATCCATTCATTGAAGGATGAACCTAAGTTGAAAGACACTTAGGTTGGTTCCATAGTTTAGTTAATGTGAGTTGAACTGCTATAAATATTGATGTGGCTATGTCACTGATTTTATGTCCTTTGGGTATAAACTGAGGAGTGGGATTTGGTCAAATGGTGGTTCCATTCCAAGTTTTCTGAGAATATCCATACTGCTCTCCAGAGTATTTGCACCAATTCGTAGTCCCACCAGCAATGTATGAGTGTACCTTTTTCACCATATCCTCAACAACATTTACTATTGATCGTATTCCCGATAATTGACATTCTGACTGGAGTGAGATGGAATATCAGTGTTACAATTTGCATTTCTCTACTTGCTGCTGGAGATGTTGAACATATTTTTCATATATTTGTTGATCGATTGTATCTCTTCTTCTGTGAAGTGTCTGTTCAGTTACTTTGGCCATTTATCAATTGGGTTATTTGTTTTTGTGGTGGTAAGTTTTTTGAGTTCTTTATATATCCTGAAGATCAATGCTCTATCAGAGGTGCACGTGGCAAAGATTTTCACCCATTCTCTAGGCTCTCTTTTCATGTACTTGACTGTTTCCTTTGCTGTGAAGAAGCTTTTTAATTTTATTTCATCCCATTTATTCATTCTTGGTTTTACTTATTGAGTTTTAGGAGTCTTGTTAGGGAAGGAAATTCCTAAGCTGAAATGATGTAGATTTGGGCCTACTTTTTCTTCTATTAGATTCAGGGTCTCTGTTCTAATGCCTAAATCCTTGACCCACTTTGACTTGACTTTTGTGCAGGGTGAGTGATAGCGATTTAATTTCATTTTGCCACATACGCATTTCCAGTCTTCCCAGCACCATTTGTTGAAGGCTATCTTTTATCCAATGTATGTTTATGGTGCCTTTATCTAGTATTAGATAGCTGTATTTATATGGGTTTGTCTCTCTCTTCTATTTTGTACCATTGGTCTACATGTCTATTTTGGTGCCAATACCATGCCATTTTTGTTACTATAGTTCTGTAGTATAATTTAAAGTGTGTTATTGTGAAGCCTCCTGCTTCACTTTTCTTGCTAAGGATTGCTTTGGCTATTCTGTTTCTCTCATTATTGCAAATAAATTTTATAACTGCTTTTTCTATTTCTATAAAGAGTACTATTGGGATTTTAATAGGAATCTGTTAAATCTGTATAGTGCTTTTGGTAGTATGGCCATTTGGACAATGTTAATTTTGCCTATCCAAGAACAGGGGAGATCTTTCCATATTCTAAAGTTGTCTTCAATTTCTTTTATTAGTGTTCTGTAGTTTTCATTGTAGAGATCTTTCACCTCTTTTGTTAGATTGGTTCCCAAATATTTTGTTTTGGAGGCTGTTATGAATGGGGCAGTTTTTCTCATTTCTCTTTCAGTTGATTCATCACTGATGTATAAGAATGCAATTGATTTATGAGTGCTAATTTTATATTCTGCTACTTTGCTGAATTAATTTAATAGCTCTAGAAGTTTTCTGGTGGACTTTTTTTGGGGTCTTCTAAATATTGATTTATGTCATTGGCAAAGTGGGATAGTTTGAGTTCTTCTTTTCTTATTTGTATCCCTTTAATTTTGTTCTTTTATCTAATTGCTCTCGCTAGAATTTCAAGAGTGATGTTGAATAAAAGTGGTGAAAGAGAGCATCCTTGTCTTGTTCCAGTTTTTAGAGAGAAAGCTTTTAATTTTTCTCCACTTAGAATAATGTTGGTCTTGGGTTTAGCATATATCATTTACAATGTTGAGGTATGTTCCTACTGTCCCTCATCTTTCTACTGTTTTGAACATGAAGGGGCTATATTTTGTCAAATGCTTTTTCTGTATTTATTGAGATAATCATGTGATTCTTGTCTTTAAGTCTATTGATGTGATGAATTACATTTCCTTATGTTGAACCAAACTTGCATCCCTGGAATGAAAAACATTTGATTGGGTTGTGCTTTTTAATATGTTTTAGTATGCAATTTGCCAGAATTTTATTGAGAATTTTTGCAACTATGTTCATCATGGATGTTAGTCTGAAGTTTTCTTTCTTTGATATATCTTTGTCTGGTTTTGGTATCAGGGTGACACTAACCTCATAGAATGATTTGGTACTTCCTTTTCTATTTTATGAAATAATTTGAGAAGTAATGGGTTAATTCTTTCAAGTTCTTGTAGAACTAATAATCTGTCCATTCCTGGGCTTTTCTTAGTTGTTAGGCTTTTGATGGCATCTTCTATTTCATTGCTAGAAATTGATCTATTTAAATTGTGAGGGTCCTCCTGATTCAGTTTGGGTAGGTCATGTATCTCTAGAAATTTGTCAATGTCTTCTATTTTATTAGAGAATAAATTTTTAGAATAGTTTTTAATTATCATCTGCATTTTAATAGTGTTCATTGTGGTATTTCCTATTTCATCACAAATGTTTTTTGTTTCCATTTTATTGAGTTAAGCGATGATTCTTATTATTTCCCTTTTGGTGTTGATCTGTTTTTCTTCTTCTAGGGCTTTGAGATGTAATGTTATATAATTTATTTGTTGAATTTCTATTCTTTTAATGAATGAGTTCAGTGCAATGAACTTTCCTCTAAGCACTGCCTTCATGGTGTCCTAAAGATTTTGATATGTTTTATCATTATTCTCATTTACCGCTAAGTGTTTTATTTTATCCCTGATTTCTTCTGCTATCCATTTGTCATTTGATAGCATATTATTTAATCTCCAGGTGTTGGAGTAAATTCTACTTTTTATTCTATCATTAATTTCTAATTTCATTGTATTGTGATCTGATAGAATATAGCGTGTTATCTCTATTTTTTGTATTTCTTAAGAGTTGCTTTGTGGCATAAGATATGGTCTATTTTAGAGAAAGTTCCATGTGCAACTGAGAAGAAAGTGTATTTGTTCATTGATAGATGAATATTCTATATATGTCTGTTAAATCTAAATTATTGATTGTATTATTTAGTTGTATAGGTTCTTTGTTTAGTTTTTGTTTGAAAGATCCATCCAGGTGTAAGAGAAGTATGTTAAAGTCACCCAGTATTATTGTGTTGTGGCCTATTTGATTCTTGAAATTGAGAGAGGTTTGTTTGATGTACATAGATGCTCCATTGTTTGGGGCAAAAATATTTATGATTCTTATGACTTGTTGATGTATAGTTCCCTTAAGCAGTATGAAATATCCTTCTTTGTCCCTTTTGCTTAACTTTGACTTGAAACAATTTATCTGATATGAGGATAGAAACCCCTGCTTGTTTAGGACATCTATGTGAATAATATGTTTTTTCCCATCCCTTCAAATTCAGTCTGTGAGGTGAATCTCTTGGTGAAAGCATATTGTTGGGTCTTATTTTTAAATCAAATCTGCCAGTCTATATCTTTGATTGATGAATGGAGGCCATTTACATTGAAAGTTATTATTGAGATATGATTTGTATTCCCAGTGATTTTGTTTTATTTCTGGTTTTTTAAAATTTGAATTAGTTTCTCCTTTGATTGAATATTTTAGTTTAATTTCTCTCTTTGTCAGTTTTCACTTTTTTTTCCATTTCATCATCATGGAATATTGTGTTGAGAATGTTCTTTAGTGCAAGCTTTCTGTTTTTTTTTTTTTTTTTTTTTTTTTGGTACTGGGGATTGAACTCAGGGGTACTTGACCACTGAGCCACATCCCCAGCCATATTTTGTGTTTTATGTAGAGACAGGGTCTCACTGAGTTGATTAGCACCTTGATGTTGCTGAGGCTGGCTTTGAACTTGTGATTCTCCTGTCTCAGCCTCCCTAAGTGCTGGGATTACAGGCTTGAGCCACCACGCCTGGCTAGTGCAAGCTTTCTAGTTGTGAATTCTCTTAACTTGTTTATCATGAAATATTTTCATTTTTGTCATCAATTCCAAAGCTTAACTTTGCTAGGTATAGTATTCTTGGTTGGCAGCCATTTTCTTTCAGAGCTTGATATATATTATTCCAAAATCTTCTAGCTTTGAGGGTCTGAGTTGAGACATCAGCTGAGATTTGAATTGGTTTTCCCCTAAATGTAATATGACATTTTTCTCTGGAAGCCTTTAAAACTCTATCCTTATTCTGTGGGAGCAAATTTTTCCCACACACACATCATATAGAGCACTAATCTCCTGGATATATAAAGAACTCAAAAAACTTAACACCAAAAAAACCCAAATGACCCAATCAATAAATGGGCTAAGGATGTGAACAGACATTTCACAGAATATATATAATTGATCAATAAGAATATGAAAAAATGTTCAACATCTCTAGCAATTAGAGAAATGCAAATCAAAACTACTCTAAGATTTTATCTCATGCCAATCAGAATGGTAATTATCAAGAATACAAGCAATAATAAGTGTTGGTGAGGAGGTAGGGGAAAAGTTACACTCTTACATTGCTGGTGGGATTGCAAATTGATGCAACCACTATGGAAAGCAGTATGGAGATTCCTTTTAAAACTTGGAATGGAACCATTTGACCCAGCTATCCCACTCCTTTATCTTTACCCAAAAGACTTAAAATTAGCATACTAGAGTGATGCAGCCACATCAATGTTTATAGAAGCTCAATTCACAAGAGCTAAACTGTGGCACCAACCTAGGTGCCCTTCAATAAATGAATGGATAAATAAAATGTGGTATATAAATACAATGGAATATTACTCAGCATTAAAGGAGAATAAAATCATGGCATTTGCAAATAAATGAATGGAGTTGGAGAATATCATGCTAAGTAAGCCAATCCCCAAAAAACAAAGGCCAAATGTTTTCTCTGATTAGTAGATGCTGATACATAATGGGGGTGGCATGGGAAGAATGCAGGAAGTTTGGATAGAGCAAAGGGGAAGGAGAGGAAGGGAGAGAGTATTGGGTAAGAAAGATGGTGGAATGAGACAAATATTACTCTAGGTACAGGTATGATGGCATGAATGGTGTGACTACTTCATGTATAACCAGAGAAATGAAAAATTATGCTCCATTTGTGTACTATGAATCAAAATGCATTCTATTGTCATGTATAACTAATTAGAACAAATAAATAAACTTAAAAAATTGATTAGGCCATCTTGATGCCCTAACATAGTAAAGCTCAGAAAATAGCAGAAATAAAATAAAATTCTATCCTTATTCTTATGTTAGGCATTTTCATAATAATGTGACTTGGTGTGGATCTCTTGTAATGTTGTTGATTTCATGTCTTGTATGTCTCCTGTATTTGATTTGCCATTTTATTCTTTAGGTTTGGGAAATTGTCTGATGTTATTTCATTGAAAAGATTGTGCATTTCTTTGGTTATATGTCTTCCCCTTTATCCTGATAAATCTTACATTTGGTCTTTTCATATTATCCCATATTTCTTGGAAGTTCTGTTCATGGTCTTTTAACATCTCTCTGTGGTCATCTTTATTTTCAAGATTACATGTTTTGTCTTCATTGCCTAAAACTGTGTTTTCCAAGTGGTCTAATCTGCTGGTAATGCTTTCTATTAAATTTTTAATTTGGTTTATCAATTCTTTCATTTTGAGGATTTGAGGATATTTCTTTTTTTAATTCCATTTATTGAAGTGATCTTTCATTTCCTGAATTTTATCTCTGATTTCACTCTTTACATCATACTTTATCTCATAGATCAGTTTAACTATGTACATTCTAAACTCCTTCTCTGACATTCTATGTACTCCTTCTATGTAAATTCTAAACTCCTTCTATGTACATTCTAAACTCCTTTCCTTCCACTGTGGTGTCGATGGATTCTATTATTGGAGTGTCTTGGTTTGTTTGGGGTGATTTTTCTGCTTGTTTTCTCATGTTACCTGTGTGTCTACCCATCTAGCAGTGTGGATATGAAGAAGTACAATTTCTACTCTGTAGACTTACAGTATCCATGAAAGTTTCCAGCAGCTTACTTTTAAGGGGGACACAATAACAGCAACCAATGCAAACAACATACAGCCTTAAACCAAATAACTCCTACTAAGATTTCTAAGTTTTGTCAGAATAAACAGAAATGATATGTTTAGTTATTGCCTACAACAAAAACAGTAAGTTTGCAAAAGGGTTTACAATTTCAAATGGTGGACAAATAAAGAACAGAAGTGTCATAAAATGTGATGTTTAGAAGGAAGGGGGAGAGAAGATAGAAGTAAAAAATTATAGGAAGAGTGAAAGAGAAAACAATAGAAATTGGCTGTTAGTAGAAAAGAGAAAAGGAATCAAGGGGAAAAAGTGAGAGAAAAATATATATAAAGTAAGAATTTACAGAAATTAAAAATAGAAATTTAAAAGTAAAAATAAAGGAATACAAAACAAAATTGAAATATACTATTCAGACATCCCAGTCCTCAATAAACTGATGCATGAAAAATAATTGGTTTTAAAAATGGTAGAAGTGTGAGAGAAAAGGGAAAAATAAAAGAAATAAAAAGATCTCAATGAAAAATTGAACAATTATTTCCACTGGAGTTCAAAAGTTTCTCAGCTTCCCTTCTCAGCAGTTACGTGGGGTTGTCTGGAGTCTGATGGCTTGCTCTACCCTCAGGGTGGGTGGTCTTGCTAGGGTGAGAGGGTTATTCCCAAAAATGAAATTCCTGGAGGTAGGATTTAGGCTTAGGTGTGCTCTAGGATCTTCATGGAATGCCAATTGGTCTGGAGATTTTAAGTCAGCATACCTCCAGGGCCCAACAATTGCCAGTCCGCACCAGAAGACAGGGATGCACTGCAGGGATGTCCTTTGGGTTCTAATTATATGGTGTAAGAGCCTGTTCTTAGCCTATTACATCTCCTGTGGACCCCACAATTCCTGGTCTCTGATTTAGTCTCCAAACTCAATTTCTCCTGCTCCTGCCTTTTCGAATTCCTGGTCAGGCACTTCTCTCCTGGCTAGTCCTGCAAGTAGCTGCATTCTGAAGGGAGAGGGAAGCTAGATGGGTTTCTACAACCAGTATTCTCCTATGTAAACCTCTCTCTGCACTTGATTTTCTCCTGGTCATTTATTCACACTCTCTGTCATGCTGCATGGGTTGCATGGCTTGTTTTTTTGAGCCAGACTTTGGTATGACAGAAATTGGCTCCCCCAGCTGCTGGCCCTTGCACTATGGCTGAAAAATTGTTCCTTCCGCTATCTTCTATACACAGTGGGAGAGATGGAGGATTCTTTCCAGTACAAGAATATTATGTAGCACACCTTACTGTTTATTCAGGCAGTGACTCTGATCTGTAAACTTTCTGTACCCACACATGCCTCAATGCTCTCAAGAATGGGGGTTCCTTTAGTTCCCTTATTGCTTTACTGCATTTATGGAGGGACTGTTCTGGTTTATGCCTCCAGCTGCTGCTGTGGCTGTGGGATTGGAATTTTTTCCTTATTATATTCAATCTCCTAAGTCCCCAATGAGTTTCTTGAGTGTCCAGTATTAAATTCCAGTAAAGCCTCCCTAATTCCTGTTAATTTACTCACCTAGCAGAAAAGATGCCTGTCTGCTTTTCTTGGTTTCATGCCACAGAGCTGCCAGGGAAATGATCTCTCTCTTCCGCCATCTTCCAAAAAGTCCTAAAATACTGTTAAGTGCTGTGCTAAAGCTTCTCTCCTTCTTATCAAAGCCTTGAGTAAAAGTTAGTGATTTGAATGGAGTTTTGAGAGAAGGGATGAGGACTAAGTTCCATCCACCCATAGAGTTGTGGGATAGCAAAAAAAAAAAAAAAAAGGAAAGGAATTATTTAGGGTAAAAAATTATTTAGAGATAAAACCATTCAGTAATAATCTGGGCATAAAAGTGACAAGGGATGCTTAAGAACCTCCCCTTAAAAACTTTAGAAATAATCAGGACAAGACAGTAATAAGTTTTCCAGAGCTGTTGTGTTAGTCTGCTTTATGTTACCGTAATGAAATACCCAGGACTGGATAATTTATAAAGAAAATAAGTTTATTTAGTTCACAGTTTGGGGGGCTGAATGTCCAAACAGCACATTGTTGGCCCTAGAGAGGGTTTCCCTGGCTGATCCATCTCAAGACAGATGGCAACAACACATGTGAGAGAGGTATATCTTGTGGCCACACAGCAGAACAGTAAGGGGAAGGATCAGGCCTCCTCCTTTTTTTAACAACCCTCTCACAAGGGCTTCCAGAGGTCCCATGAGAACTATGTTAATATTCTAAGAAACTTCCACTAGAACCCACCACTTAAATATCTCACCTCCTCCTAACATCACCACGATAGAGATCCGATTTTCAATACATAAACTGTTGGAGGACAAACCACATCCAAACCATGGTAGTAAGGGGTTGAGAGGTTTGAGGTTCCTTGCATAACAATTTATTCCTAGTGCTTCTAGTATATAGGATCTTTCAGACTCAGGTCTCATTTCTGATAGTTATTGGTTAGGTTTAGATAAGCAAATGCAACAAAAATCATTGCCAGGAAAATATACTTAAGTAAACACAACATATGAACAATGACATCTTTACTAGATTTTGCTCTTCTTGAAGTCACATACATCTTATACCCCGTGAGTCATCAAGCATTACTGTTAATAGCTTACAAATTGGGATTTAAATTTTATAGCTTAGAATAATTATGTTTGCTGTTCTGTGTGTGTAGGCAGAAGTACACGCATGTATACTAGAGAAGGTGTGTGTACTGTGTCTTGGTGAGGAGGAAATGAAATTAGACCACTGAACTAATAAAATGAAGGTTCTTTTCTTCCCCATAATGGATAAAATGTCAACCTGAAGCCGAGGATTTTTAAGATCAACAAATAAACCTGTGTGTTGCTTGTGAATTATTCATGATGGATTCGGGGATTTCAGTGCTTGGCACTGCTGTCAGAAGAAAATGAAAGACATCAATCACTAGCTTATTTGTGTTTAGAAAGTTGATCCTTTTTCAATTTTTAAAAATTTTGTTATTGAGCCTTCCTCAAAAGTAATTTCTAGGGACACTATACACTCTTGGGAAGTATTTGGAAGCAGCAGTCACAACAGATGGAAGTCAATATTTTTACTGCTGTGCCGTCTCAGATGCCTTTGCTTTTAGAAATGCCCGTAAGATGCTATTAAAAAAATACACAATCTGTCAGGTTGGGTTCATTTTAATAAGCTATTGCCTAATAATGCTTATTTAAATTGTATTGGCATCATGGTATGCTAACTCTGAATATAATAATACTCTAATTTTAACTTACCCTTTAAAAAGTCTATTAATATTGCTTCTACTTTCTTGCTATTTTCAGACCCAAATATATAGCTAGCTTCTTTTAGCTTCACTAAAGAAGCAATACTGATTAGTTAATTTTCAATTTATTAAGCTTGAATGTACATTATTCCCATGCTATTGATTAATTAAGATGTATTCAAAGGTACAGAGTCAAGTGCACAGAGAAGTTGTCAAAAACAGAAAAGTGAAGTCACACAATCACATGGCCACTGGCATGAGCGGATGAGAAAGCTGTCATGTTTTTTATCTCCTTAAGGAAACTGGACATAAATGTCATTTTCTCATTTTTATGGATTCTTGTTTGCCAGCAAATGGGTATAAAACAAAGAGCATGGATGTTGAGGTATTCACATTTGGGCTCAAGTTTTAGCTTTTGATTTCATTGCCTAGATTACCTTGGACAATTTGTTACTCTTTATGAGCCTTAGAGTCCTTATTGGGAAAGTAGAGTTAACACTACTTAAATTATACATTTGTTGTGAGCATCATATGATCATGGATATAAAAGGGACCAATATAATAAGACACTTAGTTGTTGTTATTCCCAGAGTGATTTGATATTATGTGTCAGCTGCTCCTAAAGCTCAGCTGCGTCCTTGATCTTTTCCAGCTTGATTATTCAACTTTTCCTTCTGCAGCAGAAGATTGCAGGTGTCTCTATTCCCCACCAGACTTTATCTTGGAGCACAGAAAAACAGGGACTTATTTATCTCTAAATATCTGGCCCTTAGTAATGACTATGAGATATAATTAACAAAAATAAATATTTGCTTATTGAATGAATCTATTCAATAAATTTTCTTTTTTTTTCTTTCTTTCTTTTTCTTTTTTTTTGCCTAAGCTGGTTAAAGCTAAGTTTCTATATCTTTTGAATGGAATCCTGAAATATGCGGTCATTAAATATTTAGAAGTGAGATAGTTCTATGATTGGTCATAAAATTCAGAATTACTGAGCTAAGGGAGGATGGGAGACCATGAGTTTCATCATTCTCCTCTGGAAAATTAGCAATCCTTGATATTTGTTAGCGGTGCTGCTATTTAAAATGTTTAGAGCTCTTTGGAGGATACGCTAGGAAAATGTCAGAGTATTGGAATATGTTGGCTACTCTTACTGCCTGAAATGCTTTGAGAAAAACAGACTTTACTCCAAATTCCAAATAGCTATATTAGAGTGGATTGGGGAGCACAAAGCAGATGTATTAGTTTAGTCAAACATAGCTTGCTTTAGTTTGTACCTAGCAATGATCATTTGTCTCTTCTTATTTCATATTTGTATCTTGTCCCTAGGCAATATTATCCATTCACTGGGATTCAACTCTATACTCATAACTTAGTCTTGATTCATTCTCTGAGCTCCAGATCTACAAAGACAATAGGTATTAACCTTTTATTTTACTTGAGCTTCCAAAATTACCCCAAACTGAATATGTCCAGAATTGAACTTCTGATTCTTGCCTTGCATTTACCATGCCCCAATCTGTTCTTCTTCCAAGGTTCCTATCTCAAAAGAGCACAACAGTTTCCATTCAGCTGTGCATGCCATAGAACAAGACTGCATCCGGTTCTCTCCTTCACTGTCTGATTTAGTTTCTATTGCTGCTGTGACACATTGGAACCACACACTCAATGGCTAAAAGTAAAATCAGTTTTTTTTCTAATAGTTCTGTTGATCAACAGTCTGGCACCATGTGGGCAGATGCCTTGCTCAGGGTCTCACTGGGTTAAGATAAAGGTATTAGTCAGGCCTGAAGTTTGTTTCTGGGTCTTGGCACCTTCTTCCAAACTTAGAGTGGTGACAGAATTCATAACTTTTCCATACCTTCCATATAGTCCTCTCTATTTTTGAGCCAACAATAACACATGTCAAGTTCTTATGCATCAAATCTCTTGGATGTTTTCTTTTTTCTACATCTCCCTCTTCGTCTGACTTCAGAGCACACGTGTATACATTGAGTGCCACCATATAATCCTAGATAATCTCTCTGTTTACAATCAGATGATTAGCAATTATTTCTTCATTACATCTGCAAAATCTTTTTGCCATGTAAAATATAGCCACTGGGGAGGCACCAGAGGGTGGAAATCATGGGGACCAAAATTCTGCCTACCATACTCTAATTTTCCACCAAGACTTGATATTATTTTATTCTAAAATACATTTTCAATTTTGTCTGCATGTGTTGAATTTTACTACCGACACTACTCCAAGCTGCCACCATTTCTCATCTGAACAAGACCATCACCTGCTAAGTTATCTATTTTTTATGATGCCATTGCCCTAATGCAAGCTACCAGCCTTCTCATTCTGGTGCAAACTGCTTGGCCCATGAATTAATAGTCTTTAAAATGTCCATGGCTGTTGTCCTCTTTAATAATTCGTTCCAAATCCAATCTTTTAAACCTAATATATTGGTATGACAACAGTGAAAAAGGCAGAAGAGAGCTTTCTTAAAAGTTTTTCCTCCATTAAAATGATGAAAAAATTGGCACGAAAAGTTATCAGAATCAATTTCCTCTGAATTCTAGAAATTAACCAAAGGTTTGCTGGTGTCTGGGAGTATTCAGTAAAGATGGCTGAATCTCAATAAGAGCAGTGAGATGTGAGGTGTTTTTCTTTTCCTTATTCTCACTCTCCTCTCCAACTCTATCATGGCCTTAAATGCCAACTTTTCACAGAGAAAATCATCAACCTGACAGCCACTGGAAAGAGCAGAGTTCCTTCCAAGACTCATTCTCAGAGAACTGTCGTTGTTTGATATGTCTTATAGTCCCCTTGAAGACCCTACTGACTGGGCTGATTTTTTTGTGTGTGAGTGTGGTTTTGTTTTTACCTGACATGAAGTTGGAGCATGCTCACTGTGAAAAGCCTTTATCCTGGGGGAAACTTGATGAGTAGCTTAGAGGCAACTGTGTAACTTCACATTCTTGCAAGAGCTGCATAAGAGGACAAAGAACAGGCTAACTTAAAGTTAAAACACAAGAGGCTAACCAAAGCTTCAAAGCTGGGGGAGGAGATATCTAAGGCAAGGAAAGTCTCTGAAATATCCAGGAGGGCCACATTCACAGACAGGCTGTGCATAAGTCAAGGTGAGGTGCACACTCAGGAAACACCTGACAAAGGCCCTAGGACCTCAATTCTCACTAACCCTCAGGTTCTGAGCAAGCAGAAAGTGGAGGTGAGATGGTGCCGTCAACTTAGTCACTCAATACTGAAAGTGTGCCCCAATGTGCACACAGAACCTCTTGACCAAGATTAGAAGACTCAGTTGCAGACATTTGAAGAAATCTCTATCTAATCATTAGATGACCATTAAGCTAAATAGGCAGAGGTACCAGTGACCACACACAACAGAGCATGCAAACTTGACAGAATTAATTCACAAAAGTCCCTTAGCAAGCAACAACCTACCTACACAGAAAAAATAACAAAATGGTAGGGTACAGGGACTCAGGCTTTTAGTTATAATATTATGCTGTCTAGAATTTCCAGTTCTCAATAGGAATAAAAAGACCTGCAAAAAATGATATATATATATGTGTGTATATATATATACACAAAAATATATTTATAAAAATATTTTATATATAAATACAAAAATTATACGTATATATACATATATATACATAGAGAGAGAGAATGATCTGTACACTGAAAAAGAGCAATCCATGGGAATTGTGCCCAATTAAACCCAGGTGCTGAATTGGCTAAAAATATAAGTTTAAATCAACTATTTTAAATTCATTTTAAAAACTCAAGTTAAAGGAAATTATGTCTAAAGAACTGATTTTTATGTAATTTCTTCATGAACTTAATTTACAATCATTCATCAGTTTAATGTCTTTTCTCTTTATACTCCTGCATCGGAGTCTGCATCTTGAGGCAGATTCATTCCTAGTCCTCCTTATCTTCTTCACCCCACTGCCCAGCCTTCCCAAGGGCTCCCAGGTACAAAAAAAAAATGCTGAATATTAAAGACAGACTTGGTATTTTCAATGGACTGAAAGTTTGTCTCCCCTCACACTCCTCTGTTGAAATTCTGATTCCCAATGTGATTGCATCAGGAGGTGGGGCTTTGGGGAGGTGCTTAGGTCATGAGGGTGGAGTCCTCATGAAAGGAATTAGTGTCCTTATGAAGAAACTACATTTTTCTCTTTCTCCCACGTGAGGATACAAGGAGAAGAGGAGTTTGCAACCTGGAAGAGGGTTCTTGCCAGAACCTAACCCCATGGCACTCTGACTTCAGACTTTCCAGCCTCCAGAACTGTGAGAAATAAATTCTTGTGGTGTATAATTGACTCAATCTATCCTGCTTCACACATCAGCCCCAAGAGACTGAGTGCTCTGACAGCCCCACCTGGCCCCCTCTCCTTGGTGCATGCATCTTATGCTTTAATGACATATTTGCATGTTTCACAGTGCCTAGAAGAGTCTATGCCATAGTTACTGGACAACAAATGTTTTCAAGTTGATGTTGTGGGCCCCTTGCTTTCTTGTTGTTCTGTTGTTTACCACAGTTTTAGAGTAGAAGCCTATGTGAGTGAGAGGACATGGCAAAGATATTACCTACAGGGGGATCATTTATTTCTTCTCCTTTTATTGCCCCTAAATTGGTATTCACCTCCTCTTGGGAACACTGGGGAGATAGAGTGTGTCCTTATTCATCCCTTCTTTTCTCTTTTTAATTGGTAACAATGTGCGTGTATCGCTCAGACTCATTGCTTTCCCCAGACCAACTTGCCTGTAATCATACTAGATCAGCTGCTCCCACTTGTACCATGTGGTTTATCTACTGGAGCTAGAGGTGCTTTTACTGGAGGAGGTTTCTATCCGTCTAGCAGCCCCTTCTGTGAATTAGGTTAGCTTGGGGAAGAGTTAGCATAAGTAGACCTTTGCTGTGTCCTTCTTCAGCTTTACTGACACTTTTCCTTACTTTTTTCCTCTGTATTGGATCTTGGAGAGCAGAAGGGTAGGATAAAATAGTATGTTCAAGCTACAGCATTTTTTTGAGTAAATATAATTGGAAAAAACTTTGTAAAGAGGTAAATGGGGAAGAACATAAAATAAAAAGTAGTCTTTTAGTTCACTATAAAAACAGATGAGGGCTGGGGATATAGTGGAGTTGGCAGAGTGCTTGCTTGGCATGCACAAGGCCCTAGGTTCAATCCCCAACACCACAAAAAAACAAAACAAAATTAAAAAAATACAAAAAAACAGATGAAAGTATAATACATTTCTTCTGAATATCAAACCACAATAAATGCTTCATCACCATGCATATCACTTCTACTCCTAAGAAATGGGGCTTATAAAACCACTATTGCTTTCTTAAGGAAAGTTTCCATGCCATTTCAATAAGCAGAACAATTGTTTAGCCAAAGATGTTCTAATCGCCAGACCCTGTGAATATGCTACTGTACGCGGCAAAAGGGACTTTCCAGATGTGATTAAGGATCAGGAGATTACTCTGCATGTTCCGGGTGAGCCCAGTGTAATCACAAGGGTCTCTATTAGGAAGAAAGAGGCAGGAGTGTCAGAGCTGTGGAAGGAGAGGTGATGATGGAAATAAAGATCACAGGGACCCAAAACCACCACCAAGGAATATAGGCAGCCTCTCAAAACCATAAAATATGAAGAAGTAAGTTCCCCACTACAGCTTACATAGAAAACCCAGCCCCCGATGATGCCTTGATTTTAGCTCCATGAGAATAATTTTTGGACTTCTGACCTGCAAAGCCATAAGAAAATTTTTATTGTTTTAAGACACTAAGCTTGTGGTAATTTGTTACAGTAGCAATCATAAATCAATGCATACATTACTAAGGGGAAAAAAAGACTAATTTGTTTTCTGTATATATTTATGGAGTTACATCACTAAATTAGAAACATGAGAACAATTAGATGAGTAAGGATTTGGGGGAACAGGACATATATGGGAATATGTAAATCACCAAAGGGTATGAGACAAGCCATTGATAATGTATTGGTGTACTGGAAACTGCACAGGCTTTGGAATGACTGTGTTCAAAGATAATATTATCCACTTCCTGCCTTTGTGACCTTGGAAAGTTACCTGAGCCTCCATTTTCTCATTTTGAATTAGGGAGAATTCTAACTCTGTGGGAAGAATAGAGATGATGTCTATAAAGTGCATAGAAAAGACATGAACTAAGGTGGATGTCCAACTGAATGCCCTTTGTTGGCAATTGTATTTTCATACCCTATTTCTTCTTCTACCTTCTGTTATACTTCCTTCTTGTAGCTTTAGCAGCTGCTTACCTTCTTGAGAAATCTTACAAAATATGATGAACTCAGCTTAATTCTATTTTAAGACTCAGAGCCATCTCGACCCGAGGTCATAAAAAATTTATCTTTGTTTTACTTGCTTGGACCATGTCTGCTTTGACTAGAAACTGCCCTCCCTGAAATCTTGGCTTTGACCAGATAATCAAGTCTGACTTTGACTAGAGCCATGTGAATCATTGATTTGCTATCGGCTTCTGTAGTGAGCTTGCCAGAACCCTGTCAACTGAAAATTTCTAAGATACCATCTACCTTTGTAACTCTTGCGTGTTATAAAAACCTCCCTGTTCTTGAACAAAATGCTATTCTGCCCTGTTGGGTGGGGCAGCTGCTCTGAACAGCCTCTGAACAGCCGCTGATCAGCCTTATTATGTACACAATATAAGCTTCCTTAATTTGATTTAAAATTGGAGTTGGTAGTCTTTTCTTTGCATCCTGGGTTCAACAAAAGCTTTGCCTTCTGTTTTCTACTGGTCTTTCTTTCTTTCTTTCTTTCTTTCTTTCTTTCTTTCTTTCTTTTTTGGACTCTATAAACAATTCTGTTAATACTTAAAAATAAGCTAAACAAAAATCTTAAGTAAATCTCTCTGTTGCCAGTTCTTGACACAGAGCTTCTAAAGCTGTTTTACCTAAGTTTATACTAACAAGATTACTCTTGCTAGGTCTCTGAGTAGCTTCAAAATGAGGACTGGTTTCCATGGTTGTTGAAAACAACCATGTGATTGGAAGGTTGGAACTTTCATCTTCTCCACCCTGACCCCCAACACATACACACCTACCCTCCAAGAAGGGCAGCGTGCTGTGAGATAACACAAACCTCTCCATAGGGGTCTAGAGAGTTTGAAGAGTTTCCTGGTTGGCAAACACATGAAAGTGCTGGGAGAGGGGCCTGCTCAGAGAGGGGGAGGTATGAACACTCCACGCACCTCCCCAGCCACATGACTGCAAATACATTTGCATGATGTGTGCGTTAACCTTTGGCCATGGGTCTTCATTTCTGGGCTAGATATTGACCTATGAGGGTAAATCAATTTCTGTACTTGTAAATGTGGCCTGTGAAACCTCAGCTAGGTTAATGTA
>CM053403.1:136847498-136863517 GCA_028644305.1 Xerus rutilus
GTTCCAGTTCTCAAGTAGAGACTCGATAATTACATTGAATAAATATAATTAGGATATAATTAAGGATGGATGATATATATATAATGCAATATCTATGTAATATATATAATACAATATAATTGAAATATTAAGTGGAGTCCAGACTTGTTCTTACACATAAATTTGAATTTTGTGTAGGCAATTTTTAATGTTTTACACAAATCTAAATTATATTTAAAAATTACTTTGGAGGCTGTATGGGAATGTTATGGAGAAGGGGAAGTGAAAGTGTGAAAATAAAAAAAGATGGTCTTATAGGCCACTGTTTTTAGAAAGTAGTCGTGGAGAGGCAAGGATGTATTTTTGAGGCACAGATAACATGAGTTACTGAAGGACTCAGTGATGTGAAAAGAGAAAGAAATTAAGGAACTGAGGATGATGCCCACATGTTGGTAATTATTAATTGGGTAGATGAACTGGCTAGTTGTAATAATTATTGAGATTGGCAAAACTGTGAGAGAGACCATATTTGTAATGAGAAATTGAGAATCTTTTGCACAGACTTAACCTTGAGGTATCTACTGATGCTGGATTATGATAGCAAGAAAAATTACATATAGGAATTCTAGAATCTATAAACGCTAAAAGTGGAGGGTTTGGGTCCCAGGGAAAACAAAAACAAATGTCTTCATTTCTCTATGATGATATAGTTAGAAAAAAGGACAAGAATGTGTAACTTCATGATGACAATTTGGGTAATGCAACAGCTTGTTGGGAAGGTAATGAATCATGAATTTCCTGACAACTTTTAGTTCTCATGCTAGAAATTTGCTACAAATTTGAGTTTTCTTTTTTAGGCTGTCCTGCTCGATTGGATGAATCAGGAGTTTATTGAGTAGTTATTTGTGTCCAGGGCTGCTGAGACACAAATAGAATTGCACGGCAGGCATCCTCAAGCAGAGTACGTAACATGGGTCTCTCAACTGGGGGTTAAGCAATAGAACCAAGGATGCCTCCGATGATCTTCCACTCATGATCCTCTGCATCGTTGTTATACATTAGACACTAGAATGGTTTTTGAAAACCAAAACATTGATAGATGGGACATCTGAAAGTTCTTAGCAGCAGCAGCAGAACCAGGTCCCATGTGTAGAAAGTTCTTACAAGATCTGATATCCAGATAGATATGGCAAGCTAAAAGTTGTATTTCTTAGTCTGGAGCTCTCAGAAGATACCTTTTTTGGAAGTACAAATGTTAAAATCAGTAGGATATGTACAGTGTTTGAAATCTTGGGGATAGACGAGGTCACAGGGCGAGCAAGTAGAAAATGGAAAAGGGTTAAAAACAATGCCTGAGGATTCTAGTGTTTGGAAATTGTGCAGGAGAGAAGGATTCAAGGATAAGGAGTGAAATAGAGCTTCCAGTGAGGTGTCAGAGAAAATATTGGAAAGTGTGATGTACAGGGAGATGAGATAGTGAGTATTTAAAGAAGGAAGGTGGTTTGGTATCCATTTTTACTGTGGTGACCAGAACAATTTTGGAGGAGAAAAATTTATTTGGGGGCTTATGGATTCAGAGGTCCCAGTCCATAGATAGCTGCCTCTTTTCCTCAGAGATCAAGGTGAGACTGAACATCATGGCAGAAGAGTGTGGTATAGAGAAGCAGCTCATATGATGATCTAGAAGCAGAGAGAGATCTCCGCTTCCCAGATACAAATATATACCCCAAAGACATGCCCCAATGTCTACCTCCTCTAACCACATCCCACTCGCCTCCAGTTACCACCTAATTAATCCCATCAAGTGATTAATCCACTGATTAGGTTAAGGCTATCATAACCCAATCATTTCTTTTATGAATCTTCTTGCATTTTCTCAAACATGAGTTTTGGGAGACACCTCACATCCAAACCCTAACTGAAGGAATGGCTTTTTGTGTCTAGTGCTGCTAAGGAGCACAGAAAGATAAGAAAATGAAAATGCCTGTTAGAAATGGCAACATGGGGGTCATGGTTGATTTCAGGATAAAGAAAAGGGCAAAATTTAGATTGTAACATGTTGGAAGTAGCACAAGGTGACATGGAAGGCCTGTAGAATTAGGGGTCACTAAAGAGCAGTTGTGTGCTCCGTATGTGGACCTAGTCAAAGAGAGATGAGAAACTTGCTGGTCTGGACTTGGTTCAGACTGGATATGTTTGGGCATAATTGTGAGTTTGTGGAAGTGATCAAGCAGAAAGGAAGGTGTTTATGAAGAAGGGGTGGAAGGGTAATCAAAAGAATGTTTAATATATAGAATGATGATAAGAACACAGATTGATGGACACAACATACTTTTATGTTAACAGATGCAAATATATGTGACAATGTTAAACTTCACCTTTGCTCCAGAAAAAAATGATGATGGCAAAAAGTTGCTCATGTTGTGGTTCAATAGATGGTTTACTTTAGAAACACCTCTTCCCCATGCAACTTAGACATGATGTACAATGCTCCCTTTGTCACTCACAGTGTCTGCCTAGGATATAGTCAAAGACCCTCCAAATTTCCATTATTTGCCTCACCAAAGATTAGCTGAACTATTTGTACCCATTGAATAACTAAAACTACTTATTAACTGACTTAATAAAAATTGCTTCTTCTCCCCCAGGTCCTTAATCTTTGACCCAACTTAACTCTGAACTAGCTCCTTCATGACTCCCCCTCAGAATAATGGAGGAAAAGGGAAGACAAGCCTTGATCAACTGTCCCATTAAAACATGCCATTCACCCTGGCATACTCTTCTTTCTAGGCTTATTACTAGCCCTTCTAAAAGAAAATTTCATTCTCTCGCCTTTCAGATGCTTGCAGATCTCAATCTGAACACTCGCCCTGTTACAAAAGTCTCCATTCCATTTATCACAATAATCTTTTTGTGTTGTCTCCCATTATCTAAGTCATATTTTTGTTTTATTTGACAATACAAAAGATGAATAAGTGTGCAAATAGTTTATAGATTGGGTGCATTGAGGGAATAGAGTTTCTATCTGATGGCTTTCATTTTCTTCGGAAGTAAAACAATCAGTTGGGTTTGACAATGCATTAATAGATGTCAATAGTATAAAAAGGGAGGATTAAATATGAAATAGACATTTTTGAGAATAAAAAGCTGATCTCACTAAAGACGTATGGTAGGTTGTAGGGTAAGTATGAGTGCCCATTTGTAGTTTGTGACCATGGATTTATACTTAAGTCAGTTGGATTGTTGGTGTGATTTTTCTCCATTAATGTTAAGCTTCTTGGGTGCCAACAGGAATACAGATCATTTAGCACAACCAGACGTGAGGTTTTTCAGAGAGACAAAATATAAGAAGAGAGAACAGGGCATTTTCAAGGACTTTCAATGACAATGTTGGACTAAAAATCTAGGCTGGGCAAAAAGAAATAGAGAGAGGAGGATGTTAAAGGATCATGATTGATTAATGAAGTTAGTGTATTGGAACTGCAGGAGGTTAAAGATTGAAAGCAGAAGGAAAGCAGATCTGTGAGCTGTAAAGACAGGAAGAGATGTTTTTAAAGTAGGATATTCAAAAAGATTTTAGAGATGATAAAATTGTTTGTGGTAATGGCCTATAATATAGTGAGAGTAGGTAGCTACACTGAAGGGGAAAAAATATTTGGGGAGATGAGAAAAGCCAGAAATCAAGAAGACAAAGTAGGAAATGGGTTGTTAGCACAGATGCAGTAATCACTGGAGAGCTGTGGTCTGCTGACCGCAGCAAGTGCAGAGGAACATAAGGACAGTGCAGCCCAGAAGAGCAAACAGCAAAGTCCAACTCTAGTTTCTCCCTCCTCCCCTTCCTCCTCTTCCCCTTCCTCCTCTTCATTCTCTTCCTCTTCCTCCATTTCTTCTTTGTCTTGCTTGTCTTTTTGATTTTCTCTTCTTTTTTTTTTTTTTTTTCTGGTTATAGATGAGAGAGTTTGGCTTTGAAAGTATTGTCTGAAAATAACTTTTTTCAACACACACACACAAATAATATAGTAATTACTAGGATAAATCAATGAGAATGAAACCTTTTAAAATATATATATAATTTAAATGACTGATTTAAAATACATAGACAATAGAAAAAGAATAATCAAATAAAAAGATAAACTGGTAGATTTATTATTTAAAAGTATATTTGTGGAAACTGCAGCATTTACTAATACCCAATTTGGAGCTGGACAGATAATGAGGCTATTTAATATAGTCAGTGTCCTACACATGATCAAATATTTTGTTTTTAGTTCCTGGAAAACACTAAATAAACAACCGGCAAACAATGATTATAAATGGCATTTTCAATTATTTTGTTGTATCTGGATCCCATATGAATTACTTTTGTGCAAAGATGACTGAAATAGATTAAATGTATAATTTATTGTGATGGGCTTCAGATTTTTTACACAGGATAATCTAGAATAGAGAAGTTTTCTTTTCTTGGACATCAGTTAAGTTGATGAAATTTGAGGATATAAACACCTCTTCCAGAAAATATGTTGAAAACTAACTAGAATTTTAAAATTTCTTCCATTGAAAATTATTCTTACCTGAATTCATACTTTTCCTTTCACTCATATTATTATATTATTGCTTAAAAATTTATACTACTTTAAAATGTGTGCATATCAACTATCAATGAATAGAATTTTTCTTCAGGTATTTTAATTATGTAGAATAGATAATGGCACTAAAGTCACTTACTACTAGTTCAAAGTCAGTGAAATCTATTATAGTTCTGTTTGCTAAAATTAATGCTAACCCAGGTTTATTGAGTCAACCCTCTAAAATTAGGAATCAACGTTTTTTAAAAAACATGGATTAGGATAGCATTCACATGAATGGGATTATATTCCTTCTCTCTTGAAGATACATACTCTCCACCTACTCAGATCCTTGCATACATATATACATACATACACAGATATGTATATATCTCCAAGCAGCTTTTGTCCTATCTGCTGATAATGTATAAGCAATATGCAAGTAAATGCACGGGCCATTATCTTGTTGTTGAAGAAAAGAATCCTAATTAATCAAATGCTTCAAAATTCTTTCTGATTCCAAGGCTTTTTAATTTGTCCTCTGTTCTTTTGACAGTTACCAGATAATAGTTTATTTTTCTTCAAACCATACTTCAGTAAGATGAAAGAGTGCTTTATTTTGATTTCCTTTTAAAATGAAATATTTTTTTCACATTCTGTCAGTCCTTTATTCATAAATGGAAATAATTAAAAGGGAAAAAATATTCAATCTAATCTCTTGGAATCTTTTATGCTTCTAAAAGTGCTTAGAAATTTCATTAGCATAGATATCTGTATCTTCACAATAGTAGTTGACTGTTAGAATCTTACTCATTTAAGAGTAATTATATTCCAAGCATAATGGCTTCCAAATAATTCTTTGAGATGAAAATTCAATTTGCAGCTTTCTTTGTGATTAATTAAAGGATTAGAAGCCCAAAGGAATAAGTTGTTACCAACTTAAACAATTAAGCATATCAGACTGACATTAAGATTTAAAAAGACAATGTAAATGAAAGTCTGAGCTAAGGCTCTGTTATTTTAAAATCATGAATAATTAATAAAATTGTAAGAATCTAAAGAAATGCATGAATGTTTGTTCACTAAGAAATAAAACGGTTTTTCTCCTACTTAACATTTACAAATAAGCCCCAGATTGGATATAATTAATTTTACTTTCAGTTTATTTTTAATGATAAAAAACAAACAAGAGACAATAAATTGTCTTATGGGTTAAATTATAATTTGTTCTCAATTACATCCTGAATTAACTTAATATGTTAGACATTTTTAAAAAAATAAACATGAAAACATTATAGAAGCACCAATATAGATATTTCTTCATATAAAATTATTTTATAGTAAAAATGGGGTATTTTCCAGCAATAAAATTATTGCCCACTATATTAACCAATAAACAAGTGAAATTGGTAGGAGGGAAAAGGAGCAGCAGGAACCTGAAGTCAAGGGGATATTGGCTGACCCTCCTGTCCCCTCCACCAACATGCTTTCTGTAGAGAGAAAAAAAGAAAAAAAAAATTTAGCCAAGTGCGGTGGTGTACGCTTGTAATCCCAGCACTTAGGGAGGCTGAGACAGGAGAATCACAAGTTCAAAGCCAGCCTCAGCAACGGCGAGGTACTAAGCAACTTAGTGAGACTCTGTCTGTATGTGAAACACAAAATAGGGCTGAGGATGTGGCTCAGTGGTTGAGTGCCCTGGAGTTCAATCTCCAGTACCAAAATAAATAAATAAATAAATTTACCCAAAGCCATCTGTCCTTGTCCTGGCTTCAGTCTATAGGACATGTTATATTCCTTCACACCAGCCTGTTATCCTCTGGGCTTAGACATTGAAGATGCCTCCCTGCCCAATGAAAATAAGGAGGAGATCCTGAAGGAGGATCTTTTATGACCTTTATACTGATCAAAGATTCCCAGATTCAGAAAGGATAATTAAAAGTGAATACTACCAACCATAAAATAACCTGTGAGCCAGTCAGCATGGGCCAAGGTGAGCTAAAGTAGGCTTTAGATCCTTAGGGTGTCATTATAATAGTAAAATATCTCCCATGGGTTTCACTTGGGTACTTTTGGGTCAGACCATGTGCAGGAGGGACTTAAAAATCTGCTATAGGACTAGAGATGTGGCTCAGTGGTAGAGCATTGGTATAGCATGTGTGAGGCCCTGTGTTCAATCTCTAGTACCACAAAAAAAGAGGGAAGGCTGGAGGGAGGGAGGGAGGGAAGGTGGGAAGGAGGGGAAAGAGAGAGAATCTGAAGTAATACTACTGTCAATCAAAAGCTGAGAGGTGGTACTTGGGTTGGACTCTCAAGAAATATCTCTAAGACTACCAATAAAACTGGGACAAAAAGAAGGTACATCTTCACTTTCCTTTCTTTCCAAGGGAGAGAACCTATTCTTTCCCTTGCCAGTGAGTTTTAGTCAGGTTTTTTTTCCCCTGTTATGACAAAAAGACCTGATAAGAACAATTTTAAAGGAGGAGAAGTTTATTTGGGGGCTCACAGTTTCAGAGGTCTCAGTCCAAAGAAGGCCAGATCCAGTCGTTGGAGCTTGAGGTGAAGCAGAACATCATGGCAGAAGTGTGTAGCAGAAGAAAGTGGCTGAGAACATGGCACCCAGGAAGCAGAGAGGCTCTACTTGTCAGGGTCAAAATATGTAACCCAAAGCACACCCGCATGACCTACCTCCTCCAGTCACACCCTAACTGCCTTCAGTCACCACCCAGTTAATCCCATCAGGGGATCAGTTCACTGATTGGGTTAAGGCTCTTATAACCCAATCACATTTCACCTCTAAACCTTTTTGCATTGTCTCACACATGAGCTTTTGGCAGACGCCTCATATTCAAACCATAACACACCACACTGTCTTTTTCTGTTTTCTTCTCCTTTCCTTTCTAATAAAGTTTGCTATCCCTTTATGAAGTTTTGTGGCTTGCCTGAAATTTTATCACACAAGAACCCAAGAGCTGAGGGCATTAAGCAATCTCCTCTAAAAAAACCTGTAACACATGAATTGCATATCCTTAAAATATATGCTTGCAAAGACAGAATAAACAATTTAAAAGTATAAAAGTAAACACAACTGAAAGAAAGAAAGCGAATACCAAAGTAGAGGTGGTTGAAGAATATATATAACTCTTATAAGGGTCATTGAAGAGAGGATTAAAATAGCTAAGAGAAAAAGCAAAATTTTTTTTTTTTAATATCTGTATTTTATTTATTTTTATGTGGTACTGAGGATCGAACCCAGGGCCTCACACACGCAAGGCAGGCACTCTACCACTGAGCTACAACCCCAGCCCCGAGAAAAAGCAAAATTTTAAAAAGGCAAAAATCACTGGTGATAAAACGATAGAAGTAGAAGATTATCAAAGAAATTTAAAAATACCTACAATTAGATGTGAAAAACAAGCTCATCTGTCCAAACCCAAAGAATGGACTGAGAGAAAAAAGGCATAGAGAAAGCAAGGCTTTTTACTGACAGGCTTACAAAATTTGGTGTCTGGGTGAGCAGGCACACCCAGAGCAGTTAAAATCAGTATTTTTTTTTTTTTTGGTGTTTTTTAAAATTTGTTCTAATTAGTTATACATGACAGCAGCATGCATTTCATTTCATTGCACAAATGGAGCACAACTTTTCATAACTTTTCATTTCTTTGGTTGCACACAATGTAAAGAAACTGTGGTATATGTACATGATGGAATATTACTCAGCATTAAAGGAGAATAAAATTATGGCATTTGCAGGTAAATAGATGGAGTTGGAGAATATCATGCTAAGCCAATCCTCCAAAATCAAAGGCTGAATGTTCTCTCTGATAAGTGGATGCTGATCCATATTATGGGAGGGGGCATAGAATGGAGGAACAATCAATATTTTATCTCCTAGTTTGTAAGATCCCTCCGCCAGTGCCTCATTTGCAGAGTACTATGGGGTGTACAGTCTTCCTGAACCTTACCTAGGTTTTACTGTCTGCTATTGGGTTTTTTAAAGAAATGTGCCTTTCCTTTTCCTCATGTCCCTTTGTTCTCTTGTAGCAGGAAGACCTTCTTGGGGTAAGTGTATGTGTGTGGTTTATCTCTGCCGTCAGGGCAGCTAACTTCTGCTCACCTGTTTGTCAAGGAGCTGTGAATCTGTCACACTCCCATGTTAACTACTGTTAACATTTTGTTCTATTTCCCCTTTGGCTGTTTTCTTTTTACACTCCAGGAATTTTATGTTTAATACTATAATTTTATGCTAAATACTATATTTTGAAAATGGACCACTGGACTTTCTATTTCTCACATTAGAGGCCCTCAAGAAGCAAAGAAAACTAATGTGAAAGGTATGATCCAATAAAAGTTTCCAGGATTGAGACCTAAGTTTTTATGCCTACCACGTATGTGTTAAAATTGGCCTGGGAAGTCAGCTTTGAGAGGTAGGCTAAAGAACCTTTGGGGCTTTAAGTACAAAGAAAATATCTTTGGGGCATCGAAGAAAAAACACTAAATTTATTCTACATGAAAGGAAAAGCTATTTGACTCTGATTTCTTCTTGGCAGCTTGAAAAGCAAGACATGGATGGAGAAAACTTTTTAGAAATCCAAAGAAAATGTGATTCAAGGATTTTAAATCAATCCAAGCTTTCCTTGATATTTTAAGACATTTAAAAACCGTAGTGTGTGCACAAATATGCAAACAAAACCTAAGAGTTATTGTACTGATAAACCCTTCCTAAGGAATAAACTAAAAGACAAATTTTACCAACCCAAGAAAATGATCAGGAAAATTGCACATGAGAACCTAATATATTTAAGAGCAGATTTGAGGTTATCATATAGGTAGAAATATGGGTGGGAGAATATGTAAATATTATGGACTATGACTAAGTGGAAATAAAACACTAAAATATTGGAAAGAAAAGGAAAGAGGAGAGTAGAATACACTCATATAGAGAAAAGTTAGGAGTCAGGATAGTAAAAAACATAAAGAAAAGAGACTGAACATTATACAGAGCTATTTATAGAAATGATACCACTAGAACAAATACATGAATCTTCTTAAGTAACACAAAAAATGAAGAACTGAGAAAATTTATATAATGGAACTAAAACCACATTAAGTATAATATGAATGCAAAAGTTGAGAATAAAACAAATATGAATAAAATATATTAATTGTTATAGAGAGACATATATTTAATGAAAATTATTTCCAGGTCGGCTCATGATACAACCTGTACTTAAAAGACATACTGGGGCAAAATGAATTAGAAGCACAAAAATAAAAGGAAAAGCAAAGATTTATCAGAAAAATGCAAACAATAAGACCTCAGGTGCTGTAAGATTTTTATGGATATAGTTGAATTACAACCTAGAAAAGAAAATGAGGCCAAGAAGGGCACCTGCACAACACTAAGAGCCATAATTCATAAAATATGAAGGAATATCTGTGCACTGAACATCACAGCAGACCGCCTCCTGGGCATGGACACCCTGGAAAGGCAAGAAGCAAGCAGAAACAGCAATCCTGGACTTCAACAAAGCATTCTCAATCCAAGCCATATCACGTAGATAAAAAATAAGTAAGGTGGTAGTTATAATTATGTAATCTACCAGTGAGGCAAATAATCTAATCACCATGATGACTATTGAAACTATTCTGCTTCAATAATAGAGAATACTACTTCTATTCAAATGTCCATGGGACATTTGTAAAATCTGAGCCAATATTAGTTCACAAATAAAAACATGATAAGTTCCAAGTAGAGGTAATAGATGAACATTTGATAATTGAAATTTAATAAGATTATATTTTTTAAAAATATAAAACAATTCCCAAAATATTATTTCCACCTGGAAATTAAAACAAAATGATTACTAAATAGCATTTAGGGAAAAGGAGATATAAACTGAAATTGCAGAGTTTACATACTAAAAAAGGTCAATGAGTTATAACTGAGGCAAATTTATAGTCTTAAATACTCACATCATTGAAATTAAGACTGGATAAAATGGGCTTAATACCCAACTCAAAAATTTAGATAGAGTAAACTAAAATGGAGAGGAGGAAAGGGAATGTTAAAGGATGGCATGGAAATTGGCAACACAGAAAGGGAAAAAATAGTAGAAATAAAAATGGTAAAAATGTTGATTGGCTCTTAGAAAAAAAAATAACAAGGCAGATGAAGCACCAGCTGACGCAATAAGAAAAATAGGGACAACAAACTCACACAAATGCATTCCACAAACAGGGATACAGGAGGAAAAGATGCTTTGATGAAGTGTCCCATTAAAACATGCCACCCAGTCCCGCACACTCCTTTCTCCCTAGGCTTCTTTCTAGCAAGTATTAAATTCTCTCACCTTTCAGATGCTTGCAGATCTCAATCTGAACATTCTCCCCGTTACAACAGCCTCCATTCCATTTATTGCAATAATCTTTGTTACATAAATGAATTATCAGTGTGGTGCCTATTTGATCTATGACCTTTGCAAGGCTGAACTACATTTATTAATCATTCTAATAAATACTAATGTAAGTGTTACTGGGAAAGGATTTTGCCTATGTGATTTAAGTTTCTGATCAGTTCACTTGATGTTAATGAACGGAGAGAGTTTGCTGGGTGGTCCTGACCTAATCAACTAGGTACTGTAAAAGAAGGATTAATCCTTTGCTGAGCTTGACTCTAAATAGTTCATGCCTTTGAGTTTCCAACTTGATTATGATTTTTCCTTCTCAACTGCCCACCCTACATGCTTTAGACTTGCTTAGCAATCCTCTACAATTGCATGATAATTACTTATCTATCTATATATCTGCATTTGTAGACACACACACACACACACACACACACACACAATACCTCATACTTTGGTTAAACCCTGACAAACACAATTAGTAAAGAGAATCTAATAGCACATTAAAAAAATCATTACAACTAAGTGAGGCTTATTCTAGAATTGTAAGAATGATTCAATATTAAGAATTGCATTCATATTAATATAAGACATGTAATGAAAAAAATTATATGATCATCTTTACAGAAAAACGTCTTTAACAAAATCTAGCCCCATTTTCTGATAGTAACATTTGTTTCTAGGAACTGAGGGACAATTTCTTAAAATGATATACTTCAATCTTTAAGATAAGCTGTTAGGAAAAAAATAAAACACTCCTTCTCAAGTAAGGAACAAAGAAGTGGTATTAGCTTTCTCCATTACTCTTCCCTACTATAGTGGAGGTGCTAATCAATGCAAGAGACAGGGGAGAATGTCTGGAGGCTTAGGGATGGATTAGGACAAGGGAAAATAATTGCATTTGTGAAAACCAGGATACTATATCTGAAAAACTCAACAGGATCAATGTTAAGGTTTATACAAATGATAAAATAACATTAAGAAAACTAGGTATGAAGTTAACATATATAATTTAATAGCATTCACATACATTAATGGTAGCTATTTGCAATACACAATGGAAAAGTAAGTTGCATTTACAATATCAACAAAACAAGAAGAACAAAATTCTTTGGCAAAAATACTTAGTAGCAAAAGCTGCCCAAAGAGTATTTTAAAACACACATGAGAAACATAAAAGTACGTTTGAAAAATGTAAAGATATTCATATATAAATGTGTATGTATCTATGTGTGATTATTATATACACACATATAATTATCTTAACATACATATTATATATACATATATCTGTGTATACATAGGTATATACATACCCCAACAAGTTAAAATAAATTCTTTTCTTGAAGCGAGGCAACATTATTCTAAAGCTCATATGGAAAACCAGACATGCAAGCATGCCAGAATAACTAAGGCCAGTTATTAAAACACACTAAAATCTTATATATTTAAAATAGTGTCTAATGGAAATAAATCCATAGATCAATATAACAGGGTAGAGAAGCAGAAATTGACCCAGGTACTCAGGGGCATTGTGTTTATGATGAAGGAAGCATCTCAAACCCCGGGTCAAATACGCTTTTAAGTAAATGGTGTTAAAACAACTGGTAGCCATTTGGAGGAAAGGTGAGAACTGGATTCATAACTCACACCAACATGAGCTCTGTAAGGACCTAGAATGAAAAGTGCCTTCTGAACAATGAATAATCTAAAACATAGAAGCAATATAAGAAACATTGATACATTCAACTTTGTGAAATCAGGAAAGCACTTGCTAGTGGCATTAAGTAAACAGCAAAACAAAACTACAGGCAAAATAAAAAGGAAATGACAAAATGGGGGAAATTTTGCAATTTACAACTTGCAGATAGAAGGCTAATCTCCTTGATCTAGTAAGGATTCTTAACAATCAGGAAGGAAAAGATTATAAACCCTACTAACAAAGGCGCAGAAAACATGAGTAGATGAGTGATAGGAAAAGAACTTCCGCTTTAGTCTGAATAGGAGATACACAAATTGAAGCCACACAGATATTATTTTTCATACATGAGATTGTCAAACAAAGATTACACAAGATTTGCTTGGATGGAGCTCACACTTGAGAAATCTGATAAATTTTAGCACCGAAAAAGAATAATGACGGTAATTATTATGCACTGAATAACAAAGAAAAATCCATTATTCTTTGTTCATCCAAAGTACAAATCGTAAAAGATTAATAAATGAGCTCATTAAACCTAAGTACTTCTGTTTATCAAGACAACATAATGGGAGTGAAATGACAACCTTCAAACTAGAACATATTTGCTTCATGAGCAACTGACAATGATCTGTGTCCCCAATGCTACAAAAGGCTTTTGAGGATGTGGAGCAATGATACCCTCACCTACTGCTCATGGGGGTTTAAATTTGTACAGTCCCTTCTAGAAACCCATTTGAAATTACATATGAAAGGGCTCAACTCTGTGTAGTCCTCCTGCCTCTGCCCTCAATAGTCTCTTATGAAATTTGAACTGTTTGATCCTATAGATCTAGTTATTTCATATTCTGGTTGTTCCATATTCTGTTGCAGTAATATAAAAGAAATCTGTTCTTCTATTCTAGTCTTGTTGGACTTTTGTCTTTATCCATTTTTTGATTCAATGATCAATGCGGCCATGAGCAAACTCATGCATCAGGCAAGTTGCTGAGTCAACTCAAATGCATGCATGGTGTTGGAAAGTGGCAAAACAGGGCTGTAAATCAGTTCTCTTTCACAGATTCACCAATCCACCCCACTGCTTCAGGAACAGACCTGATATTGTTGGAATGAAGAGGATTCATTCTGGACTCGACCAAAGCACCAGAAACCAGTACGGCCAGTCTGGAAGTTCTCAGACATGGACCAATGGGTGGGAAGCCATATCCCTCACCAGTGCATCTTTCTTGAAGCAAGGGGTAGTCTAATTCCCTCCCTCTTGGAACTTTAGTCAGAGGCCAGATGTTTATTAATTACAAACTGTGACCTAGCAGCTCTGCTCACCATCTGACTTAATTTTCACAACATGAGAGGTAGATATTACTTTCATATTTTATGACTGAGGAAGCCAGGAGTTCAGATAAGTAGGCAATTTGCCCAACTTCATCTAGCCAGGAATTAGCAGAGCTGTCTCCCTCTGAAGTTTGGGCTCTCTCCTCTGCACTCTGCCAAGCGATGGAATATTGACTCATGCACATTGGCTCTGCCCTTCCTGAGACAATTAAGGAAAATAGGAAGTTTCTCTGTTGTTTTTTGTGCTTGTGTTCTTGTATTATTGTGGTCTTATGGGACTTCTTTAGGGGGGAGTGTGGAGAGGGTATTTGTTTTGGCATGAAGGTGATTTTCCTGATAAATGTAAAGGCTAGATATCTAACAAAGGGTCTGTTCTTTTTTTTTCTCCCCACCCCCAACAGAGTCTTTTTTTTTTGTACCAAGGATTGAACTCGGGGGCACTTAATGACTGAGCCACATCCCCAGCTCCCCGCCCCCTTTTTTTGTATTTTATTTAGGAATTGGGTCTCATTGAGTTGCTTAGGGCCATGCTAAGTTGCTGAAGCTGGCTTTGAATTCACGATCCTCCTGCTTCAGCCTCCCGATCTTCTGGAATTACAGGTGTGCACCACAGCACCTGGCTCCTACAGAGTCTTTAAAGGGAATTCATTTGAACAGATATACTATGGTGTTGTTTCCTTCCCTTTTCTAAAGCAGCCAGGAGGTGAGTAGATTCCTCCATCATGTCCCTTACCACAGGCCCAAGGCAACATGGCCAACTGACTATAAACTGGAACCTCTGAAACTGTGAATCAAAATAAACTTTTTCTTTTTTTACAATGATTATCTCAGGTATTTTGCCACAGCAATGGACAGACAGCACAACACTCTAGTTATCTTTGAATAATGTCTTGAATTTACTACAAGTGAAATATATTTCACTGGGGGATTCAAAATCACTCCTAGAAGCATACTGTATTTCTCCCTTTGATTTTAAAATGAGAAACTGATTTTAAGAGGACAAATAATTGGATCTTCTATCAATTGGCATGATCAATTTTTTTGTAGAAGGTGCTTCACTTTTTGTTTTGATTTCTAGTTAAGCCATAATTCTATCATATTGTAAGCCTTGGCCTAAGAAAGAGCAACTCAAATTCTGATACTTGGCTTTTGCTAAGTGACAGCCTCAGGCTTTTGCATATAAAATTACTCTAAAAAAGAGGAAGTTCTGGGGAATATAATTAGAAATGTGGAAAATACCTCCTGCTTCTGCTTCTAGAGTTCCCTAGGTATGTGTTCTTTCTACATAGTGCTGTGCAAAGTCCTTGATTCAATGGGTGTTCTGTGTCCTGGAAATTTAAGTACATGCCTGCTGAATATTGTTTCTAAGCTATTTCTATTGCACTTTCTAATGCTTTTTCAGGCCAACAAAACCATCAGTGGGTAACATGGTCATGGCTATACTTCTGCACCTCCTTTGCTATAAAGAAGCTATAACCAATGCCAGGGATTCGATACTGGAGAACCCAACACTTCATCCTTCCATGGATGTTGTACTTGTAACATCTTGAAGGCAGGAATTGCAACATCTTCCTTACAGTATAGATTTACTGACTAGAGAAAACCTTTGTCCTTTACAGGTTGAAATGGGCCTGATATAGTCAATTAAACATTAAAAAAAATATGTTGTTGATCTCCTTGAGGAAAAGTTCTGTTTAGAGTCACAGAATTCATCTCTAATTTCTGGCAGGTTGAACATTTAGTTGTAGCAGTAGCCAAGTAATTGTTGTTAAATGAAAGACCATTTTGTCAGGCCCAAGCTTGGCCTTCATTGCTTCTACTGTGGCCACTGAATTAATTAAATTCACATGCCCATGCTGGCATGGTCAATGACACAGACTAGCTGAAGTCATTTGGTCCAAAATAACTCACTACTTGGTAGATAATCTCTTGTGAGTGTTCACATGTGATACGGAGATGTTCATAATTTTGCCTATTTGCATATGTTCATCTCCATGTCTGCATATCGACTCTTTTTATCCACAATTTTGCAAACATTTT
>CM053403.1:136864017-136893381 GCA_028644305.1 Xerus rutilus
CATAGATTTTAGCAACTTCAGCATACAATTTTTTTCTGTTTTTATTAAGTCAAGGACTTTCACCTTTTCCCTTAAATAAGCCATTTACAACTTCTTTTTACCAGCATCACTACTCTTGTACTTTGGGGTCATTATTAAGATAAGGGTTGCTTGAACACAAGCACTTTTATACCATAATAGTAAATCTGATAACAGAGGAGGCTACTGAGTGATTAACAGGTGAGTAGTGTATACTGCATGGATATGTTGAACAAAGGAACAATTGACATCCTGGTGGGATGGAGGCAAGACAGTGCAAGATTTGATCATGCTATTCAGCAGGGTGTGCAATTCAAGACTTATGAATTGTTATTTCTCGAGTTTTCTATTAAATGTTTTTGGATCACAGTTGACTGTGAATAACCAAAACTGTAGATTATTTTATTGAGAAGATAGGTTTTTAAATTTAGTAGGTAACTAGAAAGTACTTATTTGAAGCATACCACCTAGAATAGGGAAGGAAAACACACACACACACAATATCTGATGTTAAAACAATCAAAAGTGCATCTCTAGTGGGGAGAATACATTGAGATCTAACTTTATTTTTATTTACATGTATTTTACCACTGTACAATTCTTAAAATAACTCTGAAAATCTCATGAAGATGTCCAATATCGCTTTGTTAAGAATCTTCATTTCTAAGGACGCATGCATTCAAAAATATATCTGTTCTGCCAAGTTCTCTCAGCCTGTTGAGTTTTCTGAACCATTATTCCAACATTCATTTTTACCCTCTTTAATTATTATCAAGAAGATCAGAATCTATTCTAAATTGCAGTGAAGACATTCAAAGAAAAGAAATATTTATACCAAATAGAAAAGGCAGCGGAAACAATTGGCCTGATGCAGTATGTCATATGAGTTTGGCAGAATGCTCTATCAGAATTATCTAAGCTAACCTTCCCAACTCTTCAAGGTAGGCACTCTTATTTGCTTTGTTGTTAGAATGTAAGACATTGAATCTTAGGGATGAAAAATATCCAGAGTCACTCACAGAGAATTTAGAACTAGGTTCAGGGTTAATCACAGCACATACTACCGCAGAAATGAAAGATACAATTGAGTTTTGTCTCCTAGGATTTTTAATTTGTAACAGCCCAAACAAACTTTCCTAATTTATTGCTTCACTAAGTTTCAATTCTTCAATAGTTTGCTTTCTTTATTTGATTTGGAGTGCAATTTCTTTAATTGTACATTTCAAAATAAAGGGTATAGAATACACTGAGATGGAAAAAGAAAAGAAAAAATATTGATTTTAATTTCTCTTTGAATTTTTTCTCTTTCCTCTGATTCTAATTCTATCTATGTCAAGGACAAGTGATTTGTTCTCTCTCAGCTTTTGTGTCCTCTATCATAAAATGGGACCCTGGGAAATAAATATTTAAGTTTCTCTCTAGTTGTACTACATAAATATGTGTTTTTTCTGAACAAAGTACTGTTCTTGATGAGTTACTGAACATGAGATTAATACATAAGCCACCTACAAGTTGATCAAACCACATAGCTATATTTTCTGTTGCTCAACCATGGGGAAATCATGTACTGAGATTTATAAAAGCTATTCTTTATGGTTCTCTTAGTGCTGAAAATAATTCTTAGTTACTTTGGAAGCTGCACTAAGAATTTTATGGCCCTGAGTTCAGGTAAAATTAATAGCTCTACTTCAGTGGCCTGACAAAATTCATCATTTATAACTAGCAGTCAGCTCCAGTTCCTGGACTTTTGAAACAGTCTTGGTTTTAACTGTTGGCTCTGTCTTTTACTAGTGTTTGACTTTCACAAGTTACCAAACTCCTCTAAAACAGCATAGCACAATCTACTTCAGAGGTGGTTTCAATCATTAAATGAGATGCAAGTACGGTGCCCAACACGGTCCCTCAACAGTGAACATCCACTCTCGATGGGCCCTGCAAGTACACCCACTGTCCTTTGTCATTCATCATTCATCTCCAGTGATTTCCATTAGCATTCAAATATCCTGTAAACTGTCCTTCCTTTCAAATTGAGCTCCCGCAGCCCTGTCTCTTATTCTGTAATCCTCTTAGAATTGCTCTTAAATGGCTTAAGACCCAATTCCTTCTTCTCACCTCTCCTTGTGTCTCCTTTCCTCAGTGCTTTCTCACCTCTCCTTGGGTCTTCTTTCCTTAGGGCAATCATTCCAGTGCTGAGCTGCGTCCCCAGGTGTTCCTCACTCCCTTTCTCTTTATCAGACACGGTAAGGTAACTAGGTTTTCCTCCCCATTTCTCTTTTGAAGCATTAACAAGGGTCCTGATAGAACAACTTTAAGTTCTCATTTGGTTTGATTTATAAATGATATTTGACAAATATTATTTTCTCCTTATAGAAACACTTTCTCTTCTTGTTTTCTTCTACCTCATGGGTACCTCCCTTTCTGTCATTTCTGTGAATGTCGTAATTCTCAGGACTTGGTTCTTCCATGTGTCCCTTCTTTATCCTTGTGGTCTCATGCCTTCTCAATGGCTTCTCTGTCGTTATCTCATTTCCTGATGTCTCTGTCTGTCTGCCGGTCTCTGTTGCCTGTCTGCCTTCCTCTCTCTGTCACTTCTTGTCTATGTATTTGTGTCTGTTACTCTGTTTTCTCCTGTGTCTCATATTTAGTCCATCAGCACATCTTGTTGTTGGCACTGTTGATGCAGGTTCAACATTTGCCCTCCACTCACCACTTCAAGTGTTAACCACTTCACATGCCAGCCTTTGTTATATCTTGCAGGACTCCTGAAATAGCCTTCAGCCTGATTTTTCTACAGTCAAGGCAATGAAAAAAATGAGTAAGTGTAGTTATTATTATTGTTTTAATATAACAAACATAGAATCCTAAGCATGAACACATTGTCTACTGTCTTCCACAGTGTAGAAGCTCATCTTCTGTGCCTGTAATGAAGTTATTTCTTCCTAGTTGGAGGTTACCATTCATTGAAGCAACACACTTCAATCAGGTACTTAACTATTCAGTGGGATTAGGTACTGAACTTATTCAGGTACCTTAACTTATTCGGTACTTAACTATTCAGCTAGAGAATAAAAGATGCTTAGCTTGCACTATCTCTCCAGGGATTTTTCACAGGTGGATGACATGGAATAGTTGGAATACCCACAGAAACGTGGGAATAGAATGCTCATGATTCTCTAAGGTCAATGGGTATGGCTAAGACTATTTGATAATGGATATGAAGCACTGTGCCCATGATCATGGATTATGGCCTCTAGAGACTGCTATCACCTGCTTTTTAATTATTCATCAAGGTGGTTCATGTGAGGAATATTGAAGCAGTTGGAGGCACCACAAACATTATCTGTTTGGAAACAAGAGCACAATATTGGAAATTTGCTCACTTAGTGACTGGGCCATTGGCTGCAAGCAGAATACAGCCCCTGGACCATGGAACAAGGCATGTCCAGATCAGAAAATGTGTGCCCCACCTTGGTCATAAGCAGACATTGCGGGTGCTCAGTTGGAGAGGAGCTGCTGGCTAACCATCTGGCCCCTGAGGCAAATTGCTATCAACAGGAAGTAATACTGTCGAAGGCAGCAATTTCAAACTCTGCAGGCAATGCTGCATTTCTTTTTAACTGTTATTTGTTTTCTGGAACATAATTCAGGGAAAATTATTGTGCCATTTTAGATGCCACAACTTGGCTCTTCTTAATTTATAAGTACTTTGTTTTTTGTTGTATGAACCCTTTCCTTGTGTTAGTCTGTCCGTTGAGATATTCTGATGCCTCATTTGTTGACGGTGGTTTTAGGTGGTGCTCTTACAATTAGGATCATCAACAGCAGGTGCATTGGAGTTTGTGGACTGTCAAATTGGGTGTCTTGAGAAAACGGCAATTATGTCATTGAATACTAATGGTTCAACACTTGGAAGACTGTCTCATTGTGCAGTTCTAATAAGTCTATACCTTGGACTTGATTCACTTTATCCCCATTCTTGAAATATTATGCATTTAGCTGTGTTCCAGATTTTATATGGGAAAACTAATTGCTAGCTTAAAATGTTCTGCCCAAAAGTTAAGAGCACATTTTCTCATGTGGCAACCCAGCTACTTTAGTAGACACGATAGTAGACATCTATTAATTTCCCACTCAGATCTTTCTCCTTCATGCTGGGATATATTATTATTGGTACTCCAATCATGTGATTTTGGTAGTGGTGACCAGGGCTACATTGATTGATCTAGAATGTGGTACTGGACCCAAGTTGGCCCTATTGTGATATCCCACTTCTCTGACTACTGTTTTTTTTTTTTTTTTTTTTTTTTTTTTATAAATAGGGACAGCTTATCTTTATCCAATTTGGGCCAATTACAATTTTTCCTAGGATTTTTAGAATTTAACATTAGGTAAAGAGCATTTCAGTTCTTCTTTGGAAGTAAACATTAGCAATGCTAATACGATGTTGAGTGTTCTCGCATCTGAGCCAGAGAAAGAAATCAAATTGATTGGATAAAGCAGAGGCACACAGAGAACCCAGAGCAAGAATAGCAGGGAGCAGACCCTGGAGATTCCTTTGATTCAGTCACCTGTGGCCCAGCTATGCCCCACGCTTAACGGAATTTGGTTTTAAAGTGACAAAAAATCCTTTGTATGAAACTGAGTTAATTTGAGTAGATTTCTGTATATGAAATGGAAATGTATCTGACAAATATGGCAAAAATAATTTTTTCCCATATTTATATCCATCTTATTCTCTCCTACCCCATGTACCACATAGTATCTCAACAATAATAGCACATACTCATTTCTCTCTATGTGTGTGATACAAAATGAAGAGCAAAATTCTGGGCTGATAATTTGAATTAAAATTTACTGACTGGAAATAGTTTTTTAGAACCATGTAACACAATCTTTTTTCCTCACAATTGTCCCAAGTAAGCTTCAGGTCCTCCCCCCTCAAAAATTAGTATAAGCTTTAACTACTTTAAAGTGAATTTTAAACAATAAGCTTTTCAGGCCAAAATGGTACCAAAGTAAGCATATATTTATGATGTGGGTAAATGAAGTAAAAAATTCTAGATAATGCAAAGAAAAGAAAAATAAAAGATAGATAATGAAAGATATTCATTCTAGATAATGAAAAGAAAAACTTTATTTTTTCATCACTGGTATATTTAAGAATGTAAGTTTGAATAGAGGTAGAAATATCATCTATCCAAATGCTTAAATAGTTCAATTAGATTGAAACCTATAAATAAATTTTTACTTTATCACAAAAGAAAAAGAAGCTTACTAAATAAATTTTTACTTTACCACAAAAGAAAAAGAAGCTTACTATAAAAGAAGAATTTTAGGAAGTAGCTTTGTGCTGTACTATTTAGAATCAGATATATGATATCACTTGTTTTGCTAAAGCACATAAAACTAAAGAGGGAGAATTTTTGGTAAACAAAAGTATTGCTTAAACACTAATGTCTATCAAAATAATATGTATGTGATTTCCCAAAATGAGGTTTAATTGTCCCCTACTAAAGGAAGATGATCCTCATCTAAAATGGTAACATAAAATTAATTAATCACCCTCCTTCCCTTTCTCGGTTCCTCTCCTGTGGCAGTCATATTATTGTATTTCATAGACCTTTGTGAGCATGCTTTATTTTTCCTACCTGGATATAGAATCTTTAGGGAAGAATCCATTTTAGAAGTCTTTAAACTAGGAAGTAAGTTCTGGTATGTGGTAGATGTTTAATACATTTAAAATGTCATTATAGTATAAATTTAGGAAGTACAGCATATTCAAATAAAATCAGATGGTGCAGAAGGGAAAGAAGGGGTGGATATGACTGTGCCTGGAGCTGGGCCTGACATAGAACCGGGTTCAAGAAGTATTTGTGAATGTAATGGAGTAGGGTGGAGCAAGTCTGTTACTAATCTTACACAAAGACGTCATCAGAACAAGCAGCAAAGCAATGAAATATATCAATTTCTTCTATTTGTTTTGTGAGTAGCTCTTTTATTGTGGTTAATTTTCTAAAACAAAGATTTAAGTACCTTGAAAATTAAGGTCCCATATGAATTCTCCCTTTTAAAGTAATCATTTAGGGAAACTCATTGCAAAAAAAAATATTTTGGAAACTGCTTTTGGAGTTAATACCTTTAGAATTCACCTTTTTTTTTTTTCTGTGATACTGGGGTGCACTACCACTGGGCTTCATCTTAACTCTTTCTAGTTTTTAGAAAAAGAATCTCATTAAGTCATCCAGACTGACCTCAAACTTGCAATCCTCTGCCTTAGCCTCTTAAGCCACTTAGATTAAAGGCATGAGCCACCATGCCCAGACAGAATTTATAGTGCTTTAAAAAAACTCTTAAATTTCATCTTTTGAGAGCTGATTCTTTTGGAAAATATGAAAAGTCAGTAATATCCCAAAACTAATACAACTTCAAGCTGGGCAATACTATGTGGGTTTAAAAATAAGGTCTGCCTCAGCACAGTAAAAAGATACTTCCACAGTAAGGTTGATTTTCTTAAATAGCTTGAATAGTGCTCCAAACAAGTCAGTGGGTGTTCAACTCTGTGGTGGTTAAGGGCAGCTATGCGCAGGAGCTTGCAGTCTGTGCACTCTGAATACTAACTGGGTGCACAGCTTATGTGTACTTAAGTGTTTACCTCATTTATTTTCAAACATCATTTGAAACAATGACTTTATGATATATTCATTTTTTAAAAACTGAAATATTAGAGAAAATGAATTCTGTTTTGCACAGTGTAATATTTTGTGTATACTCTAACAAAATGACCTGTCATAAGAACATATTCTACAATTAGTAGAACAAAAATTAATCTTCTAAAGTGTCTTCTGTGAGGACAGTTTCTCTCTCATTTTGAGAGTCTCAGTTTCTCAACCAAGTCAGAATTGTTTGGTTTTTGAATACCATGCTAAATGCCTCTCCCATATGTTTTCAGAGCTCCCTGAAGGAGAGTCTTAATTTCTTGCAATGATTCCTGAAGCACAGGGATGAGAATCAGCCACTCTCTACATCGAGAGGCTTCTTTTTTCAGCCTATGATAGGAGTGATGATATTTCCTGATTTTATTCTAAAGGTCAACAATACTGCTAATGTATCTGGAGAATATCTGCCTTTCCTTCCTCTTAAGTAATTTGCTCAAATAATATAGGGCTAACCTGCTTCAAGTGTAGGCCAGAATGTACAAGACCACTGGAAGGCTACATTTCTTCTAGAAAAACCAGATCCAGATTCTGAACTAGTTTTATGTTCAAATAAAGACAAATAGGAAATATCTGAAACTTAACTATGTTTAATTTAAAAAAGAACCTTGGTTACCATCTTATCCTTCTATCTATTGTGACCAGGGACAATGGTTTGTGCCTCAACCTTAGGCCTACCTGTGACAATGGGGTTTAGGTACATTAGCTACTCCCAGAGAGGAAGTTGCAAGAGATTCATAGAGAGTTTTAGGTGGACTATTTGAACATACATGTAGTTTACCTCTAAAATTGGGGAGGGGGGTTTCAATGATAGAAGCAAATCAGAAAGATGTCAGTCATGATGAAAGCTGTTGTTCTCTCCCACACTACACAATCCCTTTTGTGGAAGGCTGCTCCTCTTCTCTCTGTCACCAGCCCCATTTTTCTGCCCCTACAGACTGGTTCCCTTGGGTTATTTATAGTGCTTACTCTTATCATTTCATCTTGTGACTTTAACTTTAACTCCAGCTCTCTCTAGCATCTAAACTCATCGTCTTGGAATCATTTAGTTCACATTCCAAAGGAGCAAATCTGGCTTGGTTCATGTTTTGAGCTCAAGTGTGATTATAATTAGCCATGGCTGAAGGAGGTGGGCTTGGGTGAGTGGTGTGAGGAAAAAGATGTCTGTCTGTGGGCTTCCTCACCTGTTGCTACAGTAGGGCCCGGGGCTGAGCAGGTTTTCTTGAAAGACATAATGTATAACTAGATAATGTAACAAATGCAAGAGAAGGTACTAGTAATTTTCAGCTTTTGAGTCACATGGGATGCTGCTATTTAAAACTTATGGTTGTCCAATTATTAGAGTTGCACAAATGCTTTAACAAATAAACCTGAGTTGTTTTTAAAGTAGTGCTGAAAAGAAATTTCAAATAGATGATGAGGGGAGATGGCATTAAAAAAAAGTAGAAATCAAACAAAGTAACAAAGTCTAACAAATAAGCAAGAAACTAATCAAATAAGTGTTTGGATTCTCATGTCTGCTGCAACATTCAAATGGTTATATTTCATGACACATGGACTGGACAACTCAACTGTACTCTCCTAGAAGGTATGAGAGCAAAACAGCAAATAACATCTAAGTATTTTTACTCTGAGAAAGATTTTGTGGATTCTAAGGACCACACTGCTATTCCAGAATAGCACACTCTGGATCGTAATATCACAGATGAAAGTTGGTCTAATATTGAGCCCTAAGTAAAACTCATACCCATCTTTTCTGTACTGTTTATATGTTTCACTGGTGCCATGAAATATAACTCTTTCCATGGAGCATATCTCTTGGGTCCTTTCCAGATGATTAATTAGTAAATTCCCAAAGATGTAATGATTAAGACAAGCTGAGTGGGCAATTCACTTCACCAACGTATCTCTAAGCAAATCAGCAGGTGTCCCCATGTTTTCTTTAACTATAAAATAAAGTATGTAGACTACAGGTCCAAAGGAAGATCTAAATGTTCTTATTTTTCCTCCAAAGGAATAACTTTTTGATCCATCACTTTGATTTTCTAGAAGTATCTGCCATAAAAGCAAATGCCACCATTAAGAATATTGATAGAACTATTAAATTTTAAAGAGAAAAATTAGTCATACTATACTTGGTATGGTAGTCTGGTTTTATTTTTCTTTATATTTTTATTGAATTATAAAAACCATATTTTAGAAGAACAGACAAAAAAAATTTATATAGAGAACAATCATAAAAGTAAAAGACCTAGAAATATTTTCTAAGGAGAATTTATTTCTATACCTCAATCCATTTATCTATCTACATTGATATACCTCGTGCCTCTCAAAAATGCAAGCAGTAGAAAAGCATAAAAATTAAAGGCAAATGTATTTTCATCCTCTAGCTTGTCATTTCTAAGATGAAATCACTACTCAGTTTCTTCATATTTCTATAGAAATTATTTATATGTGGGAGTGTATTGCATATACATATGCTCTCTCACTTTCTCTATCAATGTGTCTATCTTCCTCTCTTTCTAAATTTGAGCACTTTCTATGTGAAGGACATTGCTGTTTGCTGAAAGTAAAACTGCAAGTAAAACAAATTTAATTTTTATTCTTTCAGTGCTCAATTTCATTTATTATTTATTTAATTTAGGTATACATCATAGCAGAATCATTTTGATTCATTGTGCACAGATGAAGCACAACTTTTCATTTCTCTGGTTGTATATGATGTAGAATCACATCATATATGCAGCCATACATGAAGCTAGGGCTATGATGTCCATCTCATTCCACCCTGGAGGTGCTAATACCAGAGAGGAGATAGGTGCTTAAGTAAAGGAGAAATGTGGGCTGCACCGTGAGGACCTTGGTGAAGTTGTTCCGCCACAAAAACAATTTTTAAAATAACAAAACTACTAAAATTTTATAACTTTGAAAATGAATCAAAGCTACTGAGCAAACTGAAAGTCATGTGTCAAGAAGAAATTACTAAACATCAAATATCCATAAGGCAGCAAGTCTTGGGATGATTTTGTATGTGGGCTAGTCCCCTTATCCCTCCACCTCTGGTTGGGTGGTGTGGTGGCTCATGAAAACCAGCAGTCTTGCAGCCAAAAGTGAGAACTGATCACTTAGAGTTATGTTAAAATCCACCCCAAAAGCAGTCATTAAGGTTGTGTAACCACAGCTTGGAAAATCTCTATTCCCAGAGTGCTGAGGCTATTTGATGTGACTCAGAGTTCACAAAGTGCAAAAAGTCCCATCCCTAGAGAATAGAAGTCTGAAAATAATAGCAGCATGCTGGCAACATCAAAGCTGCCTAAGACTGTGATTTCAGTTAAAGAAACAAGAACCTACTCAAAAATTTAAAAGCAAGTCCTAGAGAACTAGGTGACCTTAGGGAAGCTGGAAAATAATTGAATACAGTCCTGAGATGGAAGCTTACACTCATGTCCCAGGTTTTGTGCATACCCAGGAAAGACTTGGAAAAGGTCACAGTCACTTACTTTCCTCTGAACTTGAAATCCTGTGAAAGCAGGAAGTAAAAGTTATGACCGCCTTGCAAGCTGCCTAAAAATTGAAGCCCTCCCTTCTCACAAAGATTCCCTTGGCAAAGGTGGTAGACAACCAAGTAAGGAAGTCTGAGTAGCCACTGGCTAACTGCCAAATTGTAGTGACCTAGTGATGAACCTGAGAAGCCAGGTTTAAAACCAAACCCAAGAACTTAAAAAATACTAGTAGGAAACTCAGTGGCCACACACTGCTGAGATTACAGAATATATAGATAATCAGTCCTGGGAAGTCCGTGTTAAACAAGAAAAGCAAAAGCAACCATAGCAGCAGCAACCACAATTTTGGAGGTAGAGAAGGGATACAAGAGTTGGTTCAATATCATATCCAAAATGTATAGTTCAATAAAGAATTATGAGACAAGAATGTGTGTCAAATACATCAAAAAAAAAGGCAGACAAAGATTTGGTAGACAAAGACTTTTATAAATGCATTCGAAGAACTAAAGGAAGCCATTACTAAAGAATTTAAGAAAAGTATAATAATTATGTCTCAGCAAATATCAAATATCAATAAATAGATAGAAATAATAAAATAAGAATCAAATGCAACCTGTGAAGTTGAAAGCATAATATGCTTTTTCCCCAACTATCTGGTAATATTCCATTTCTACTTTTATTTGAGAAGGAGACAGGAAAGAGCTAATTGGAAGCCCTGTGTGTGTATGCTGACCACTCTTCACCAAGATATAATCAGACAAGCAGGTTCATTGACTGCCCTTGAGAACTTCATGACTCCTTGGTGGTGATGTCTTGGTGTGTTCCTGTCATGTCTGACTTGCTGTGGGAGGTGGCACTGGCCTGGCAGCCAGAGGTCTGGGTATCTGGCATGATTATGTGGGGCCAACTTAGAACCCCAGCATTGGTATAAGGATTATTTTAAGTTGAAGACATTTGAGAGTCAGTGGATACAGAAAGAGGTCTACCTGGAGCTTCCCTTATCTGATCAAAAGCAGCAACTTTTGGGCAATGAAGCTGCCATAAATTCCCTGCTCAGGAAGACCTATTCCCAAAAGACAGAGAGGGAACTCATCATAGATTTCCTATCCAGGAGACTTTTATGACCATGAAAAAGATGAAAAAAACACCACATCTGCAAAAACAAACACTAATGCAAACTTTATCATCTCCTGTTTATTATTCTAAAACCTCATTTGTCTTTCCTGAAGTATTACATTTGTTCTTCCTATAGAAGTTTTTTCTCCTCTCTTTATTTTCCCTTACAATTTTAGGTGTATAAACCTCTGACTTTAAGCATTTAAATTGCTAGCTACTTCTTTAACTTCCATATGCCTATGAATAAACTTTTTGCCCCTCCTCCATTAATCTACCTTTTGTCAATTTAATTCACATGCCCCTTACCATGAACTTAACAGAGTAGAGAAAATGTTTGTTTTTCTTCTCCTTAATAAAAATAAGGTGGGAACTCTCACATTCCCTTGGTAGACTTTCGCTTAATTCTCTGTTTTCATGCTCAATTAAGCCTGATGACCCCCTTGTGAGATCTTCTGTTATAACCTCTAGAAAATGGCTCTTTAGCCTTCTTTCTAAGTGTGAAGTAGAAGAATTTCTTCAGATACATAGAGCAGTAAGACTACTTAATTAAATGCTTTAAAATCCTTAACTAGGTCTCCTGGGTTCAACTGTCCTATGCAGAGGTCTGTGGTGCTAAGCCTCTGGAGGGTCCTTGGTATTCATGGATTGATTCTCAGCTTTACACACTGCTGGCTTACACAGTGGTCCCCACTCTCCACCTGCTTTTTAGTCTCCACTACTCTATGGGTATTGTTTCCTTTCTTCTTCAATTGTGTTATCAGGACTTTGTGATTTAAAATCCATCTTTGGTAATTTTTTTAGATGTTGGGAGTAAAGTCCTACATGCATTCAGTGCTCCACTCTTTGATCCAGAACACAGGGATAGTTTGTTTTTGTTTTTTGTTTAAAAACATTGTTAACATGGATAAGCTAAAGCTTGCATAATTAAATCAGAGAAGAGATTATAAAATGAATAAATAGTGTAATTGAGTTGGGTTATTAAAAACATTGATCATTGTAAGTAATCTGATAATCATGTTATTTTTTGCTTGCTATTGGGCAGGTATTATTCTGTGCAATTCATAATGTCATCTTAATTTTTACTGAAGTCTTCTCGGCATATATCGCTATAATCTCCATCCAAAACCAAACAATAAAGAAATTTAGGCCCTAACCAATTATCTTAGTCATCCAAGATCACACACAGTGAATAACCAGTGAAGCTAGGATTTAAAACCAGCAGATCAGCTACAAATACCTTGTTCTGTATCATTACTTTTATTGTTTATTTGTTTATATCCTCATAAAGATCTTGTAAACAAGGTGTTAGCTGGGATAATGTTAACTGCTCTACTAAAGATCTAAAATATGTATAATGGCCTAAATATGATGAATACTTAATTCTTGATTGTATAAAGTCCATAATAATTGCTGCTGATTTATGGGCAGCTTTCTTGAAAATGGCAATTATTCATGGCTGAAGGTCATTGAAATTTATGCCTCAAGTACCTTCACAGTATAGCTCTCCAGGCCTCTATGATTACTGCATTGTGTTGGAGGCATGACTTAAAATGCAATGGAAAATGCATAACTACTCCGTAAATATCCCAGCCACAGGTGTGACATGCCTCTCTTCCATTCCCATTCTGTTGTTGAAATATTTTCACACAGCCAGACCTGCTCTCAAGAGATGCTGAGAAATGCAGTCTACCTACCTCTGTGTAAGAAAAAAGAAAAATGCTTTGTTGCTTTACAAACCAAACTCTGCTATCACTTGGCTTTTCAGTGTCTCTGTCTCTTCTTCCACACATGATTGGAAATGACAGGACCATTTCTAATCCATGTCTGAGAACTCAGTGTCCCTGCTGATTAATGGGTAATATCAAGGTGCTTTTTCTGATGTGGCAAAGAAACATTTGACTTTTAGTCTCAGAAAAAAAATTCATTAAACACTCTAAACTGGATATTGTGTATCCAGTGTATATTTAATGTGGTCAAATACACAATGTCTAGTATATAGAAAGCCCTCAATAAATGTTAACAATCACTATCCACTTTTACTAATCCTTAATGATTCACATAACATATTAATAACAAGGGACTCTTTGCCACAGCAGAAGTTAACTTTTATGTAATTACTCATAATTTTTCCTGACTATCTGAAGGCAAGATCTCTCTTGTTCCTTAGGAACATACTTATAGCCTGCCTAGGAGTCTTGGTCCTTATTGTGAAAGAAAGGAAGAATAAGGACCCCAGATGTGAATGGCAATGATCTTGGGTACTGGTCATTGAACAATTTTTGCATCTGTACATTTTATAAAATAAACACATATCACATCATGTTATATCTATACTGCTTATATACAAAATACCAGACCTATTTAGTGTTATCATGTTGCTCTCCAGTGAAGTCCTCCATAGTTATTGAAATGTAGCAGTTTTTATTATAAGATATTACTGATTTCATGTCTACTAATGAGTTTTTAATAAGAGATCGTAAGGCCAATAGTGAACACGTGATTGGACTATGTGTATGTACACGTACGTATGTGTATAGAGTGGTCTATGTGTATGTGAGTGTACCATGAGTGTAGACAATGTCCGTGCATAAACAAGCATGCATAGGAGTAGAATGTTGAGAGAGCTCTGGCGTGATGTCTTTTTTCTTTCATTATTTTATTTGCTTAGGTAAGATGCAGTTTTATCTGGTTTAGAGAGAGAGAGGGAGAGAGAGAGAGAAATAGGCTGGAGAAGAGGGCTTAATGATGGAAAATTTGTTATAGAGCTCTTCTATGCAACTGTTTACTTCCACTTCCTCTTAACCTTCCATGCCCCAGGAGAAAAACGATATCATCTTAATCTCTCTCTTTTTTGTTTTCATGAGCCCTGAACTCCTCTGATGGATGACTTAGAAACCCAGAAATCTTCTACCGCATAGGCTACAAGCAGTTGCATAATAAGCTCATCCCCAGGAGAGATTCTTGGCAAAGGCACAGAGGTTGTGTTCTTCCTGTTTAATCTGATTCCCTCAAGTTCAGAGGAGATGAGAGGTTCAGCCTTTATCATACATTTTACTATTCAGAGGCTAATTAAAATATTGACTAAAGGCCAGCCTGCTGGAAACTAAGTTTTATCACAGAGTTATTGATTTCTATGAATATAAATAAGAAGTGTATGCTGATTGAACTGAACTCAGTCTCTCTAGAGAAATTCTTACTTGTTCAGAGGAAAGCAAAATCAGGATTATGTGCTACTAACGTTATATGCTACTAGGATAATTGCTCATTTAAAACACCAGTTCTGCCTCCAAAAGGTTTTTAGTCAATTACTGTAGCACCTTTCTGAGTTTTATATGACTTTCTCTTTGTCTCCCACCCCTTGTAATGGTAAAGAAACCAAATCTTTGGCTAATTAAGCCAAATCCAGACTGCATCTCTAGGTAATTATTTGGCATCTCTGAACTTCAGTTTCCTCTTCTATAAAATATGGGTAATATTCAACTTATAGGGTTGTTAGGACAAAATGGGGTAATCTATATAAACAACCTAATCAGTGTCAGACCTTGGGGCTTTTCTGTTCCCCCAATGAATTGAAAGCAGTAGCAGAAAGCTTGAACATTTTGTGAATCATTTCCATGTTAATCTTTCAAGAATGTTGTCCAATAAAATCCTCTCTTGAGGGGAGCTGCACTGCCTATACAATAAAGTAGAAACTTGCTCAGAAATAAAAGAAATACCTTGTCTGAATAGAAATGATATTCAGCCTTGTTTCCAAATTATGGGTATGTGTACCAAAATCCAGTAGTTTTCTCTTGTCTACTTGTGCTGTCTTGTCTTCCTGAATACCTCATCCCTTTTCCATCCACCTGACCCTCTTGAATACCTCACCTGGCATATTTGAAAATATACTATATATCCTGAAGGTCCAGGATGGACTCCATCTTATCAACAAGTGTATCCAGTCTTGTCTTTTATTTCTTTGAATATACTATATATTAATTATCTTAACATGAATACCTGATGGCTCCATTACCTGGATCAGTTAAGGATCTGTTATGTGCTACTTTGTTTTTAAATGATGTGTCTTGTTTTCTATGTCTAGTTATTTTTATTGAATGCTAGGCATTCTTTGTGAAAAGTACTAGAGACAATTTGAGGATATAGAAGACATTTCTTTTCTTTCAAAGAGAAGCTTTTGTTTTGTTTTCAGCCAGCAGCTAGAATAGCTAGGCATTAACAATTCCTGATCAATTCAGTCCAATTAGGGATTTAGTAGACTCAAGGTGGATTTATTCTCTAAGAGATCAAGCTTTCCCCTATTTACACTTATCCCAGTCTCTCAGGGTTCCAATTGAAAATCTCAATCATTGACTAAGACCTTTCTTTTCAAGAAGTCCCTGAATTACAATTTTGTCCTCCTTGAGCCTGTAAGTTAATAAAAAACTATTCTTGGCCTCATGCCTCTTTTTCTTTTCTTTTCTTTTTTTTTTTTTTGGTACTGAGGATTGAACTCAGGGGCACTCGACCACTGAGCCAAATCCCCAGCCCTATTTTGTGTTTTATGTAGAGACAGGGTCTCATTGAGTTGCTTAGCTCCTCGCCATTGCTGAGGCTGGCTTTGAACTCGCAATTCTCCTGTCTCAGCCTTCCTAAGTGCTGGGATTACAGGCTTGAGCCACCGCGCCTGGCTCATACCCCTTTTTCTCTCTTCTGTCTTTAGGAGAAGCATGAGGTAAAATGCAGCCTCATTTGTCATGGGTTTCTTTTTACTACCAGTTTTTGACCCCTTGATTTCTATAGTGTCCTAATAACTTCCCAGTACCTTCTTCAGATGATTTTTATATTTTGCTCAACTTATTTAGTAGTTTTGGGAATTATTATTGGCCTAATCATCTAGCACCCCATTATTAGAACCCAAAATCTCAACATTGATTGAAATGTCTTACTTAAGTTAGAATTTCTTAAGGTGGAGTTCGAGTGTATTTGGATTTGGATGCAAAAAAAAAAAAAAAATCATTACATCTAAATTAACTTATGGAAATAATTTAACATTTTTTTCATTTATGAATATAGGCAATACATCAGAGAAGCATTAATAATACTTGTAATTTTGTAACAAAATTTAAGATATTTTCATATCACATTATAGTTGATGATTTCTGAAAATACGTATACTATTTGAAATCAGAGTGTCTTTAATGTAGTATCAAGAAGCTCACGTTACTATACTGTAATTTAAAAAATTTTTAGTTTTGGACTTAACATAATAATTCTGTATACTTTAATACACTTTTTGAAAATAAACTCTTTCTTAGGGTAATTTTTGGTTTATAGCAAAGTTGAGTAGAAAATATAGAGACAGTCCATATAAACCCTGCCCCCACACCTACTTTGCTTCCCTCATTTCAATACCCCATAACTGCAATTGTGCATTTGTTATAATTAATGAAATTACATTGACAGATATTATCACCCAAAGCCTGCAGTTTACATTAATTTTCACTCTTGCTTTTGTACATTCTATACATTTGGACAAATGCATAATGACATGTTCACAATTACAGTATCATAGAGTAGTTTGGTAGCTGTTAAGTTCCTCCACACTCTGCCTATTCATTTCTTCCTCCCGTCTAATTGCTGGCAACAACTACTCTTTGTCTATAGTTTTATCTTTTGCATAGCCTCTTATAGTTGGACTTATACAATATGTAGCCTTTTGCAGATTGGCTGCTTTCACTTATTAATATGCATTGAAGTGTCCTCTGTGACTTTTCATGGCTTAATAGCTCATTTCTTTTAAATAACACAACATTTTCTGGATGTAAGACAGTTTATCCATTTTCCTACTAAGCTACTGGCACTCTCCTGTGAAGCCCCAGTTGGTGGGGCAGCTACATGGAGGAGCCATTTTGGGAGACGGCAAGCTAGTAGCTCACTGCTGTATAGTCATCTGAGGGCTGCTGGGAAAGCACTTCATGCAAGTTTCTAAGCCAGGTACGCTCTCATAAAGCTATCCAATTGAGTGCCAGGAAACCAGTTCTTAACAGGTGTTGTTGGCCATTGGGCCATACTGGGGCCAGACACTGATGAAGCCACATGTGCAAAAGAACCTAAGTGTAGGGAAAAATGTGCTACATGCAGGAACTTTCCTAGAGAAGCTTTTAGAACAAGGTGAAAAGTTTATTCTTCAGCATTACCCTCAGTGTCCTCTAATTATAAAGTTTAATACTGTGCCACTTGGCAAAGGAGAAACATTTACAGAGTCCATCTGCATTATTGCAGAGCCAGCAATAAAGGATGGAATTGGAGCTGAGAGACTATAAATTGTTATCTAGCACAAAGGGATTTGTGATGCCAAAAAAAAAAAAAGTAAAATATCCCTCATGTAGGCATGGAGCTCTGTTTGTAGGTTTTTTGTTGTTGTTGTTGTTGTTTTTGATAACTTGAAAATCTTTAACTTCCATTTCTATCAGGCATGTTTTCCCTATTATATCTTTGATTATTGTCTATATTTTCTCATGACCAATTATATTTAGGTTGCTACTTATTTATGTCCCTCATCATTTTCTAATCAGATTTTTCAAGGTATTCTTTATATATAATAAAAATCATCAACTTTGTTTAGTTTGGTAGTCATTTGTTGTTTGCTTCTTTTTTTCTTTTTGGTTGTTCAGCTGGCTTTAATAGGACACATAATAAAACTCATCAATTATAAATCTACGATTTGATGATTCTGGCAAATGCTTGTACTTGGATAGCTAACAGCATAATCAAGGTTTAGAATGTTTCTATCAAACAAAAAAGACGCCTTTGCCAACTCATGGTCACTTCTTTGCCTCCCTCTCCAGCATTCAGTGACTTGTTTTCTGCCACTCTATTTTTACTTTCCTAGAATTTCAAATAACAGCAATCATAGAGTGTGTATGCTTTTATAGGCACATACTTTCATTTGCACAGTCCGTCTGCATTATTGCAGAGCCAGCAATGAAGAATGGATTTGGGGCCAGAGACTAATAGTACTGAGGTCTGTTTCTATTGCCTGTATCCGTAGTTCCTTCTTTTAAAACTTCCAATGTCATCCCACTATATGAATGTATTACCTTGTGTTTATTTGGTTTGGAGTTGTTTCTAATTTGGAACTGCTATGAACAAAGTTCATCAATATCTGATTACATTCTTATATTTAATTCTCCTCAGGTGGACACAGAGGAGTAGGATTGCATAGTCATATGGTAAAGGTATATTTCACTTTTAAAAAACTATTCATGAAGTTGTTCTATTGTATAACCTCACACCAAGGTGAGCTCCAGTGGCTCTGCACTCAGTGTTAACCATCTTTATGATTTTAGCCATTCCAAGAGGTGTGTAGGGATACCTTAATGATATTTTAATATTCCTTAATTGAATGACTAATGATATTGTCTTTTTACGTGCATATTTGCCATTCCTTGGTGAAATGGCTATTCAAATATTTTGTGCATTTTGATATGAATCACAAGTCTTACCTGACATAAAATTTGATAGTGTATTCAGAGGATAAGCAGTTAAACAATTACCTCTTTTGTAAATATTTTCCCTCAAGATGTGGATTGTTTTCTAATTTTCTAGCAGTGTCTTTTGAAGAGCATGTTTTTAAAATTTTAATTGATATCTACTTTGTCTACTTCCTATGTATTTTTTGTATCCCAACAAATATTTGCTCAGTTCAAGGACTTAAACGTTTCTTTTATTATTTCTTCTAGAAGTTTTGCATCTGACCTCTCGCTTTGAGGTCTATCATATGTTTTTCTATATTGTTTGAAATAAATGTTATTTTTTTATGTGTCTGTACATTTTTTTCAAGACTACTTAAAAAATTTTTTTAGTTGTAGATGGACATAGTACCTTTATTTATTTATTTAATGTGGTGCTGAGGATTGAACCCAGTGCCTCACACATGTGAGGCAAGCGCTCTACCACTGAGCCACAACCCCAGCCCCCAAGACTATTTCTTGAAAACTATCCTTTGCCCATTGAATGACATTGGTGCATTTTGGTGTGGTGGCTCTTGCCTATAATCTCAGCAATTTAGGTGGCTGAGGCAGGAGGGTCACAAGTTTGAGGCCAGCCTTAACAACTTAGTGAGACTCTGTCTCAAAATAAAAAAATAAAATAAAAAGGCCTGGGATGTAGCCTAGCAGTAGAGTGCCCCTGTCCAATCCCTAGTACTGAAAAATAAATATCAATTAACCATCTATATGTACATCTATTTCTGTCTTTTCCATTGGTAAATATATAATTATATGTATATATATCTATATTGATGGGATACTCTATTGCTGCATCTATATTGTCAGTCTTGAAAATTAGATGGTATATCTCCTCTAACTGTATTTTTTTTCAATATAATATAGCTACTAGAGTTCCTTGGCTATTTCAATATGAATTTTAAAATCAGCAGGGTAGTTACTACAAAAAAATCTGCTGGGATTTTATTGTGATTAATTTGAATATATTTATTAATTTTGAGGAAATCACTGTCATTAGAGTATTTAATTTTCTGATACATGAGCATAGATTTAAAGTCTACTATTTAGACCTTAATTTCTTTCATCCATGCTTTGTGGCTTTCAGGTCACAGGTGTTGCATGTTTTTGTCATGTTTATCCTTAAAGGGTTAATATTTTCATGGATTTTACATGATATATTTTAAAATCTAATCTTAAATTGTTGCTTATACATAGAAATATAGTTGATTTTTATATTCACTGTATATTCTGCTACCTTGCTAATTTTGCTAACTGTAATATCTTCTTTTGTAAATATCTTAGACACTCCACTTCTTCCCTCTCAATTTTTTAAATTTCTTTTGTGTTAATGAATAAATTTGGAGTTTCAGTGTGATGTTGAAAAGGGATCAAGTGTCTTTTACAAAAAACAGTAGAAAAAATGCTTTTTCCCTTATGTTAGAATCATTTCATTTTTCACCATCATATATAACTTGAAGTTGGGGTTTTGTGACAGTCCTTTACAAGATTAAGGAAGTTCCCTTCTATTTTTATTTTTTGTCATGAAGAGTTGTTAACTTCCGTCAAATGTTTTTTTTTTATATCTCTTCTGATGATGATATAGTTTTTAATTTTTAGTCTTTTATATGTAATTATACTGAACCATTTTCAAATATTAAACCAACCTTGATTTTCTGGAATAAACCCTAATTATTCATGACATTTTAGCAGTATTAACTCCATATTGAGAAAGATGGTTAGCCCTACAAGCCAGAGGCTTGCTAAAACTTAATAGCTCACCAGTGGTGGCAAGGAACACAGGACACAAACACAGCACTTGGGAAACCTTCATTCTTGCACATAGGTGGCAGGAAGCATACCATCTAATAAGGTGCCCCTTAGGGTGACCATTCATACTAACAAGAAACTAAGGAACTGAATTATGGAAATGTTGGGAGGTCTGGATAGCATCAACTAGAGACAGTCAACCCTAATGACACCTGTGGCTTGCAATGCAAAAACAACTTCTTGATTTTATTTTATTTATTACTTATTTTTAACAAAAAGTACAAGATGAAGGTACATATTCACAGAGCAGAAAAGTCTCACTTTAGCTTCTTGATTTTATTTAGACCCTTGTTCTCCCACTTCCTTAAGCTTCTCCCTTTAAAAACCTTTCAGTGGACTAAGGAACAAGATGGACCTGGGACAACAGTCTTCCATCTGTTTGATCAGTGACTTTTTGAATGAAGTTGTCTTCCCTGTCCCAGCACATTATCTCCTAATTTAACTGGCCTGTCATGCAGCAAGCAGACAGACTTGTGGATAGCAATAACATGATCTTAATTTATAAATTACCAGGTTTGATGTGCTGAAATCTTTTTCATGTCTAGGGTTATTGGTATAAAATTTTATTTTATTTTGTTGTAGTGGAATTCACCAGTGAGACCACTTGAGCCTATATCTTTCTGTGCGTCAAGTTCTTTTAAACTTGGAATTTAATATTGCTAGAACATATGAAGCTAATTAGATTATCTATTCCTTTTGAGTAAAATTTGGTAATTCTTGTCTTACAAATATTTTTTTCCATTACATCTGATTATAATGTACTGGCATAATGTTATGTTATTTTGTTAAATATTTATAGAATTTAAGATGTTGTCTAATTTTTCATTACTATCATTTCTATCTTCTCTTTTTTCTCACTTCTCTGGTCTCCTGGCTAAAATTTTATCATTTTTACTGATCTTTTCAAAGAACTGATTTCTTTGATATTTCTCTACTTTTATTTTCATTGATTTCTGTCCTTACCTTTATTATATGTTGTCTCTGATTGTTTTGGTTTAATTTCCTTTTATTTTTACTATATACCTGGGGTAGAAATTTAGATTGATTTTAAGATGTTCCTCCACTAAGATAAAAGTATTTATATCTATACATTTTCCTCTAAGGTCTGTTTTAACTGCTTGCTGAAAGTTGTGATATACACTATTTTCATTAGTGCAAACCTCAAAATGTTTTCTACGTTCCTCTGTGATTTGTTTTTACTCATAGACTACTTTAAAATGTTATTTAATTTCCAAATAGTTCGGGGTTTTCCAGATATCTTTATGTTATGGATTTTGGTTTAATATCTTTGTGGTCAGTAAAAATATTTTGAGATTAATTTAAATCTCTTCAATTCATTGAATTTCCTTTTTTAAGAAAAATTGGAGCTTTATAGTTATACATGGTAGTGGGGTTCATCCTGACAAACTCATACATGCATGGAATTCGACTTCAGTTCATGTCCCCTCCCTTTTCCTGCCCCCTTTTCTTTCCTGTCCCCTCTCCCCTCTCCCATTCTTCTTCATCTACTCTATTAGACTTCCTTTCACTCATTTATTAATTTGTATTTGATTGGTTCTTTTTTATCCTGTCCTTCCCGCCCCATTTCCTTTATTTCACTCTAATTGCTACATATGAGAGAAAACATTTGACCTTTGAGTTTCTGAGTTTCACTTATTCTATTCTCCATTTCATCCATTTATGAGCAAATGCCATAATATCATTCATTCTTATGGCTGAGTAGAACTCCATTTTGTATATATACTAGTTTCTTAATCCATTCATTTATTGAAAGTACCTAGGCTGATTCCATAATTTAGCTATTGTGAATTGTGTGACTATAAACGTTGAGGTGGCTATATAACTATAGTATGCAAATTTTAGATCTTCAGGAAAATAACAAGGAGTGGGATAACTAAGTCACATGGTGGTTCAATCTCACTTTTTTGAGGACTCTCCATACTAATTTCCACAGTGCTTGTACTAGTCTGCAGTACAATGTACAAATGTACCCTTTCCCCACAACCTTACCAGAATTTATTGTTGTTCATATTCTTGAGTATTGCCATTCTGACTAGAGTAAGATGAAATCTTAGTGTAGTTCTGATTTGTATTTCCCTGATTGTTAGAAATATTGAACCATATATATATATATATTTGTTGGTCATTTGTATTTCATCTTTTGAGAAGTTTCTGTTTAGTTCTTTTGCCCATTTATTGATTGGGTTATTCAAGGGAGGTTTGGTGTTAAGTTTTTTGAGTTCTTCGTATACTCTGGAGATTAATTCCCTATTGATTAAGTACCTGGCCAAGATTTTCTCCCATTCTGTAGGCTCTGTCTTTATGCTCTTAATTACTTCCTTTGCTGTGCAGAAGCTTTTTAGTTTGATGGCATCCCACTTTTTGATTCTTGGTTTTATTTCTTGAGCTTTGGGGGTCTTGTTAAGAATGTCCGTGCCAATATCTATATGACAAAATGTTGACCCTGTGTTTTCTTCTAGCATTTGTAAAGTTTATGATCTAATTTCTAAGTCTGTGATCTATTTTGACTTGAGTTTTGTGCAGGGTGGAGATTTCATTTTTCTACATATAGCTATACAGTTTTCCAGCACCATTTGTTGAAAAGGCTATCTTTTCTCCAACATGTATTTTTTGGGCATCTTCCTCAAATACCAGATGAATATAGGCATGTAGATTTGTATCTGTGTCTTTTATTCTGTTCCATTGGTCTTCATTGTCTATTTTAATACTAATACTATGCTGTTTTTGTTACTACACCTCTTTCGTATAATTTCAGGTCAAGTATTATGTAGGATGCCTTCTGCTTCACTTTTCTTACTTAGTGTTGCTTCGGCTCTTCTGAGTCTCTTATTCTTCCAAATGAATTCAAAAATTACTTTTTTCTAATTTTGTGAAGAATATCATTGATATTTTGATGGGGGTTGTATTGAATCTGTATATTACTTTTGATAGTATGGCCATTTTGACAATATTAATTTTACCTATCCAAGAACATGGGATGTCTTTCTGTCTTCTAAGGACTGCTTGGATTTCTTTCTACAACATTCTATAATTTTCATTAGAGAGCTCAATTAATCCTTGGCTATATTAATTATTAAGTATTTAAATTTTTTAGGTTACTGTGAATGAGATGGTTTTTCTGATTTCTTCCTCTGCTGAATCACTGTTAGATTACAGGAAAACTATTGATTTATGGGTGTTGATCTTACATTCTGCTACTTTGTTAAACTCATTTATGAACTCTAGAAGCCTTCTGGTGGAGATTTTTGGGTCTTCTAAATAAAGGATTATATCATCAGCAAACAGATAGTTTGACATTTTTCTTTTCTTATTTGTATCCCTTTGATTTTCTTTTCTTGCCTGATCACTCTGGCTAATATTTTGAAGACTATATTAAATAGGAGTGATGAGAGCAGACAACCTTATCTTGTTCCTAATTTTAGGGGAAATGCTTTTAGTTTTTCTTCATTTAGTATGACGTCACAAATGGTCTTTATGATGTTATGGTAAGTTCTTTTGATCCCTAACTTCTCCAGCATTTTTAACATGAATGGGTGCTAGATTTTATCAAAGGCCGTTTCAGCATCTATTGAGATGATGATGTGAATTTGGTACTTAATTCTACTTAGGTGGTGAATTACATTTATTGATTTGACTATGTTGAGCCAACCTTGTGAATGAAACCCACTGCATCATGGAGTGTTATCTTTTTGATGCATTTTTGATTTGCTAAAATTTTGTTAAGGATTTTTGCATCTATATTCATCAGGGATATTGGTCTGTAGGTTTTCAGGGTTATACTGGCTTCATAAAATGTATTTGAGAGTGTTCCCTTTCTTTCAATTTCATGGAATAATTTGGAAAAGACTGGTGTGAATTCTTCTATAAAGGTCTAGTTAGAACTCAACTGAGAATCCATCAAGTCCTGGGCTTTTCTTTTTTGAAAAGCTTTTAATTGTCCTTTCAATTCCATTACTTGATATTGGTCTGTTTAAGTTTTCTATATCTTCCTGATGCAATTTGGGCAGGTCACATGTCTCTAGAAATTTGTTAATGTGTTTCAGGTTTTCTAGTTTATTGGAGTAATTAGAGTAGAAATTTTCAAAATAGCTCTGATAATCCTCTGGATTTCAGGAGGATCTGTGATGATATTGCCTTTTTCACTCTAATCTTATTGATTTGAGTCTTCTCACTCTTTCTTTTTGTTAGTATTGCTAAGGGTTTGTCAATCTTATTTATCTTTTCAAAGAACAAACAGTTCATTACACTGTCCTGTGTATTATTTCCTCATTCTCAACTTCAGTAATTAATTTTGGCTCTGATTTAAATTATTTCCTGTCTTGTACTGGTTTTGAAGTTAGTTTGTTCTTTTTCTAAGGCTTTGAAGTGGAACAAAAACTTATATATTTGGGTTCTTTCTAATGTTTTAATGTAGGCAACCAATGCTATGAATTTTCCTCTTAGAACTGCTTTCATACTGTCCCAGAGATTTTGATATGCTGTATCTTTGTTCTTATTCATTTATAAGAATGTCTTGATTTCTATTCTCATTTCTTCTTTGATTCATTCTTCATTTAAGAGAGTATTATTCAATTGCCATGTGTTTAGGTGGTTTCTATTATTATTATGAGCAAGGTATAAGTCACTGAACACTATATGTAAACTTAAAAATTCTGTGCTCTTGTATGAATTGTTGTTGAAATATAAACTAGGTCAAACAGAGTGTGTTCAAGTGTTTTATATACTTATTCAGTTTTTTGAAGATTTACTTTGTAAATTACACAGCCAGTCTTTTTCCTTAGATTTTACATCTGTACTTATTTTCAAACAAATGTCCTATGTCTCTTCTATTAGTACTTTTTCAGTCACAATTTTCTTCTGGATCTCCACAGTATTTCTTCTCAATTGTTTTTCCTTCCTAATATTCTTCTTTAAAAAAAATAATAGACTTCATTAGGGAAATTCAAATTTTACAGAAACATTGAGCAAAATACAAAATTTATACATGCCCCACACTTCATTCTGTTTCCCCTATTATTAACATTTTGCATTTGTACAATAAAAGTATTAGCATTGCTGAACCAATATTGATACATTATTATGATTACTATTATTATTTACCATAATTGATAGTCATAGTTTATAATTTATAATTTATTCACAAACGATTCCCTCTGTGAATGAGCTAGGAATACATGGAAGCTACGCAAAAGGGTGAGTCTATGAGATAGATAAATTACATCTTTTCTTCTGAGAAAAGAAAAAATGTGGTATTGAATCATTCATATATTAAAAGATGAATGGGAGGGAGTTAAATAATTAACTAATAGCTTAGATTCTATTGTAGAAAAATATGAAATAGCATAATTTGAAGCAAAATATACATAAAATAGTAAATGTTTACTTTCATATTCTACCACCTTTTGAGTAAGTAGGAGTTTTACATCATTGCTCATATGAATTCATTTTAAAATGCAATTTAAAAACAAGTATACTGACCTCTGCCTACATACACAACTGAGGCAGAAAGTCAAGGGTTGATGTGAACTGTGAGAGTCTTAATCCTTTAGGGAGGTTCCTGACTGTGAGTAATCCTGGATCTAATTCTCAGGTACCTAGGGGAGCCTTCAAAGGTTAGGTAAGTTCTGAATTTCATTCTCAGTCAGCAAGAGGGAACTACGTCTTCTTGAAAAAGGGTTTGTCTCTTTATGGGTGTCAGCAGGGTTCAATTTTGCAATTCTGTTTGTTCCACAATATATTGGAAAACCACTTTGTGACCTATTCAATCTGAGTTTCTAGGGAAGAGATCATGCTATACTTCATTTTTCTCAAATATATGTGAGTCATCTTGTGAATTCTACAATTGATGAAAATATTGTAGCACAAATTTTGATAACATCTTACAAATAAGTTATAATACCAATTACAGTCAACATAAAGGCTTTTTAACTATCATTGAATTAATCATGAGTTGCATGTTGAATATCTTTAAATTGGCAATTTAAATTTTATCACTTATGATGATTTTTAAAAAATTATTCATATAGTGTAAATCTGTTGACCTTAAAATAAATTATTTTTTCCTAAGTAATCTATGGTCACCTGAGCACTGGAATAAAAACTGCTTAATTAAATTTCTCACAAACTTTTATTTATTTTCTACTGAACAATCATATAAAATATCTTTTAAAAACAGAGTTGTGGTTGTATATATATACATATATATGTAAATATATATCAGTATTTCTTAATTCTTATTTACTGCACTCAAGACAATTTTCAAACTCTGATGTTTTTACAATTTCCCTCAAAATTTCTATGACGAATCTTCAGTTATACAATAATTTTATTTCCAAGCTAAGCATGATGGCACACACCTGTAATCCCAGCTACTTGGGAGGCTGAGGAAGCAGGATCACAAGTTTGAGGTCGGTCTTGGAAAATCAACAGGACACTGTCTAAAAATAAAATTAAAATGTCTGTGGATGTAGTTCAGTAGTAGAGTACTTGCCTACCATATGAGAAGTTTCCATAACTGGAATTTGTTCTGTATCTACCCAAAGTAAAGTATTTACATAACAAGAAAACATAGTCCAAATAATTTGTATTTTCAGGTTTTCTTTCTACTGTGCGCGCATGCACGTGCACACACACACACACACACACACACACAGGCTCACATGTGAACTTTTTTATACATACATGAATATTATATTTCTACCTACTAATTATGCTATAAAGATTAAGATAATACATATAAATTGCTAAGTTCATTCACTTAGACTTATTAATAGGTCAATGATACTTAGTTATTTTCAACTACTAAACTGTTCATATTCAAATTACTTTTTTGAATGATGTATTACAAATAGTACACTGAAGAATAGCAAATTTCTTTCTATTAAAAATCTTCATCCCTTTTAAGTCTTATATGTGCTTATCAGAAATTATCCTCCAAAATCTTAGGTTTCAAGACATCTTTGATGTCATTCAGCATCTTCTACTGAGAGCCAGAGATTTTTCAGAGCATGTAAGAATTGTCTTTGAGGGGCTGGAGTGGTGGCTCAGTGGCAGAGCACTTGCCTGGCATGTGCGAGGCACTGGGTTCGATTCTCAGCACCACGTACAAATAAATAAAATAAAGGTCCATTAACAACTAAAAAAAATTAAAAAAAAAAAAAGAATTGTCTTTGAGCTGGGCGCGGTGGCTCAAGCCTGTAATCCCAGCACTTAGGGAGGCTGAGACAGGAGAATCCCGAGTTCAAAGCCAGCCTCAGCAATGGCGAGGCGCTAAGCAACTCAATGAGACCCTGTCTCTACATAAAACACAAAATAGGGCTGGAGATGTGGCTCAGTGGTCGAGTACCCCTGAAGCAATCCTGTCCATATTTGATCAGAATGATCTTTTAGGTCTTTCACTGAGAAGTCATGGATTGTCTCCCTTGAGATGTTTTTGGAGGAATAAATGGGGATATTAGGTTAAGAATCCATAAATTGTAATGTTGTAGTATAGTTACAGTGAGGACCATTTCTTCTCCACATTTGTCAATATTTTTTTTCTTTTGGTGCCTGGGATTGAACTTAAGGGCACTTGACTGCTGAACCACTTCCCAAGCCCTATTTTGTATTTTATTTAGAGACAGGGTTTCACTCATTTGCCTAGCAACTCGCTTTTGCAGAGGCTGGCTTTGAACTGGCAATTCTCCTGCCTCAACCTCCCGAGAGCCTCTGGGATTACAGGCACATGCCATCATCGTGCCTGACTGTCAAGACTTTTGAATAAGTGGTGGAATGCATAGAGATTTTTAGATATCGCAATTGTTTTTAAGACATAAGCTGTATTATTTTTGTCTTTTAGTTTGATGTGTTTTCCCTCAATTTAAAATAAATTTAAATAAGTTACTAGCTTGTAAAATTAGTGTTGACTGGGAGCAATGCCCACTCTTTAAACTAAGACATTACAATCTAGAGTTTTAGTAAATAATAAAAAGTATTTGAAATCTGAACTGGTTTTAGGACAAACCAAATAAAAGCATGGGTCACTTGACAGTTTTTAATTTGCGTCTGAATGTTTCTTTATGATTCATGTCCTCCCACTTGAAAATAACCTCATCTATGTTTATTCATAAAATTGTTGTGATTATTTATGTAGTGAAAAATGCTTATTGCTACAAGTAATCACTTATATGCACTCTTACCTAAGTGATAACTTATAACTGGTATTTTATTATCCTATATGCTTATATATGGCAAATATTTAGATAAAATGCTCTCTCTGCAAATGTGTCATTTTCTGTTACTGGCTTATTAGGCATTGTAATTTATAAATTAGTATGTGAATATTTTATTTTGGGGAACTGTGGACAAAGTACACAGAATAAAATATCTACAGAAGAAGAAAAATATGCACATATATATGCATACAACTATATATACACACTTATGTATACAAATACATATATGTATGATTTTTTTCTGCTTCTATGGATATATATACATAAAAGTGTGTGTTTATGTATGTATGTGATTCATATGTGATCTATGTGATATTTATATACATACATGAGAGACATATGTCTGAAGACAAGAAAGACCTGCAAGGCTGAGATAATCCAGGAATCATTCATAATTTTAAATTATATTGAATGATTTTCCTGTGTCTAGTGAGAGGATCATATTATCTTTCATTATTTTGATGGG
>CM053403.1:136893881-136943632 GCA_028644305.1 Xerus rutilus
AAATGAGGAATCATTTTTCAGAGCAACTCTGATAATAATTTGTGTTTTAGCCAAGTTTCACTGTACTACATGTCAAAATAATAGATCTTAAATCTGCAAAGACCAATAGTTCATGATATTTAACATCATAAATTTCATGAAGTAATGTGTTGAAATGAAGATAAAAGTAATAAGAACAATGCAACTAATAGATGAGGTTTTGAAGACTATTTTAAGATAAAGCTAAATATGAATGAAGTTCAATTAAGAGTACATTTAGGTATAGTTGCATAAGAGTTTGGCAAAATATATGTCGAATTTTACATAGAACAACCCAATAACTGTGAAAAAATTCAACGCAAATTGGTTTCAGTTAAAACAACTAACAATATTTAATCAACATGATATATAAAATGTTTTTCTCCCACCAACAAAGAATCAAGGTCAACCATATCTGAAAAACAAAACAAAACTTCCAAATCTAAGTGTTTTACTATGTTTATTATTCTGAGCTGGTCACAAGACAGAACTTAGTTATTAGAATAGTTTGAGATGAATAAATTCCAGCTCTCTAACATACATTATGGTGGCTATATTGTGAACTGAAAGTTTGATAAGAATAGATGTCAAGTGTTCTCATAATACACACACAAATAGAAAATACAAGTGGGAATAGATAGGTAGATTAATTTGGCTCTGGTAATCAGTACACAATGCATGAATATAAAACAAACTACAACATTGTACACCCTGACTATATATAATTTTATTTGTCAATTGAATATTTTAAAATAAGAAATTGGAATAAGATCAAATTTCAGAATTAGTCTTCCAGGATTTAAGTAATTTTAAGAAGTTTTCTATTTTAATAAAAATAATTTTCTACATATTCAAATTATCAAATTATTTAGTTTTCTCTTTCTACATATATGACAAAATGTTAGACACTTTTTATTTATTCCCAGCAGGTTTTATACTGATTATAGAAATTGATTATTTAGTCATCAGTGAGGTTCTTAGGAGAAATCAATGTGCTGTTATTACATGAAGAAAGCATTTTTAACTTACAATAACTTTATATTTCAGATAAAGTATTTTAGATAAAATTAGCATGTGGTAATGATTAGACATGATTATTAACTTGCCAAGACACAAAGGTGTCTCATATTTGTAAGTTTTGTGTATTTACATCAATTGCTCAACATGTTCTCCTATTCACTTTTAGTCAGATCAGAAAGGGAGATGATACCTTTCCCCTTGCTCCCTGGGGTTATGCCAGTGAAACATGCTTTCATAAGACTTGTGGTGGAACCAAATAGGGTGAGAAAAGGCAGGATGCAGGGTACCACTTTGGTAGTACATCTCACAAAGCTGTCATCTCTTTTAACAGCTTCCAGATTCCCCATGTGTCTTCCTGATTATGGATATTGTCTTCTGGAAAAATCAATCTAGAGTTTGTTTCTTCATTTCTCCCTACAATTTTGCAAGATTCTTAATCTTCTTTAGTAAGTTTTTGTATGTACTGGCTAAAGCAGTTTCTGTTCTCTGCAACTATCATCCAATAATTTTTAGAGGTAATTATTATAAAATAGCAATATAAATTACATATTTAAAATAGAACCCAAAGAGAGTCATTAATTATTAACCCCGAGAATATTTAGACTAAATTAGAATGCAAATATAAATTAAGCCCAGACTCTTTCTCACATGTGGCATTAAGGAAAAGAACCATCTAATTCTGGAATACATACTCTTGTTCAGATATTAAATTGATATTCTGTAGAGGTTACACTGTTTCTTGTTAGGAACGTGTTTTATTTGTTTTGGGTTTTGGTACCATTTTGTCCATGGCTGAGTCACACAATACAAGTTAATAGCTGGCTTAAATTGTAGAATGTTATTTCCCCATCAAAATGCATTATAACTTTAGGTTTCTGGACCTGAAGACAATAACACAAGCTTTTAATTTCTCCACAGGCTTTATTTTATTTAAAGTAACCACTCATTTAGTTGTACCCATCAGCAGAACTTTGTCTGAATTTCAGCAGTCTGCTGGTAGAGCCGGGGGCCCAGATAATAATCTAGTGATATTTAGCTAGGTACAGAAGACCAGTTTGCCATTGCTCTACTTCCACTTGTTATAGCTAGAGGTTCAGTGAGAAGAGAGAGTCCCAAGAAGCCTCACAAACTTCTGTTATCCTGCATGTCCTCTGAAGTCTCCTATGATGCTGGAGTGGAACCCACTCAGCCCCAGTGAACTGGTTTCCAAGTCCCAGTACTGCTCACTGCCGCTGTCTGCCTGCTGTTGTTGACTTCATACTATTCAGAGCAAGCTGTATTTCTGAGAAGCCAGTCTTGGCTTATCTGTGTACTCCTGTTGTTTTCCTTTACTTTTACCACATAAGAATCCCCCACCAACCTTCGCTCCCAGGGAGTTAAACTTCGTTGGGTGTCAGGGTAGACAGTATGGGCCAGTTACTCAATTCTTTCCTTTGACTCCTAGCACCACATAGTGGCAAGGAATAAATTCAAACTTCCCTTTTCTTCGTCAACAAGCAGAAGCATTTTCATTAATCTGCTGGAAGCTTGTGGCTTCATTCCCTTCACTTACAACAGAATTTAGAAAGATTCAGCCAAAATCTTATGATTTTTCTACCTATTTGCCTTATTCTTTTCTAGAAAGGGCCACAACATACTTAGGAGGTTTTATTTCTAAAAAATTAATTATTATCAAGCCAGTTAAGTTGTGCTAACATTTTAATGCATTGTATTGTAATTTATATTACATTTGTGATAACAGGATACTTTTGGAATATCCTTTTGAAATACAAAAATATTTCATATTTTGCCTATCATCTCATGGAGGTAGCAATTCATGAAACAAGTGCTTATGATCATTAGAAGATTGAAAGAAAATACATTTTGGGATCATGTGACTTTTCCTTACTATGGATGGATTTATCGTTGACCTTGATAGATCACATTCCCTAAGATAAGCCTCCCATCCTCCAGGCACACTGCAAATCACTGGGCCCTTAGCATGTACTATATATTTGTTGATGCAAACTGTGACTCTCTGGTCTTTCCACAGAAGCTTTGTCAGGTGACTGAAACTAGTCTAGTCTCTGACAACTGGTTACTAATTTTCTCTTGAAGTGAGGACCTTGATGAAATGAGATTAACAAGGGAAAACTCTGCAGTAGCTTCACAAACTAATTAGGCAAAAGGGCAGTTGTTTTGTACTTTCTGTTTAAATAAATGGTAAATATCAACGCCTTCTCTTTATCTTTTTTTTTTGTCCTGTGCATTTAAATCCACGCAAGGTTGGCAAATTATACAATAAATTTAAGGCAAAGAAGGAGGCTAAATAATTATTTGATCCAACTTAATCACCACAGGGAAGAATTTATAATGTTGACAGCATAAGCTATGATGTCCTAAAGACCTGGATTTAAATACTGGATAAACCACTAAGTAGCTTTGTGTTCTCAGAGTCATTTATTTACATTTTGAAGCTGAGTTTTTCTCATCAGTAAAAATGGCAGGTAATTCTTCCAATGTTACTCTGTTATTGGATTACATAGGGGTTAAATGGTTAATACTCTAAATTACAGGGCTGTTTATACAAATAATCCGGCCACTGGTAAGAGCTCAACTAGTGATAGATGGTGGTATCTAGTTCAAAAATCTAGACTGCAGGTTTTCATATAGCAAGACAGCTTAGTTTTTGAGAATACATACATCATAAATCTGAAACTAATAGTACTTTAAAAGACATAACCAGCAGCTGAGGAAACTAAAATTCAGAGTGAATTCAGAGTGATTAAATAATGTGTTCAAGATCACACAACTGATTAGAGATATTACTGAAACTAGAATCAAATTTTTCCTGGAAATGTATTTTTCTAAAAACTTTACTGGTTTATTCTGAATGACTTCTTTCTATCTAAGCTTGTCATTAGTAGCAAATATAAACAAATGTTCCATGCAATGCAATATTTGAGGCATACTTAATAAGATAATAAAAATTCGGGCTGGGTTGTGGCTCAGTGGTAAAGCGCTTGCCTCACATGTGTTAAGTACTGGGTTCGATCCTCAGCACCACATAAAAACAAATAAAACAAAATAAAGGTATAAAAAAAGATAATAAAAATTCTAAAATATGTAACCCTTAGAAAACTAAGTTATTATAAAATTTGGACACATTTAGACTAACATTACTATGTGTCTGAAATTCAGATTGAATTAAGCATCTTGGAATCTTATGTGTTTCATCTTTTATCCATTTTATTTTCATTGCTGGTGTGTTTTATGAACAGTTATAAGTTGTATATTCATTTCTTCATCTCCTGGCAATCTTAGTTCTCTCTTGAGCTATTGTTTTGGTTTAGAATGAGGTGTCCTTCAAGAGCTCATATCTGAAACAACGCAAGGAAGTTTAGAGTGCAATGATCGAGTTATGACAGTTTCAACTTAATGCATTAACTGGATGGTAACTCTAGGCAGGTAGGATGTGAGTGGAGGAGACGGATCATTGGAGGCATGGCTTTGTAGTTTATACTTGTCTTTGTTGAGAGAAGTCATTCTCATTCTCATTCTCTCTCTCTCTCTCTCTCTCTCTCTCTCTCTCTCTGCTTTCTGGTGCTCAGCTATTTCCCACTATCACACTCTTCCACCATAATGTCTGTCTCACCTCATGTCCCAAGGACTGGCACCAGTTGTCTATGAACTGAGACCTCAGAAACCTGGAGCCCCAAATGAACTTTTCCTCTTTAAAAGTGCTCTTGTCAGGTGTTTTGATTGCAGCATTGAAAAGACTGACTCAAACAGCCATCTACATTGCCCATCAAACAGATGTGTATAAGTCATCATAAATTGATGTAATAGATCATTATAAACTCCATATGAAAACCAATCTTGTTCCTCTTCCCATACTGGCTCATTTTTACCACAACACACACACACACACACACACACACACACACACAGGATTTTTCTTTTTTCTTCACGGCTTGTTTTCCATGGAATCCAAGGGATTATAATACACTGAAGGATGTCATCTTATAGTTAAGGACCTTGTGGTCTAAGTAGTGGTGTATAGGAAAATCCAGGTTAGTGAACACTATTGTTTAGCTTATAGGATGTAAGTCCAAATGACATTCTCTACCCCCTTTTTTGATACTGACTGTTTTCCTGGAACTGGCTTCAATGTAGGTCTTTTCCTGCCAAACTCAAGTACACAAAACATGAAGTGGGTCCAGCCAATTGATCATTAACTGCTCCAGGAGGGTGTAGTTTGCTGCCAAATAGGTTGCCCCCATCCTTCTAGGATGCTTATAACTCTAGTATGTCATCACTCTTCAATTCTGAATGCTGCCTGCAATCAGAGGCCACCGCAGGACAAACTCTCAGGAATGTACCGCCATATCTGTTGACTTAGACCTGGAAGTGAAGCTGGCAGGGCTGCTGAGCCTCATCAGACTGCCTGTGCCTCCTTTCATCCTGAAGGTTTAATTCAAGGACTCTCAGGACAAATTGCTTTGTGTTGTGTTCAATGAGAATTTTCACCCTCTCAGAGAGAAGGAGCTAGATGGGGAGCCATTAGTGAGAAAGTTCACACAGCTGCTTTAATAGAGTTGTTTGTCTCAGCTTTTCCATAGTATCTTTCATTTATTTCCCATGGTCATGGAGCTTAGAAAAACTGAGAGAAATGAATGCATTTTTCACTCAGAATTGTCATTTTTTCCTTCAAGAAAGGATTTGTTCATTCACACTTTATCATAACAGTCATTCCTCAGCCTTAGCATTTCAGCAAATAAGCTGTGAAGTGGTATCCTATCAGATCTGCAAACTCTTTGATAATCTTACACTGTCTTATGCAAAAAGAGTAAACTGCTAAGGAAGTTGTGACTCAGCTGAATTCCAGAAATTCTGGTTTTTTATGATTGCATGGGACAAAAACTCACAATGTAAGGTTACCTAGCATAAACAACATATCAAGAAGCAATGTAATTACAGGAAACAGAGATTTTGATTCCAGATGCCTGGATTCTGCTTGGAGTCATTTTAGCTTCACCAACTATCTGTACTTCTTTGGTCGAATCTCTTTAATCTATTTATGTTTTAGCTTCCTTTACTTGTAAGGTAGAGATTACAGGCAAATAATAATAATTATAACTAATCTACTAGAGAATATAGAGGAAGCATTCTTCATCCTCTTTCTTCCTTTCTTTTACAAATTACACGAGCTCTATCAACAAATTATGTTGCTCAACTATTAAAATAAATTCAGATTCAATTTTATCATCACCTTCACTGCTGTCTTTCTGGTTCAAGCACTCTTCTCTCATGCCAAGAATTATTGCACTGGACTCAAGTTCTCATTCGTCTCCTTTCTCATACCCCTAACTATACCCATATTTTATAATAATCTCTTAAAACATGAATCCATCTTATTACCCCTGTGCTCAAGGCCTTCCAACAGCTTCCAGTCTTGAAAGTGAAAGCCAAGGTCCTTACGATGCCTGCTGAGGACACTCTACCTGCGCTGGTCCTGTGTTAGTTCTCCTGCCTTGAGTCTACAGCTCTCACATAGTCTGCAGTCATAGCAGGTGTGCTCCTACTCGTTCCTGTTTGGAAGCTATTGCTTCACTCTCATCTTCTTAGTGAAGCTATTTCCGATCGCCTTATTCAACATTTTGATTCTCTTCACCCTCCTCTCCTTACTTTCTTGCCTGGTTTATCTTCTTCTTAGCACTTTTTACCTTCTGCCATAGTTTAGATATAGTTTGTCCTTTCAAATGTTCATGTGTTGGAAGCTTGGTCCTCAGGGTGGTGGGGGGAGGTGGTGGATCTTTTTAAGAGGTTAAGGCTAATGGGAGGTCCTTTGGTCATTGGAGGCATATCCTCAGGAGGGATTGTGGGACCCTCTGTTCTCTGGCTTCTTGTTTACAATGTAATTCTTCCTCCTGTACATGTTCTCACCAGTATGTAACAGAAACCAGAGCCCTTACAAGAGGTGAGCTTAATCCAGTAATATGCTCTCAAAGCCCAGGAATTATGAGCTAAAGCAAACCTCTTTCTCATTATAGAGAAAGGATGAATGAACAAAGTAATAAGCCGAGTGCATGTGGAAGTTTATAGATTATCATGTTCAGATCTCCTAACAACACCAGCGAGGAGGTTCTGTGCTCAGCCCTCTTTGGGAACTACTGAGAAAATAAGCTCCAAATTTAAGGAACTTCAAAAACTACACTGAGCATGTAGCCATCTGACTTAGAGTCACTATTCTTCCACTATGTCTTCACTGAAATGATGTGTAATAATTTGAAACAGGTAAAGCACTGACTTAAATGCCTAATAATATATAGTTGAATGGAAGAATTCATTTATTTTTCTTCTCTGAGGAATTAAATAAAGGTAGATAATTTATTTTAACTTTGATCCTCATTGAAAATTGGACATATGCACATCACATACATAGAGCTGTCTCCATATGCAGTTTTCTACTGTGCTTGCTGTGAAACCTTTTAAACTTCTATTTCTAGCTCCTTGGTGGCATTTCTCAACTTTAGCTGCATGGGAAAGTGAACAAGAATAGTTGGTTAAAGTTTATGCACTGAGTCATCTTCTTTAAAATATATCCATATAATCTACAGTGGACATGCATTTTTCATGGAAACTTCTGTACATTTTCCCCCTCATATGTTAAAGAAAAACTCTAAGTTTGGATGAGGCATAGGTCAAAGCAAGAACAAAATTTTAGGAGGCAATATGATTTAATTCAGCATTTTTCCAGACTTAGTCATTTACTGCTTTCATAATTTTTGCTTAACTGCATTGCTTAATATTTTTGTTTAAATAAACTCAATATTTCTACTTAAATGCATTAGTAGTTCACCTAAGCAATGAAATTATGGATTTGAGGAGCCATTTTTTCCTATAACAAATCAAATAAATTTAAGTATTTAAATTTTTGCTATATACCAATGGAAATAGCTTAGCTTTTCAAACATGATGTGTATATTTCACATTGATTCACCTCATTTTATAAAACACTAATGGGATAGGATACAACTAAGCTCTTATCCATAAGATCAAGATGTCTGCATGATACTTGTGTGTACCATATAGCCATAAGCAGAGGTGAATTAAAATATTTTGGTTGAATTACAAAATAGTTGAATGGTAAAAAGTTATAATCTGCTAGAGAAAAATATATTTTTCAATATCTGAGGCTATGATGTACAAAAAGACCTCTGAAATTTTATCAGAATATTGTTGTTATTATGATTTTTTTAAAAATGTTAAAAACAATACACTGTCTCCAACAAACTTCAGCTTTCCCATCCCAATGATCTTTCTTTCTCAATCACACCAGAAACTCCTCTTTTATTCCTTGCATAGGAATCTATATTTTCCATAGGATTGTGAATTTTAAAAATCTTCCTTTCCTTCAATATTTTTCATACACTTATTACTTTTCAATTTTCTTCTCAATATTTGACCTTTGCATCTCTCTTATCTGTAAGCTGTTGAGTTTTTGAAATATCATTTTTCTGTCTTACTAACATAGCTCTATGCATTAATGAGATTTTCATTACTTAAATTTTTTTCTAATGCAACTGACTTGTTAATCATCAGTCTGAGGCAAAATATACCTTTAAATTTCATACTTCCATTTATGAATTGGCAATACTGCTGGAAGAAATCCTTACTGTTTAATTCCAAAACAAACTGAGATTCCTTATTCAATTCTTTTCATTCATCTGATATCAAATTCTTTATAGTGGCTGTCAATATTTTCCACATGTTAGAATTATAGGTGATCCCTCTCTTCCCTGAAGGCCCTAACTAAATGCTAATATTCATCCCCAAAGGGCAGTGATTATTTGTCTTTCTTGGAATATAATAGGCGGGTTAATGAGACTAACTCTCTTAAATACTTTTGAGAATCTAAAGTATTGGGATAAGAAATTATAGGGAAAAGGAAATTGAATAACTCCTTGGTTATTGAATGGTTAATTTGAATTGTCAACTTGATTGGATTAAATGATGCCAATGATTAAGAGGGTTCTGGGTGTGTCAATGAGGATGTATCTAGGAATGATTGGCATGTGGGATGGCCAACTGAAATGTTGACCCTCCCTAAGCATGAGCAGCACTGTCCAATAGGACAATGGCTTCGATGGAATAAAAGTTGGAAGAACAAGGAAGCAGCAGCAGATGCAAGCTGGATTCCTCTTGAACAGGTTCTTAATTGCTGCTGTGATCATCTCAGGATATTGGACTCTCGTTTCTTCACTCTTCCAAAGCAGATTCTGCCAGTGATTCTCCAGGGAGTTTCCAGAAGCCTTCATTCTCAGACTAGGGTAGAACCACTGATCCCTCTTGTTCTGAGGCTTCAGCCTCTTGGACTGTGCAGCTACTGGTTCTTCCATCTGTCAAGCCTGCGGACAGCCATTGTGGACTATCCAGCTTCTGGTCATGTAAGCCAACCTAATAAATTTATTTTTTATAATTATACTTCCTGTTAATTCTGTTCCTCTAGAGAACCCTGACTGATATAGTTATTAATGAAAAGAGAGAGCCTGGGGTCATAAGGGAAGTACAGAATTTTACCTCCATGTGACTACAAGAAAGACAGAAAAATCACTGAGTTGTAGCCATATGACAGCTCTTTGATTATCACATATGTAGTACACAAGGTCTCAATCCATGAATCTAATTTTAAATGGTTCAAGAATATTAGTGAGTTTCCTTGTCTTTTGAGGTAGTATATACTTTAGGTATGAGGCAATTGGTTATGAATAGGGACAGATATATGGGGACCTGCTAGTAATATTCTAATTCTTGAGCTGAGGAGTGATAATTTTTTAAAATAGCTGTTTAAATTATGCATATATTTTTAAATTATACATGAATGCTATATCTCACAAAGAAAAATTTGATCTGTAATTGTTTTGCCTTTGTTGTTGAAGATACAGGATAATTTTTTTCCATTGAGAATACGGAGAGTAAGTGATATTAATGGAAAGAAGTTTAGTAAAGCTGAAGAGTTGAATAAAGTGGTATGTAAAGAACTGAATATTAATTATCTTACTTATATAGGAGAAGGTCACCTTCACATAATGTAAAGGGTCTTTAAAAAGGCATATTAGGCCCAAGTACCAAGGGTTAGGGACAACCTATGAGGAATTGGGTATATAATTTTTAAAAAGTGGAAGAGAGAGATTTCTATGAAGAGTAGCAACTGTAGGCAGCATGGCTGAAGGCATGTGGGCTTAGATGGTGGAAATCAATAAAGATTGGCAACCCACAGTCTCAGCAATCTTCTCTTCAAACCTTTCATAATATAAGTAAAACATTTTCTCAATGATTCCCCCCACCATTGCCAAATAGATTGCCAACCTGTCCTATGTAGAAATTATGAAACTTCCCCAGGGATTGAAAGCCATTCCAGAAGCTTCATTATAAAGAGCCAGGGACAGAAAAGGATAAAGGTGCAAGACAGATACCTAGATTGTAATTAGGTTTACTACTGAAATTATTTTTCAACTCTTTAATGCCCATTACTATTATATAAGTTCTTTATTACTATTTAACAAGATTAAGAAGAGATGCTTATTCTTAGTCGATAATATTCAATGACTTTATTTTTAAACTCATGAACCTCAATATATACTAACAGAGAAGTGAAATTTAAATAAGAATGCAAAGTTAAATAAAATAAAAGGTCTGAAATAGAAATTTAAAAAATTACATCTGCAGTCCCACTGTTGACATTAATCAACTGTGGCTTTTTAGACTTATATTTTATGAATTTAATATCTTTATATGTGAGATCATGATATCAAGAGGTTGGTCTAATTTAGTGAATTCTCAAATGGGACTTTATTAAATCTAGAGGGCTTAGTTTGCCTTTGTTTGCTTTTTGAACTTTCAGGGGGCCTTCCCAATAGATGGTTGATGTGGAAGGGTGAAGGAAAGTGTATTTGACTGTATTACACCCTCCTAAAGTCACTTCAGATAGAACAGATATGTGTTCATTTGAGGTACAGTCCTGGGTTAAGGTTTCAACTAAGCAAAGATTTCAGCACCTAAGAAAGCTGTAGACTAACTAATTTCAAGGATCTCTAAAATTGATAATTTCTTAGAAAATATTCTAAGAAATATTTTTCAACTTTTACAGTAGTAGAAAAATCACGGAGTTTCAAAAGACCATCTCTTTGTTTAGGACAGAACTCAGAGTTGTATTCATGTAAAAAGTCTGAATGTGCTTTTACTTTCTGGATTGGAAGGTTTTACTTCAATCACATGCATGCTTGTGTTTACTTTTTCTTCTATATTTGCAATAAAATGCAACAAGAAATCCTGGATATTAACTATGTGAAAATATTATTTTGGAATTCTAAGAAACATTCTGATGAGCAAAATATAAAGTAAATCTCTATAGTGACAGTAAGCTCTAAATAAATATTTACCAAATTACACTTTATATTTTATTCAGAAGTGTTATTTCTAAAGGGAAAGTTGTTCATGCTCTATGTTTTGTCTCAGTTTTATAGTAGTGATCATTTGTAAATTTTTGAATATATGTATGTACATAATTTCCTGATGAAAATACAGAATTCAGATGTCCTCTAACAAATAAGGAGTGAAGTGAAAGCCAGGAAGTAAAAAAGAAATTTAACTCTAACAACAAAATAAAAATGAAAGATTATGTTGGTAGAATTATACATTTTAATTTTAAAATATTTATAAACCAGAGCTAAAAATTATTCTCTATTTTTAGTTCTGAAAGCTTACTAAAGTATATTCATAATTCTTTTTTTTTTTTTTGGCACTGGAAATTGAACCCAGGGTCACTTAACCACTGAGCCACATACCTAGCCCTTTTTAATTTTTTATTTTGAGAAAAGGCCTTGCTTAGTTGCTTATGGTCTCAGCTAAATTGCTGAGGCCAGCTTTGAACTTGCAATCCTCCTGCCCAAAGCCTCTGAGATTACAGGCGTGCACAACCATGACTGTCCAATGTCAGTAGATTTTCAAAGGAACACACTCCATCAATTTTCCTCCACAAAGGCACATAGACACATGGTTGCCAATTCACAGGGTGAATGGAAGGGGAAGGATCTGCCAAAGACAAAATTATTTAATGCTTATTAAAATATAGTAAAGCAAACTTTATTTGTGACCATTGAGATTGACCACAGACCACCACTCAACTCTTGAGTTCAGACTAAATACAGGTTGGACAAGTGGGAACTTATAGCCAAAGAGCAGAGTGTAGGTCAGCAGATGGAAAATTATTAAGAGGAAACATCAGAAACAAGGGGTTTCTGGATAAACTGCCCTAACAGAATTCTTACTAAACATTAGACATCATCATGTAGGGAAACCTGATCAAATATCAAGGGCTACCAGATATGAAGAGTAGGAGAATCTTACTAAAACTGGATTTTATCAGGACATGAACAGTTGGGCCTGGGAGAAATTCGAGTTAAGCAAAAATCTTTGTCAGATCATACTGTGCTCTAATAAGGAAGCAGTGCCAATGGTCATAGCTTAGGAAGGTGATTTGGAGGTACAGTCTATGGGTTATTGTTTGGAAGAAATCGCCCAATATTTAATTCTATTAGGAGTATAAAAAGCAGGAGAAGAAGCAGCTAAGCTGTCCTTTTAAAAAAAACACTGTTTGTTTCCTGTCACATTGACCTGATGGACCTCAGTCTGACTGAGTTCCACTTCAAGTTCAGCTGCTTGAAGTCAGGATAATGTGTGTCAGGCAGGGAAAGTTGGACTTCAATATAAATCCGGGTATGACTCACTCCAGTCTCTGAGATTTTGCTCAGAAGCAGGCAATTTCTGTTTTGGGTTTTACCGCTCCTAGCACACATACTTTATAGTACTTTAACGGTACTTGGAATGACCTTTTTATGTTTCCTGTATTTTACCTTGCCTTTTGACCATTTTATTATTGAAAATGCTTACATCATTGCTACTGTTGAACATTTTGGTTTATAAACCTTTCATCAAATTCAGAAGAAAATTCAGAAAAACATTATAGCTTTAAATTACTATTTTTCTCAAGACATTCCAAAATGTATTTATTGGAAATAAATATCTCAGAGCTGGGATTGTAGCTCAGTGGTAGAGCACTTGCCTCGCATGCGTGAGGCACTGGGTTTGATCCTCAGCACCACATAAAAATAAATAAATAAAGATATTGTGTCCATCTACACCTAAAAAAAATTTTTTTAAATACTTAAAAAAAAAGAAAAGAAATATCTCAGTCACTCTTACCTATAGATGACTATCTAGCCCAGAATTGCTATTCAAATCATTTTGGTCAGATAAATTTTTCATGGGAAGTTGTATGTATTGGGATGCATAGATGTTTTCATGAAAATTGCACTACTACCAAAATACAGAGAGGTATCTTTTTTTCCTTCAAGTACATTAGGAAGCATCATTTTTATATTATATGTACAAAGGAGCAAAAAAGGGGGAAAATGGTATTTCTTTAATCTGGCCGACTTGTCAAATAAATTTCTTTAAAAATCTTTTAAAGTAAGACTAGCCTTGGGACTTTTAGAAAAACAAGAACATTTGTACAATGAGAGAGAGACTCAATATGATAAAGATATAAGAAGGCAATGATTGTAATTTTTCACTTTTCTATGAGATATCTGTGGTATCTGCCAGCCAGTCAGCAGGGAGACCTGTTCTGCTCAAGAGTTGTACAGAGAAGAGCAATCTATTCTGCTCCAAAATAGCTAAGCAGGCCAAGCTTCTCATGTCCTAAAATATCAACCCTGATAGGTTTTTCTGGATTATCTAAGACTTCTTCAATAGTCCCTGGTAAAAACAAGGTAAAATCATTCTAGAGGATATCTTTTATTGCTACTCAAGTATTTGAAGTTCTTACTTTAAATTTCAATACTTTTCTTTAAATTTTTCTTGGTATAATGGTGATCAGATAGAGATAATTAGGAATAACAAGTTTTTGGTTCTAAATCTTGTTAATTAACTGAGAAAGTTTTACAGAACTCTGCATTTAAAGGAGTCTGCTTCATTCATAATGAAAAATACATGTTCTATTGGGAAATGCAAAGCAATAACTTAATGCTGTCTGGACCAGGAAAACACTGTATTTATTGACTTATTTATTTATATATGGGTTTAAATCATGTAGCTACTTTATGGTTGGAGGAGCTTTGAATGGAACTTTCATTCTTCTCCAACTTTTTTATTTTTTATTTATTTTTTTTCGATACTAGAGATAGAACCCAGGAGCACTTTACCATTGAGCTACATACAAGGTCTCACTGAGTTGCTCAGGGTCTAAGTTGCTGAGACTGGCATTGAACTTTTAGATTGCCCTGCCTCAGCCTCTAGAGTCACTGGGATTACTTTTAAACATCAAGAAGTTTGCAGGAGAAATAGAACTACGTTTAAACACATGGTTGTTATTTCAGCATGTTTATTAGTGAAACCAATCAACTGAATTACAAACATTGTTTGAAGGGCAACCTGACATAATAAAAACAGCACAGGCTTTAGAAACAACTCAGTCCCTAGTTATATCCTTGATTTATATCCTCTGTCTTCCCCTTAGGGATCAAGTAGTCTTGGGCCAGTCACTCCCTCTCTCTGAGCTTCATCTTCCAGACAGGAAAACAAGGCTGAGAAATATGCATTTTTAGGTTCAACTGTATCCAGCTGCAGAGGGGGAACAGATGACGCCCCAAATGTTAATTAGATCTTGCTTAACAGAGGGATTATTTTCAGAGCAACAAGTAGGGAAATCAGTGCAGAATGTTGACGCACCCAGCTGTTAGCCCCTGAGGCCCCAAGGGGCAAGGGGCTGTTAGAGCCCGTTGGCATAATCCATGGGCTTTGGGAGGTCATGGAACATGTGAGGTAAACAGGGAGGTGGGAATGCGTGATCTTCCCTTTTTCTCCTGTGCTTTGAGGTCTGGCTGGTGCCTCCAATGGGCTGAATGCAAGAGGAATCAAGTGGACCACAGAGCAAGTGATGTCCACTCCCAGTGTCCTGGAGCAGAGGCACCAGGGAGAGGTGAGAGGGAATCGAAAAGAGGCACATACTGAAAATGGTCACCACAATGGCATATATTAAATACCTACTCTGTAACAACAAAAAGCTACCTCCTAACCCCTCTGTCCCTATGTCTTGCTGTGTAGTAAAGTTTCTCCAAACCTTTGATAAATCTCATACTTGTGCATTGTTCTCACATGACATTTTTTTTCCCTTAGTGAAAATCAACATCAGAGGCTCAGTTTCATATTTGGGTGAATGCTACAGCAGAGAGAAAACTGCAAGATTCGGAACAGAAAATAAGACATCAGCAGTGTTAGAGGATGCTAGAGCCAAAGGACCTGAGGACACAAGACTCCTAAGGAGCCAGAGAAAGTTTCTTCAGAATGTTGTTTGGATATTCTGCAAACAATGAAAGGGTTTGTTTTTGGTTGTTTTGGTTTTGGCTTTGCTTTTTGAGAATCCTAATTTTGACACACGGGGATGGCAGACTAGAACAGCAGCAAAACAGTGACTGAGAGGGTTAATCAAGTGTGAAATCAGAATAGACAGGGTGGTTGAAGAGGTATCTGTCCCACTTGGGATCTGAGAAGGTAGAACACAAATTTCAAGTCTGCTGGAAGGAGGTAGGAGGCTTCTGGGATGAGCACAAAGGACTTTATTAGCAGGAAGCAGCACAAGTACCAACATATTTGTCCCAGTTTTTCTTGACCTCAAGTCTCATAGGAGTGATGTGAATGGACCTAGTAGATATCTGCACGTATGGTGTGCTGCATTTCTGAACTTAGAGAACACAATGTTTGTGTAATATGCAGTAAGCATATTCAAAGTTTGTTCCAGAGAGAGACACTGTCTCTATCTTTCAAGGCATTTCACTAGACAAATATTCATGAAAAGATTATCCACCGCAAAAGATAGTCAACTTCACTAAAAAGACATGCTGACACATAAGAGGTTCCTGAAGAAATGTGTCCCTTGGGGAGAGCTCCCTTGGCTCCCAGGCAAACCTAGACATATTGGACCAAGAGTGACTTGGCATTTTGACAAGACTATGTATCGCAAATCATGATCCCTATCATACATCTGCTCTATGTAGACATTATCATTCATGCAGGATATGGGAAAGACAATTGTAATAATTTGATATTGATCTTGTAGAATCTAGATATCAATATGTGATAGCTGCAAAATGAAAGAAAAGACTGACAACCTGAACAGAATCTTTGAGTCCTTACCAGCTGACTACTTCTGCCCTGTCAAGAGAAGAAGAAATGCCCAGGAGACATTCTGGAGTGAGTTATGGTGATTGTAATTATAAGGATTTTGGTCCAAATTCCAGTGCCATTTTTTGAAGTGCTGAATTGGATTCAGATGTTGTCTCCTTAACCCTGCCTACTCTTTCTAAGGCTGCTGGTCTGTTGTAAGTTGGTGGCAACTCAAGTTGTGTTTTATCACAACAGACTTTCAAAGAGAGGCGCTCAACAGTGAAAGGAACCCAGGGTGAATCACAGAGCAGGCTCCGAATGAACAGGACCCTAAGACAATGGCTTGCCAGTGCACCAGACTTTATTTCAAGAGTTTCCAGCTGTCAGGCTGCTCACTGGGACCTGACATCCCCTTTAGCTCTCACACTGATTTTAGAATAAGACTAGATGTCAATTCTTAATAAAAGAGAATTCACATAAAAGAACTAGATTACTGGCTTCTGTTGGGAAAAAAAAAAATAACTTCAGGCCTACATTTTTCACTGGCAAAATTTGGGCTGCTCTGTAATTCACAGTAGCCAAGCTATGGAACCAATCTAGGTGTTCTTCAGCAGATGAATGGATAAAGAAAATGTACATATATGCAATGGTCCATTAGCCATGAAAAAGAATGACATTATGGCATTTGCCTGTAAACGGATGGAACTGGAGAATTTCATGCTAAGTGAAATAAGCCAGGCCCCAAAAAGTCAAAGATTGACTGTTTTCTCTGATATGCAGAAGTTAATCCAAAAGGCAGGGAGAGGAGAAAACAAAAAAAAATGGAGAGGGAATTTTATCAAAATAGAGGAAAGATCAGTAGAATAGATGAAGAGGGTTGGGGGAGGAAAGAGGGACAGGAAAATGGAAGAACAATGGAATGAACCTGACTGTACTTTCATATGTACATACAAGAATATAACATGGTGAATCCCAATATCAAGTATATCTACAAGACACTAATTTAAAAAAATAAATAAGTTGAAGGAAGATCAGTACTGTAGACGGAAGAAAGCAGGGGGTGAAGGGGAGTGCTGGGGATTGAATTAGAGGAAATTATATTCTATGCTTTTATGATTAAGTCAAAATGTGTCCTAATGTTCTATATAACTAAAAAGAATCAATAAAATATATAGAAATATATATATATTTTAAATTTTTAAATTTTGGGCTGCTCACTCAAGTAAATCCAGTGACTTTTTCACTTGGTGACAGTTACTATCACATTGTCCCTTAAGTAGTGAAGTATGAAAATTTACCATTTTTCACATACTTGTGCTCTTTCCTTACAGTCAAATTATGTTCTGGTTTGCATATGAAGTGTCCTCCAAAAGCTCTTGTTGATGCAGAAATATTTGGAATAGAATAATTAGATTGTGAGAGCTGTAACCTAAACAGTCCATCCTAGTTTGAATGACGGGTGGTAAATGTAGGTAGGCGGGACCTCCTGCACACACACCTCACCTGGAGGAGGAAGAGGTGGGTCCCTGGGGGCATGCCCTGGAAGGGTGCATCTTTTGTGTGCCCCACCCTTCTGCTTCCTGACTGTGCCCTGAGCTGAGCAGATTTTTTCCCCTGGGCCCTCCCTCCAGGATGTGCTGCCTCACCTTGGAGCAATGGAATCTCAGACTGAAACCATGAGCCCCAAATAACCTTTTCGTCCTCTAAGTTGTCTTGCCAGATATTTGGGCCACAGCAATGAAAAAACTGATGAAAACAAGCTGTGTATTAGAAATTGCTTCTCTGATCTGGCTTAGCAGTACAGTCCCTCCAGATGTCTGAGTCTACAAAGCCCACTTTAACCTGTTTTTGACTCTGAAAGGCAATCACTGGTACCAAAGCCAGTAGTGGTTCTTACCATGACCCAGGGTGAAGCTTTGACTTCCTGCCAGAGGATGAAATGAGCACTCACTGGATTCCATCCTGCAGGGGTGGAATGTGGGCTCTGTACTGGGTATAGAGGGGGCACAGTAGGACCTGCATTTCTGTTGAAGAAGGAAGGTTCATTAGGACAGTTTCTTAGTTTTTCATCATTTGCAAGAGATACATACCATCCTCAAAAAAGAAAGTATTCTCCCTGGCTCGAGTTCACTGTTTAACTCTTGAATGAAAATCTTAGGAATCTTTCTGATTCTATTGATGCTTCTCTGTCTTATCTTTCCATGTTTTCCATAATTTTGATGTAAGAAACAGCCATGATTTGATCAGTAACGTTCTGCTGCATCCACAGAGGGAGTGGGAAGCTTGGGATGTAGCCTAGATTAGCTTCACTAGCCGTCCACCCACAGCACATCTGTCACTGGCCCTGAGCCTGTGAGCTAATCAGAGTCATATTGGACCAGTGCTGTTGTCCTGAGTTTATGAAATTCTCATCTACATCAAAGCTCATTGTTATAACCTCCCACCACATATAGGTGCTGTGCACCTTATTGTAAGTTTTCAGTACAGAATTCAAATTTAAAGTGGAATAATAGGTACAATAATTTAAAAATGAAGGCAGCAGTATTTACATCAGAGTAGTTGCCTGTAGGGATGAGGCAAAGAAGAGAGCTGTATTGTTATGACTACAGTATGGTGAGGCTTAAAATAGTCCCTGATATAACAAGATGCCAAGAAAATCAGGGGCATGTGCTCCTGTTAAATATTCAAAGTTTAATTTAAATATCAAATAAATCTCTTTTTTATCCAAGTATAAACTTGTACAAATAAAATTAAAGGGCTATCACTGAAGCCTGTGTGAGATGTGGTGGGGAGTCAGGACTAAGTCTCAGGACCAGAAGGTGGCAGCAGTGAGCTGAGATTACAGGCTGGATTGGTGCCTTGGTTCCTGGAAGGGTAGATAGCAGCCACCCAGCAGGAACAGAGTGATCTGGATAATCAAGGGGTAAGTCTAGGCCCTTAACCATGGCTTGGGAGTATAGAAGCCCTGATAATCAGGGGACTTTGTGTGCTAAACTAGAAGTATGAAGACTCATTCAGTGATCATGTTGGTAGACTTCAGATGGAGGATCCCAGAGGTGCAAGTCAGATGGAGGGTAATGCCATAAATAATTCTGTCACTGTGGTCTATAATTAACAGCTGAATTTGTAAGCACTGTATCAGGGTTCTTGTCTTTTGAATGTCTGGAGACCTTTTATGTTGGATCTTTGAAGGAAAGGGCTATGATTGACACTAAACAAATTATCTTCCTTAAAATGTGAGGCCTCCACTTAGCATTTCAAAAGAGTACATAAAAATGTCTAAGGTAAAAAGGTATCATCTTATAGATTCATAAAAAAATGTTATCAATAATGACATGTGGCACTTAAAGGATGAAAAAGAACTATTAGAACTAAATAGACCTATTAGAACTAAAGAACTATTAAAAGAACTAATTTTTCCAAAGAGCACAAACAGGAAAATTAAGCTTGTTAAGTAAACCTAAAACTGTTTGAAAACTAAGCATGTTTTTTAAAAATTTCAGTTTTCTGTGTTCCAATATGTCAAGCAATATATTGTCCTGAAAAATAATGTGTGTGTGGGGGGGTTGCTATTACCTGTGAAGTGTTTATGAAATTGAAATTCAAAATAGAAGTCCTTGCTGTATCATGGAGCTTGCACTGGCAACAAGAGCTTAACCACACAGCAGGAAATAATTCAAAAGCTTCTTTAAAATGCAAGTTATCTAAAGAAAGATGTTCTAACAGAAATGCAAACAGTTGAATGTAGCATAAGTTCTCCTTAGTAAATAAGCTTATCAAATAATTCATTTGTTAATTTCTTTATCTTGTGGTAGCTGATGTAATTCTTTATCCATGACAAGTGGCCAGTATGTGCTTGCCTGTAGAACCCCATGTTGTGAAATTATGACTGCAATGTTAATTGTTTGCAGCATCACAGCATTAGCCTGGGTCACCTGCCATCTTCAGGCATCTTCAGGTGTTTGGTTCAGGTGACTCTAAATGGGGTCAGTCTCAGAGGAACAACTCTGACAGGCACTTTCCGTCATGTGACATGATTTAATATTTCTTCTGAAGCAGATGATGATGGTTTGATTTTATAAATGAAGATACTAAGGTTTGTGTAAGTTAAGCACTTCCCTTAATCACATAATAAGTAGCAGAGTTAGGATTAAAACTCCTACATTTCAAAGATTTCAAGTCTTTCCACCTGGTCAGGAAAATCGAAACACCTAGCTTATGGGCATTTTCTTTTCTGCAACCCTAGTAGACACACTAACTGATCTTGGTACTTTTTCCAGCTAACCTAGACTTGTCCTACTTAACATGATAATTAAGGTCCAAACTTCCAATTAATTATATGTATCATTCCAGTTGAAAACTCTTGGTCAATTTTTTATGACTACATTATTATTTTCCTTAATATATAATGAATAATGCTCTTATAGCTGAACTTACAATCAAGCCAGAGGTAAGAATGAAAATAGTATATACTTATGGCTAGAATTATCAGAGGGAAAGAAAGGGAATAAAGAAGCTCCTGAAAGAAAGAAATTCTATCTTAAGAATTCTACTTATATATGAAAATGTTAAAAAGAAAAATTTCTCAACAAGTCTTAAAAATTCCTCCCAGGGAGAAGAAAAACATGAATATAAGCTACCCGAGCTAGAAGGTAGAATGTTAATTGTATGGATTTACAGGAGATAAATGAACCAATAAAAAAGAAGATGAAAAGAAAAAAGAATTACATTGTCCAGCATGAAAGAGAAAGAGAGAGAGAGAGACACTCAGACAGACAGACACTCCCTCAAGAGGAGATATGCAAGAACCCTTTGAGAGTTTAAGGCATATTGTGTCTTTCTAATCCTATTAGGACCTGCTGAAATGTTTGAGTGAGAGTTCTGAATCCTGGGTATTTGGATTCCACCAAAAATGGCCTTAGCCACAGGTAGTTTATTTGGCAGGTGAATCGAGGGAGCAGAAGTGAAGAAATGAAGCATGTGGGAAGGGAGGTTTAGGGAAATAACTAATAAAAGGAACTTTATGAGCTGGTTACTACTGTGGACAAATGTGCTTACTGCTCCAGGGACCGCCTAAGGAACCACATGCTACCTTCTTCAGAGATTTTACACCACAGATCAGGAAGCTAGAATGATTCAACACCAAGTCTGTTTACCCTGGGGTAAGGACTGTCCTCAGAGGCACTAATGCCCTTCGCTCTGGGCCTGTGTTAGCTGGGTGGTTTGTCCAGACTGTGGAGAACGCAGGTGACACAGGTGGGAAATGGCAGTGGGCATGGGGCAGGTCGGCACAGCTGCTGACACCTGGGCAGACCCAGGAGACTGAGGGGCACTGCAACCCCTCCCTGCCAAGTGGTAGTCCCCCCCCCCTTTTTTTTTCCTTCTGGACTAATTGGCATAGGATTTTGTTGATTATTAACATCAAGGCTGAAATTTGAGAGCCACCTAAATAAAACATTAGCCTTCTATGATTGTGTACAATTTTAAATTAATATTTCATTGTGATTATTTGCATTTTCATGCTATTTGAGTCTGTAAGTGGAGAAAGGCATATTCCTTTGAAGAAAACAGCCAATGAATTTAATGCACTCATCTTCAATTTAAGGATGAAGCAGTTTGATATTTACATTTAAAGAATTATCAGAGATACGTCCCATATGTAGAATTTATTTGATATAGAAAATATTCTGATATGAGGGAATATAATTGTAGGAAATTATTCTAAATTAATTAGAAGAGGACAATTATACCTATTGTATTTCTTAAGTTAAAATGCTAACAGGTAGAGCTCCTTGATTCTCATTTTAATTATGTCAGTTTTAATTAGTGTATCAAGTGGTATGCAGACTACAAAACATTTGAATATTGTGTATTTTAAGTAGGGTAACAAAAGTCTTTTATTGTATTGAGATATTAACATTTACACATTTAAAAAATATATTTTATAATTTAGGAAGGAGCACATATACAAATTAATGGTCTTGAATAGTGAGATTTTGTATTACTTTGCCTTCTGACTTGGTGAAAAGGCCTGGCAATAGGTAAGTCTTGTACTGTGTGAGCTAAATGAGTTTTCCTTTTTTTTTTTTTTTTGGAACCCTGTATTGCCTTTGGACAGTTCATTTTAACATCATCAACACATTTCTAAATTGGACTTCTCTGCAGCATACACATTATGGGAGTTTTTTCACTTTAGTTCTGCACTTTAGTTTTAGCCAGGGAAACCCTACATCTCTGCTTTAAAAAAAAAAAAAAAGCATTAAATCAATAATGTTGAAGTCCAAGTAAGTTGATGATATTCTTTCCTCTGGTATCAAGATGTCTATTTCTGTTTCCAAAATGTTTTGTTTTCTAAATTGAACTAATTGTTGTGATTTATTTTTAGGATAGAGTCATTTCTTTGATTAATCAAAGAACATGTGTCTCTGTATGTAACATATTCATAGTGTTTACAGCACAGTTTTCATGACTATAAAAATTTTGATTTACAAGTATAGTTGTAAGGAATATGTAGGATGAATAGGGAAAACAAAATGTGTGGAGCCAGGTACGGTGGTGCAGGCCTATCATCCCATCTATTTGAGAAGCTGAAGCAGTAGGATCGCAAGTGGAAATGAGTCTGAGCAACTTAGCAAGAACCTGTCTCAAAATAAAAAAATATATATATATTAGAAAGGATGGGGATGTAACTCAGTGGAAGAGCACTTGCCTAGCATGTATGAGGCCCTAGGTTCAATACCCAGTACTATGAAAAAAAATGTAGATTTCTTTTAAAGACTACATAAAAGTTAAAAATGTAATTATAGACAAAATGAAAAGAGAATAAGGACTAATCACAAAAGAAGCTGAGGGAAGAATCTAAGGGAATTACTATAACAACATAAGGAAGAATGAAAAAGCATGAAAGAGCCAACATCTTTGTGTCTATAGCTACCTTTTATTTTGTTGATAAAAAGAAATTATGGAAGTGAAAGCAACTGTATTTTTCCTTGATTATCTCTGAATTCTTTACCACCCAATAATTTTTATATATAATATAGAGGCTTGTTTTCTAATATCGAATCACTTTAAAACAGCTATATGAATATTTATCCAATTTGAAGGGCAGGTATGGGATAGACTCACTAAAATATAGACTATATATAAAGTCTATTAAGTATGCTTTGGGAAACGCTAGGTAATCTCTCAAATATAAAGATGTTCAAGTGATGTGTAGAGATGACAATTATCCATGCTAGGGAAAATAGAACAATAGTAGTAGCTAAGAGAGGGCTTAAAAATTCATCCCCTAGAGAAGTTTAATCTTAGAACTTGCCATCAAATTTAGAATAATTATTTGCAATGGACTGACACCATATAGCACACATAACATTTACTTTAAAAGGAACTCCAAAGATCTTAAAAATAAGGAGCAATAATAGTTCTATGTGACTGTTGATTAACAGAAGCAGAACATATACGTAAAACGCCCCAGAGAGAGAAGTAACTGTCATTTTAAATGTTACCATTGATCTAAAAGGCATAAAATTAGATGCTTAAAACTGTGGTTGTCTAATGCCATGAGCCAGGTCTCACAAGTGGGCTATTCAGTTGAGCAGACTCAGGGTTTGACAGCAGAAATTTGTTTATTGAAAAATGGTTATTTTTTTAAAAGCATGAGGTAGATCAGCTATTTTATTTTAGGTATATGTTGACAAGACAAATGACAATGTGGTTTATAGGGAGAAGCTGCTCAAAACTAGAGTAGGAGTGAGAGTATAAGGGGTCATATTGGAAGGCTGTCAGCAAGAAATATGTTATGGAGGGCTTTGAAGGAAGGAAGGTTGATGTTAGCACAAAACTAGTTTATTTCAGGAGGAGGAGAAATACAATGTGCAGTGTCAGAGGTTTAAGAGCATTATGTGTGGAAATCATGACCCATAAATAGAAAAATAAAAGTCTGTAAGAGAACAGGTAAAAATGAATATAAAACATCCATGATGGATTATTTAAATATGTCAGAAATTATTTACCTAAGATGTTGAGTGCTGAAGTAATCAAACTTATGGATAAAGAAAATGATTCTCATAGTGTGTAGAGAAATTTACTTACATAAAGGAGTTTATTAAGACATGTGGGCACACATGATTTCATTTTTAAATGGAGCCAATAAAAGGGACTTTATTTTCCCCTCACAATACTTTCAAAGAGTTGGCCCTCTGCATGGGGTATACATAAGGGTTAGGGAAATTGCTACATAAAGAGTATTAATTTGTGGAAGGAAGGAGATTCTGGAAGTTAGATAAAGTTTGAGAGACATAAGTAAAGTTTATATTTTGTTTCTTTTTTTGTTTTTATTTATTTATTCTACCTAGGTATACATGATAGCAGAATGTATATTTTGGATATTATTTGATTTCAAGAGGTTTTGGAGGATTCAAGTATGTGTGTGTGTGTGTGTGTGTGTGTGTGTGTGTGTATTAAAGACTTTTAATTCAGCTCTTATTTGTATTTTATACTTTGAAAATATTGTTTGTTCAAGTACCAAATTATGTGCCAATTTAATAATATATTCAATATCCCTTTCATATGAAACATTGCTCTTCTTTCTTAATAGCTATTTGTCAACTTTTCATCACTGTGACCAAAACATTGACAGGTACAACTTAAAATAGGAGTTTAGGCTCACAGTTTCAGACATTCAGCCCATGGTTGGCTGAGTCTATTACTTTGGATCTGAGATGAAGCAGAACATCATGGCTGTAGCGCATGGCAGAGGAAAGCTGTTCGGCTCATGGCATCCAGGGAGGAGAAAGAGAGAAAGGCCAGGAATAAGATGTCCAAAGTCACACTCCCAGTGACCTACTTTTTCTAGCCATGTACCATGTGCCTACAGTCACCACCCAGTAGTCAATCCAAATTATTAATCCATCAAATGAGGTTACAACTGTCATAATCTAATCACTTCACCTCTGAACCTTCCTGCATTGCCTAACGCATGATTTTCTCGGAGAACACCTCATATCCAAATCATAACAATAACATTTCTTTGCAGTGTCAGGGTCATTAAGACCATGCTGAATAAATGCCAACACTGATAGTTAACAATCATTTCCTAGTGCTTATTCTGTCTAGACTCTGTTTTATTTATTTATTTATTCTTTTCTCTGTATCACTCAGTCCACAGGGAAAGCATACAAAGAAAAAGTCAAATAATCAGTTTTAAATAGCTTGAATTTTCTAGTTCAGGAATTCAAACTTGAATTGGATTCCACACCTACACTCTTACACTGCTCTGAGTTTTGACATTTTATCAAAACTTCTTTGAATGTCTCTCAATGTAATCAAGAAAAAGTTATATAAAATGTACACTTGTATCTATCATTTATCCAGTGATTATTTGTTATGCACTGCACAAACTCTTTATATTTCTTTATTCAAATAACTCCACTGGATGTTAAAAAAAAACAGTGAAAAAGACAATGAGTTCAGCGAGGAAATAAGTGAAATAAGTGTAGCCAGATTATCAGTATATGGAAGAATTAGGAAAGGGCTAAAGGGTAGGTTTTCATTCTACCAAAAACATTTACCCATTCACTAGAAAAGTCAGAGAGGATGATGACGTCAGTAACACTATTTATATCACAAATGGATCATTTGTTGTACAATTTTTGTAATTATACCTAATTAGAAAGATTATTGTGGGAAGCCATAATGTTTAAGTGTTGTGATAAATTAAAACACATATAAAAATACAAAACCTTCATTAGCTATGGAAATGCCACTTTCAATATTCTAAAAATCCTCATTTCCACATACTTTTTAAATGTATAACTTGAATAATTACAATTCTGACCTAAAACACCTATAGAAATTTGTAGAGAACAAGCCAATTTGTTTCTTATTTGGTGAATTTAAATAAACATATTTTCAGCCAGGTACAGTGGCACACGCCTGTAATCCCGGCACTTTGGGAGGCTCAGACAGGAGAATCGCAAGTTCAAATCCAGCCTCAGCAACGGTGAGGCACTAAGCAACTCAGTGAGACCCTGTCTCTACATAAAACACATAATAGGGCTGGGGATGTGGCTCAGTGGTCGAGTGCCCCTGAGTTCAATTCCCGGAACCAAAATAAATAAATAAATAAGCATATATTTAAATTCATAAAGCTAAATCTGACATTAGTTTTACAATGGAGGAAAGATTAAATCTTACTAATTCTAATTTAAATTTAAATTTCCAATTAACCGGGCATATTTGAATATAACATAACAGCCTAAGGCAAAGACTTATTTCAGTTGTTCCATCTTTTATAGATTAAAAACTCAGTTTAAATTTTCAATTATGATTACATTCAGATAGAAATTCCAAACCAATTAATTTTCATAGTTTTACTTAGTTATACATATAATGAGTAGAAGTTCTACTATCTGGTACAATCAGAAGTGGAGGTAATAGGAGGCTGGGACTTTGTCTCAGTGGTCGAGTGCTAGCCTAGCATATGTAAGGCAATGGGTTCAATTCCCAGCATCACATAAAAATAAATAAATAAAATAAAGGTATTGTGTCCATCAACAACTAAAATTTTTTTTAAAAAAGAAGTGGAGGTAATAGATTAAATATTTGAAAAAATGTTTATAGGAAGGAACATTTAAAAATAATGTGTAAGCCTTAGATATTTTAATTCAAGCATATTACTGCACATGTATATGCCAATATTTTTGATTCTGGCCCAAGACTTTTTATTTAAATACAAGTCTTCTAGTTGAATATCATTTAATCTTTCTTGTACCACCTGCATCACAAGTATATCATTTACAATTCTATTTTGGTTTAATTTGAAGTTGACACTAAAAGAAACTCATAAAGTCATCTGAGTAAAACATCTTTCTAGAACATTTTTCCTTCTCACAGTCTTTCAAAATGATGTCCCTCACCTAATTCAATAGTATTTTAAAGTGACTTACTTTCCAAAGAATTTCACTTCATTCTCAAAGAAACAATAACCCTCAGTTTGTACACGTTTATTCACATACTGCTTATTTGAACCTCATATGAATTAATATAGAAAATACATTGCATAATTAATAAAGTTAATATAAAAGATTAGGAAGAAGGCCAGTGATAATAACCAGAAAACCACTTGAGAAATAGCTGAAGAGCATAAGAGAACTAAATACCAGCCATGCTCCTCCAGATAGGTGGTTTTTTCCAAGGGAAAGGGAATTTCTATAATATGGTCAGTTACTTAGATCAGGTTAGGTTAGGAAGTTGTTAGTGTTATTTTTCATGATATTTGATGGTATCTTTGTTAGTCAGATTTCTGTCACTGTATGAACGTACCTGAGAAAATTAACTAAGACAAAAGATTTATCATGGTTCATAGTTTCAGAAGTTTCAGTTCATGATTGTGTGGCTGCATTGCTTTGGGCCTGAGGTGAGGCAGACCATCATGCTGGAAGGGCATGTATGGAGGAGCAAAGCTGCTCACCTCAGGAAACAGAGAAAGAGAGACAGAGAGAGGAAGGGCCAGGAATGAGATATAGTCCCCAAGGGCATGCTCCCAAGGACTCACTCCCCTCTATTGGGTCCCACCTTCTAGTTTCCAACACCTTCCAATAATGCCGTCAGCTATAAACCCGTGAATGGATGATCCAGGGATGAAGTCAGAGCCCCATGATCCAGTGAGTTTCAAAGAGCCTCACATCTGAACATTGCTGCTTTGAGGACCAAGCCTTCAACCTGTGAGACCTGTGGGGACATTCCTGATCCAACCCATAACAAGACCTGTAGTGTCAGAACTGGTCTTCCTGTTTGACAGCTTCGGTCTTTACAGGGCAGACAGTGTGTACCTGTTTAAGTGAAAGTGAGAACAAGGCACTTGGTTCAAAACCTTCCAGTGCTTTCCATCTTACTGAGCAAAAGTTGAGGACCTCCCACTAACCTATGATGTTTGATGTGATCTGTTGTCGATTTTATTCATTTTCTCCTCTCTAGCAGCACTTTCCCCATGTAAGAGTAATTTTCAAGTCACATGTAGGCTTTCCCTGTTAATGAGTTCTAGAGTCCCCAGGTTGAGCATTTTCCAAAATTAACCTAGGTTTGGAGGATGAAAGAAAGCTATCAACATGATTGTCTCAATTCTTACCAGGGTCCATCAGCCTTACTTTGAGGAAAGTATCACATCCCAAGTCTAATCATTTATATCAATCAATAAGTCACTGGCCCAGCTCCAAATGACAGCACATTCCTTTCTATACGAAGGACAGAAACTGTTAAGATAATAAAAGTTGCTGAAATAATACTTCACTATCCAAACAATAGCAATAGTAAAGCATGAAATCTGTTCAGTAGTATGTATCAGCATGATCTCTTCAACACTGATATTAAAAAAAAAATCACAGATCTGACTGGAAAGTCAATGCAAGATGTTGCAGCAATGGTTTACATGAAATATGTTTCTATGGATTACCGTTCTCCTTCTGGAAGAATTAATCACTCCTTAGTTTACTCAGGACCTGTATATTTTTCTGATTAAATTTTAGAGGACAGAAAACATTTCTCACTCATGTTTGTAAATGCCACATTCAAGTATATAGAATGAATGATTATTTGTGATATTTAGCTATGGAGTTTTACGTATCAAATGTAATTTGATAATTTAATCATTCAAAGTATACTGTAATTTTAATGTAATATAGTATATGTATTGTTCAAAAATTATAGCACATATTTTGTTCAAAAAATTTATAGTATATATATATATATATTTTAGTACCAGGGATTGAACTCAGGGGTGCTCAACCACTGAGCCCCATCCCCAGCCCTATTTTGTGTTTTATGTAGAGACAGGATCTCACTGAGTTGCTTAGCGCCTCATCATTGCTGAGGCTGGCTTTGAACTCGCAATTCTCCTGTTTCAGCCTCCCAAAGTGCTGGGATTACAAGCATGAGCCACCACACCCAGCACAGCATAAATGGAGAAACAAAAAGTAATTGAAAAATATATATGCAAACTAATTCCCTTATAGATAATTGTCCCTGGGAGAAAATATGAGAAATAGAAAACTGAATTCACTATGCAAGAAAGTCATTGATTAAAATAATACATTGAAAAAACTTCCTGTTAAATTTCTTAAATATGGTAGCTAATCTTCCAGCTACCTTTGTAATGATCTCACTTATATTATTAAGCTATCATGATCAAGAAATGTGGAATAAAAAGGCCACGTGTGACTTCTGTTTGAGACACACATTCCTGTTCTTTCATGGGCAAAATTATGGGACTTTACAGGTTTATCGGGCATTCGTTCTTTATTCATCTCGGATTCCTCAAAGATTGTCTTTCATTTATTATGACTAATAAGAGAAAGTGCACGCTATAAATTATGGGGGAAAAAAATGCACGGGAGTGGGGAAGTCACAGCTCTGCAACTCATATGCAGAATGTGATCCAGAGGGACTGTTGCCCCCTACAATCCTCTCACTCCCTTATTTGTGAAATAAATAAGCAAGGTGGATTAAATAATTCTAATTTTTAATATTGGGTCTTTACCTAGACAAGTATAATAATGGCGGCAAGATGGCAGCCACTAGAAGTTTAGCAGTTGAATGATGGGGTATGATTTGCTTTTAGAAGGTCACTCTGGCCATTGTAAAGAGATTCAACTGTAGGGAAACCAGAATGGGATCAGGTGAGTACTTGGAAAGCTACTGCAGGTGTCCAGTTGACTGGTGACCGTGGCTGGACTTCACCAGGTAGAGATGGATCTCAGGAGACATGGTCAGCCTTAATCAACATGTTGGCCAAAGAGGTAACAAAAACTTGACAATAAATTAAAAGCAAGGTGTGAAAGAAAGAGAAGTTTATAGTCTGTGTAATAACCATGTCCTGAGAAGTTAATAACAGGACTAAAGATAATGCTAATACTCACTTACAATTGTACAATGTTTACTATATCTCAAAACTATTTTTCATATAGTACTTAATTTATCCTCAAAACCAAGTTATGAAACAGGAAGTATTTGCCTCCTTCACAGATGGGGCAGATGAGGAAGAGAGCAGTTAGATGGCATGCCCAAGTTCCCACACTCTTAATTTATGGAGAAGCTGAGTGACGAACTAAAGTTATCTGGTTTTAACATCCACCTCCTTATCTAATGTGCAACATGACCTTATAAAGCAGGGACAGGGGTCGTATTTTCTGGGAGAGAAAACAGGATATTTATTTTAGACATGTGAAGATATTCTTCTTTACATGGGAATATTAACTCTAAAATATTTCATGGAATTAGAGGATGGTTATGTATTTCTATAATATCTGATATATCCCTGCTGATATTCTAGACTTACTCTTTTGATCTGTGAGATTAATGGAGACTCTTTCATTCAGGTTGGTATTTTCCATGTCCAAGTCCAGGGCTAGAAAAGTGCCTTCTAAATAATGAGTATTTATTAATAACAGTTTATCTTTTTATGTTATTACCAAGAGAACAGATCACTCTATGGTTATAATATTTTACCGAATGTGTTACTATATTTGTAGAGGGACACTGATGACTAGAGGTCATATTAGAGGATTCTCTTCCCCACACTCATAGTACCATAGGTAGGCCACCTTCTCCCATAGCACATAGAAGCCTGCTCTCTTCCTTTATTTTTTGATCCTCTTGATCTTGTGAGATCTTTTAGAGCAGGGTGTATCTAGTAATATTTACATCAGGCATACAGCAGGTTCTTCATAAATATTTATAGGAGGAAATGAACTCAGTGTGAAAAAACAGATTTGTGAGTCAAATATAAATAGGCTCGCAATTAACAGAGCAAACAAACAGAAAAGGGATTACTAGGAGTCGTGTAAGAGGCATCAGTAAAACTAAATGAATAACTGCCTGTGATAATTCACTGCAGTGCTTTTTGTTTAGCTGGGTGGTGCATCTTCATTATTCAAAAGGCTTTGTGGTACTAGGATTCCATATTTGATAGTCCTTATGTCCATTGATCAGTTGACTGAGGATTGCCCCAGCTGGCTCAGTCAACTCAAGTAAACAAATCTTATCTTTGTTATTGGGTAATCATTTTTTAAAATTCATAAGTAAAAATAATAACTAAACTTCTACAGTGTTTGCCATGTGGTATGCCTATATAAACCTGTTTAATCCTGTAAAGAAGTCCACAAGGGAGGTATTACTATCATTATATCCATTCTACAGATTTGAAGTAAAGCACATTGGTTAAGTGACTTGCCCAAATTTACCCCACTATAAGAAGCTTCTCAGCCTAGAGACTGTTCAGACCCATGCAGAAGCACACGCTTTGATATATAATAGATACAAAAATATTATCCAACTTACACATGGTATATTGAATATCCATAACAGGCTTTGGTAGATCTTGGCAAGATTTTCAAGTATTAGGCATGTTGCTACATAGTACTTGTCCTAGTGTAATGTCCTACTCTCAATAAGTGTTTTCTAAGAGCAAAATAACAACAGCAACAACAACAGAAACTACATCAGACATCTCCAGCCACTCTGCTAAGGGCATCCATAAATTATGTCATTTAATGTCTCCCAAAACTGGAGATGATCAACAAATGGAGATGAGCAGTATCATCTCCATTTCCATAAGGGGAAGCTGAGGTAAAAGCACCAGTTAGTTACCTGTTGTTATATAGGCTTTTGAGAGAGAGAGAGAGAGAGAGAGAGAGAGACCGAGACCATCAGAAAGAAGGGCAATTGTCCTTCAAGAGTCAGTAACACATTTACTTCACATAAAACCATAGCCCAATAACTGCCTGAATCCTTTTGATGGTTGGGGGCAGGAAATCACTAGATTTAGCAAGAATCTCAAGAAGAATTATAAGGGAACTCTCAGCTTTTAGTATATTGTACTAACTAAATAGCTCACTTACTTATGTCATTGTTCAGGCATTACATGTCTCAGTGGATTCAATTACTGTTACTCTTTAGTGGGCATATAAAAGAAAGAAAAATCAGTCTTGTTTCCATATTGGAACTAATTATCAAATTACTCTCACATAAAATGCTTTCTTAAGGATCCTTTACTTCAAACAATAAATCATTAAACCCAATGATATGGAAAAAAATGTTGGCAAAAATTTTCCTTCCCAGGCATGATGGTACACACATGTAATCCCAACAGCATGGGAGGTTGAGGCAGGAAGATTCCAAGTTTGAAGCCAGTTTCAGCAACTTAGCAAGGCCTTAAGCAACTTTGTGAGACTCTGTCTCAAGCTTCTAAAACAATTAAGAAAGGCTGCAGAAGTGATTCACTGGTAAAGTGCCCCTAAGTTCGATTACTGCCCACCCCCCAATTCTTTTCCTCAATGAATTACAAAATGACAAGAATTTTAATGAATTTTAAGAATCTGGAGTTAGGGACTACCTTTTTGTGTCTATTCTTTTGGAATGGTAACACTGAATTCAAAGCAAACTATCATTCTTGAGTGCCCCTTGTAAACACAAACATTAAAAAGGAAAGAAAGATTGGAAAATAGACAGTATGTACTATGTGAATTATTTGAAACTGGATTAAAAATCTTTGCAATAAGATTTAATTGTATACAACCATTAGAAATATCACCCTAATCACCTGAAATGTCACTTCTCATCTATAATGTGTGATAATAAACACACTTATCATGTAAAATTGTGACAATCCAATGGATGATTTTTTAAAGTGTTTGTTATATAAAAGTTGTATGATACCATTATCAAAAGAATCAGTCTTAGACTTTTAGAGGTGAATGTATATTTTAATTCAAAATTCTGAGTCCTACACGTGTGTTTGCACAGATATCAGCCTCTCCCACAGTCCATTCACATATTTTCACCCTATGTACCAAATATGTTTTCTAGAAACTCCATTTCTGGATTGTGATTCTTTTCCCCAGTATGGCTTGGGATTGTTTTCTGGCTCTCTCTTACATGTCTTTCATATTTCATCAAGCAGATAATAGCTTTTGGTTTCTGCTGGGTGTGAGAAGAGGGGAAACCCTCTTCTAGTAAGCATTGCTAGCCTCTCTAAGATCAGTTGCTGAAAATAGGGAGAGGTCCTGGAGAACCCCGATGGCAGGAGGGATGCAAGAGGATCATAGTAAAGATCCCTTCAGATTCTGTTTGCCAATTGTTCCATTCAGAAGCAGTGATATTTTCTATATTATATAGAATATAATAGATGTGAAAATTTTTCATATAATAGATGTGAAAATTTGTCAAACTTACAGATGATATATTGAATATCCATAACAGGCTTTGCTTTGGTGGGTCTTATGAAGGCTTGCAAGTATTAGCCATGTTGCTACATAGTTCTCATTAAAAGAAGAAGGGAAAAAAACCCTGATCTCTTATAAAAAGACCTTTGATTTTATGTATTTACTACTTACATCACACTAATTTAAATATATTGGAAGTGAGGCCATACCTTGCCCTAGAGCAATGTTAGAGAATGTGGAACATGCTTATTAGAAATAAAACAAACAAATAATAATTTGCTCATAAATTGCTCATGCCACATCTCAGAAATTAGTTCCATTTGGTCTTCTTTCCTTTTTACAAAGGTGGACTTTTCTAACTTGCTGCTCTCTTCTGGCATTAAAAATCAGTACTCTTGTGGAGATTTCTCAAGAAAACTAGGAATGGAGCTACCATATGACCCAGGCATCCCTCTCGTTGGTATTTATCCAAAAGAATTAAAATCAGCGTATTATAGCAATACAGCCACTTCAATGTTTATAGCAGCAAGATCACAATAGACACATTATGGAATATGCCCAGATGCCCATCAATAGGTGAATGAACACAATGGGTCAGTCATAAAGGATGAAATTATGGCATTTGCCAGTAAATGAATAGAAATGGAGACCATCGTGCTAAGTGGAAATCATGCTAAGTGGAAATAAGCCAGTCCCCAAAAGTCAAAGTTCAAATGTTTTTTCTCATATGTGGAAGCTAGAGCAAAATAAGGGAAAGAAGAAGGGATAGGATATCATAAAGATATAGAGAATATCAGTGGAGTAGAAGGAGGAGGTTGAGAGGGAGAGAAGAGGGATGGGGAAGGGGAGGAAATGTGGAATGAATTTAATAAAATCACATTATGTGCATATATAAGTATACCATAGGGGATTTCAACTTTATATATATATATACACACACACATATATGCATGTATATATCATATATAAAACACCAAAAAAATAAATAAATAAAAGGAAGACTAGTAGAGTAGAGAAAGGAGAATAGGGAGAAAGAGAAGAGGAGAGAAAGGGGCAGGAAATGGGGACAGAAATGGAGTAAATCAAATTTCATGCATGCATAATTTTGTCAAAATGAGTCCAACTACTATGTATAACTATAATGCTTGAAACAAAACAGTGCTGCTCTATAAAGATATTTTATTCTTCAAAACATATCTTATCGCCACCAATGGACTATTAGTAATAATTAAGCCTCTAATGATAAGTGATGACAAATTATCTTGGCTATATAATTGTTTATATTTCTTATATGGTTGACATTTTTGCTTTTAAAAATTATATATTTCATGGGTGGCATACTGTTCTTTAGCCATCCTACAATGATACTTATATTAACTAAATTTTTAAAATTTTATTGGAATAACTGGAGCTAGGCCACTTGAATATCCCTGAAGAATGATACCCAAATTATATACTAACAAGACCCAGAGTGCTTCTGGAGATTTTCAAATGACATTCCACTTTTGATTGCATATAAACATTACAATTCATAAAGCTGGGGATGAAGAATCAGTGGTTAGTCGTGGTTGGAGGATTTGGATTCAGAAGTGAATTTGAAAGCCTAGATATGCATAAAATTATTAGTGTATCACAGTTGCTGGCTTTTGGGGGTATTGTTGAAAACCAAATCTACACATTTTATGTTAAAAGAGTGACTTTATTTTGAAAAATGTTTTACTTTATTTATAATGAAACTGTCAAAAAAAAAAAAAGAGAAAGTCAAACTGAAGCATTTTTTATAGCTAGTTCCCATGCACAAAACTGTCAAAAGTTCAGATCGCTCATTCTTATATCTCAATATTTAGAACATGAGCATTCAATGCTGGCAAGTTTGACTCTTGCTAAATACACCCTTTCATTCTCTTCAAAGGTAAGAGTCACTCCCTTTTAAAAGTTCCTCTGATACTTGGTGCAAACCTTAGAGAATATAGACATGTTCCTAGGACCACTGTGCATTTAAGTTTCCACAAAAATGAGACTGTAGTCACAGGATTTTAATAGAAAATGATGTGACAAAATATGATAGTGGGGGCAGTGATATGACAATCTAATCTCTTTTTTTATTCCTGAACATCTATTTAGCAGAATTAGGAAGCATGAAATGTATAGTGCACAAGTAACTTATTAAGGCTACTTGTGGAGGAATACTTTTATGATAGGACAGAGTTTAGAATTTAGGTGTCCTCTAGGATGATAAAAATTGCAAATTGTCAATTATACTATTTTAATGTGATTTTTCCCATACATACATAGTCACTGCTTTTGAACTGAGACCACACAGACTAACTGCCTATATGAATACATTTTCTAATACTATAGTAAAAATACCTAAGACTCAATAACTTTTCAAGAAAAGAGATTTGTTTAGGTCACCGTTTTAGAGATTGAAAGTCTAACTAGCATCATTCTGGCTCTGGTGAGGGCCCCTGAGCTACATCACCTCATAGTGGATGGCATCACAAGGGAATGAATGTAAGAAGGAGAGATCACCTGGTGAGCTGGGAAGCCACTGTGAGGTCTGGGTCCAGGATTGCTCCTTTATAGCATGGAGCTTGAGAACTGGGGTCCCATGGGAACTACTGAAGCACTTCCAAGGGTAGCACCCTCATAACCTCCAACTAGGTTCCATTTCTCAGCTTTTCCTCACTGAGGACTAAGCTCCAAATTATGATCCTTTGGGATACAAACTATCTCAAACTATTGCACTACAAAGACACTTATCCTTATAGGCAAAATTTCGTTTACTGACATAGTCTTCTATACTTTTTCCTTTCTACCCCAAACCCCACTCCTTTCCACACCAAACCCCACTCCCTTCCCATGCCTTCTCTCATCTGACCTTTTTGCTTTATGGGAATAGTTTTTCTCAATGACCTGTTGAACTCCCAATATGATCAGTGTCCAGCTCCTTGTCCTTCTTGCCGTATTTGGCACTTTTTACTTAAAATTTCTTTTAACAACTCTTCCATGTATGTGACCCAGAAATAAGTTTAATCAAGGAAGTTAATGATTTCTACAATGAAAATTATAAAACATTGATAAAAATCAATTGAAGAGGACACACAAAGATAGAAAGACATTCCATGTTCATGGATTGGAAGAATCAAACTTGTAAAAGTATTCATCTTACCCAAAGCAATTTACAAATTCAGTGAAATTCCTATCAAAATACCAATGACTTTCTTAACAGAAATAGGAAAAAATAATACTAAAATTCATATGAAACTGCAAAAGAATCTGAATAGCAAAAGCAGTCTTAAGCAAAAAGAACAAAACTGAAGGCATTATATTACCTGTTCTCAAAACTTACTACAAACTGATAGTGATCAAAACGGCATACTACTGGCATAAAAACCCAATAAGTAGACCAATGGAGTTGAACAGAGAACCCAGAAATCAATCCGTGCAATACAACCATTTGATCTAGAACAAAGGCACCAGAAACATAAGTTGGCAAACAAACAATTTCTTCAATTAATGATTATGGGGAAATTGGAGATCCATATGAAGGAAAAAGAAATTAGACCCCTAGCTCTCACAATAACCAAAAATCAACTCAAAGTGGATCAAATACCTAAATGTAAGACCTGAAAACATGAAAATATTGAAAGAAATTATAAGGAAAACACTTCAACATGTTGGTATAGGCAAGGATATTTTGTAAAAGACTTCAAAAGCAAAAATAGACAAATGGGATTATGTCAAGCTAGGGAGCATCTGCACAGCAAAGGAAACCAACAGAGTGAAGAAACAATCTACCGAAAATACTTGTGAACTATTCATGCAACAAGGGATTAATTTCCAGAATACATAAGGAATTCAAACAACTCAATAGCAAAAATAAGTTAAAAATGCACAAATAAAACAAATATTCTGATTTTTAAAAATGAGTGAATGACCTGAATAGACATTTCTCAGAAGAAGATATTCAAATAGCCAAGTATATGCAAAAATGTTCTAGGAAATACAAATCAAAGCCATCATAAGATATCATTTCACCCCTGTTAGAATGGCTGTCATAATCAAAAAGACAAAATGTTAAGGATGTGGAGAAGAGGGAACACTTTTTCCCCACTCCCAAGAAATAGGAACTCAATGCAATGTTCATAGGAATATAAGTTAGTGTAGCCATTTTGGTAAACTGTATGGAAGTTCCTCAAAAACTAAAAATAGAACTACGATATGATCCATCTGTTCCAAAACTGGGTTATATCCAGTTGTTGAAAGATACCTACACTCACATGCTCAATATAGCACTATTCACAAAATATGGAATCAAGTGAGATGTCTACAAATTTATTATATATTTTATAAAGAATTATAAAAGAGGATTACACAATTTCAAAATCCATTTCCTATTTCTATGAAGAAATGATAAATGCTTGAGGGGATGGAGATGCTTATGACCCTGATTTGATCATTTTATATCATATAAACCTATTGAATTAACACACTGTATTCCAAAACTATATACAATTTGTATATGGTCAAGTAAAAATATTAAAAAGGTAATAAAAGTAAATAACTGCTTATCTCTGAAAATACACATTCCCAAGTAATTGATTTACTAGTAAAATTTTATCTATAATGGAATTAAATTAAAAAAACAAAGAATCTCTAAAATGATGATTTTATAATATTTCTAATTAATATTCTTAAATTTATATATGCACTTACTAACTAAATGAAAATGGTCCCTAACATTTATATTCTTTTTGCCTTTTTTTCTAGGAACTGCCAAATTCAATTTTTGTTCCTAACCAAAAGTATAAGAAAAATCCCCACTCTGTTTTATTTAGTGTATATGATATGGTAGGTGAGAGGTCTGATTAGTGTGTCTTTGATAGGCTTTTTAAATGCTCAAAGAAAGAAAGAACATTACGTGAAAACTTCTTAGAACTATGAGTTAAGTTCTAGTCAGAGAATTTTTTTAAATCGTTGTACCCACACAAGTAAGGTTTTAGACGTAAATTGACTTTCAAGAAAACTCCTTTTTCAGAAATTTTCTCCCAGCATTTTATATTAAAAATTTAGCACTCTCCTTCCTTCTCTTCGCCATGGACTCAGCAACACAATGATCTTCTGAGAGTCATAAAAATTTATTGCAACATGCATGTAACTCAATGTCTCACAAGACAGGGCAGGCATTTAAAAGAATGAGACTGGCAATCACATTTCTTCCTGAGAGAAGAGGTTTTTCTTTTGTTTGTGTGGTTTAAGATAGGCAGTACTAGTGTCTTCTTTCAACGGTATATTGTCCTTTGTCCACATGCATGCTGACATCTGCCTTGGTTCATGACTGACACCCTGTGTTATGGCTGTGGTCCTGTTTCACTATTGGAAAGGCTTTCATCTAGAGTTTTTACTGGTTGGTGTCTTTCTCTGACTTCACTGCTTGGCTCACCTAGACTGTGTGAAAAGCTCTAGCACCTGCGGAACTGCCATCCCCATTTCTCACTGTCTGTTTCGAACCCTGTGGATAGTGACCTCACCTCCCAGGATGCAGTGTGGCCTGCTGGCTCACGTCCTTCTTTGATTCCTATCCAGTAGCTTTTATGGACTTGTAATTTTTTTTTTAATTTTTTTAGTTGTAGATGGACGCAATATCTTTATTTATTTATTTATTTTTTATGTGGTGCTGAGGATCGAACCCAGTGACTCATGCATGCGAGGCAAGCACTCTACCACTGAGCCACAACCCCAGCCCAAGGACTTGTAATTTTTAAATGGACTTAGAAAGGCAAAAGTTAATAGAGTTGCAGGAGAAGCATTTTGATTGCTGTAAAATTGGCACTCTTGCATTAAAACACTAAAACTCCTGTTTTTGAAAGGAAGGCAACTGTGGGGGATGGCTAGGAGGTGGGACAGAGCAGGGAGAAACCATTTTTAAATCTGCTTTGAGGAGGATGTGTTCACTTATCCATGGCAGTGGGCTGTTGCTTATGATTTCAGTCAAACGTCATCAGCCGCCTTTCCTCCAAGATTCTAGTAATATTTGTCTTACAATGTGTTTGATGGCTATAAAATTTTTAAAAAAATCGTTTTTAGTGTTTCATGGTGTTTTGACAGGAAGACTGATGAAACACCCAGGGAACTCGTAATCAGATTTACAAGCTTCTGCTTTTCCCCTTTTGCTCCATCACTAGGTATAAACTTTAACCTGCTTTGACACCCACTAGACAGGTATTTGGCCCAGGGAAACACATGATCTTTCTAATCTTCAGTCCATAAAATGAAGAAATGTGAGATTAATATTTTTTTTTTTTGTTAAATGATATAAGATCTGGGATCACCTAACAAATTGCCTGTCACACCATTTGTCTTAATAAATAACAATTGTGATGTTGTTGCCATAGACAAAAATATCTGTAAATGAAAAGTTAATCTTATTTGAAAAGACTCCATGTTGTATGATTTAAAAAAAGAAAAAAAACAACAACAGAGGTATCCCTCAGGAATGCAGAAGATGATACCATCTCAAGGTTGTAGGGGATGACTGGCCAACTTTCCCGGTAACGACAATGTAACCACTTTCTCTTCTGATAACTGCATGAACAACTGCACACATTTGAGAGAAATCACTGACCACGGAGCACAGCAAACCTTCCTGACCAGCATGAGGCAGTTCCAAGAGCTTGGAATTCTTAGCATAGTTCTCTACCCAATAGTGATAATGAAGTCACTGACATTACAGGAAAACACATTTTAAAAACATGATTTAAAGATGTGATTATCTCTTCCTACCTACCTTAGAGTGCCCAAAAGTGTTATGGAGATTTAGAGAGTAAGCAGCAAAAGCATGTAATGCCCTGGCAAATAGAGAGTAGTCTAATTACTTTTAGTGACTTTCCTGATATTAAAGTATTTTGGCTTAAGACTATTAGGCCATCAAATAAAATTAAGGGAAAATCCCATTGGCAATATCTACAGTTGATTAGATACCGAGTGTTTAATGGCACTGAGTAAAACAGGAACATCCATAATTTACTTGGAAGTTATTTTTACAGTTTTAAGTAATTCTAAATAATATTCATGTTCATTTTCAAGTCATTTTCCTTTTCAGAAAGTAAATCAAAGCTCTTTACATTTTGGTTTCCTGATGGTATGACATGTTGATGTCCAAAATACCTGCTGCATAATATGCTGTAGGTTACACTTAGCTTTGACATATTTTGTGAAACATTAACTTGTAAATTTTAGTGTACTATGCATAGAGTAATATTATTTTTCAGGACTCCATTTAAGGACTGAAATTCTCATCTTCTCTTTTAATCACTTGTAAAATATGTGAGGGAATATCTAACAGTCACTGTTCAAAAATACACAGGAAAATCAAGAAGAAATGCTTTCATTGCCCTTCACTTTAAGCATTCTATTTTATTTAAATATTTGTTTTGGGTAAAAGCACATGCTAACTTTAATGTGGCAATATAACAACATATTCCTAGAAAAAGTATGTACAAGCATTTATTAAAATGAATCGAGGGGTCTTGTAGTTATTTAGCATTACATATGCATGTTAAAAGAAGGTATAGATGTAGACCTGTTCCATTCAGATTTCTTGTGTCCTACTAACAGTTCTTTAAGTAACATCTGTGTATCAAGAACTTCATGTGAAGGGTCTAACATTTTACTCTACTTGAAAGCTAAGTCCACCTACCATAGTTTTATAGATGCAGTAGAAGACACAAGACTGTTTTTAGAGACAAAAGACACTGCAGTATTCACATCAAAGACAGCAGTAGAATATCAGCATTCACATCCATTACCCAAGTTCCAATACTCACAGTGCAATAAAGAAAAGGACCAGGTCAGTCCTGAAAGCACAGCAGGTTCATTACAAAGAGGAATCCTAATTTTAGGGAATCCAAGTCTTGTAGGGAGCAGTAACCAAACCATCCCTTTTCTCTGGAGAGCGACAAACATCTTTTAGAAGACAGTACTTCCATTTGCAAGTCAGGCAGAAATGTGAGATACCCACGGAGGATTATCTGTCAGCATTATGATTACCACTTTTGAGGGGGCAGGGGGGACAGTGGATGGAATTCAGGGATGCTTAGCCACTGAATTACATCTCCAGTGCTTTTTATTTATTTATTTTGTCTAGAGACAGGATATCACCAAGTTGCTTAGGACCTCGCTAAGTTTGCTGAGGCTAGCTTTGAATTTATCTCAGCCTCTTAAATCACTGGGATTACAGGCATGCACCATCACACCCAGCCACTTGTTTCTTTTTTCACCTCACCCCTTTCAACAATTAAGTTAAAAGATGTGTGAATGAAGAGGCATTTTGAATAGCTGTCCATTCAATAGTTCAGATAACTCTAGCCTCCACCATCATCTGACTGCAGCTCCCTGAAGGACTCCAAATGAGAGCTATTCAGCTAAACTTAGTCATCCCAAGGACCATGACAGATATATGAGTCATAATATATGGGACACACATGAGTCTTTGGCTCCTTTTGGCTGTGACAATTGATGAGATTTATGATGTAGACGACGGGATGACTGATCAGACCAGTTGTATTCAGGTGGTTCAGGTCTAAACCAGAGATGGTACAGTTAAGGACCCCAAGAACAGAGTGAGTCCTCAGGAAGCAGATCTCTTGCTCAACCCTGAAACATATGTCCAAGCTCTTCCATGCCAGCAGGAAGCAGCCCTCATGGAGATCACTGTTTCCCCAAAGCTTCTAGTTGGAAGTAGACAGGAGCCATCCATGAGCCAGAAGCCAGCTATAGAAATCCAAATGAGAACCCTGTGTTGTGAAACCCTTCCTCAGCCATTCTTCAAAGTGAAGTCAGCTACTTCCACACACTAGAGTAATGAGTTCATACTCATACATTTTTATTTCCTCATTTAATTTTTTAAAAAATGACTAACAAAAATTGTATGTATTTATGATGTACAATGAATGTATATATATATATTGAATTAAGTTAGTTAATATACATCATTTCACATACTTACTATTTTATTTGTTGTTTAAAAATCTACTCTCAAGCCAGGTTTGGTGGGCACACACCTGTAATCCTAAAAGGATGAGGCTAGAAGATTATGAGTTCAAGGCCAGCTTGGCAACTTAGTGAGACCCTGTTTCAAACATACAATACATTATTATGAACTGTTTTCACCATGTACTACAATTGTTCTAATGTCTTCCTCTTGCTTAAGTGAAATTTTGTACCTTTTGGGCAACATCTCCCCCATTTTCTCTCTACATTGCAGCTCATTAGCCACTACTATGCCTTCTGCTTCTATCAGTTTATCAGTTTCTTCTATCAGTTTATCAGTTTCTTTAGATTCCGTCCATATGTGAGATGCAGCATTTGCCTTTCTAAACCTGGCTTATTTCACTTCACATAGTGTTCTCCAGGTTTATCCATACCATTGCAAATATCAGGACTTCTTTCTTTTTAAAGACTGGATAATGCCCCCATCTGTTTATATACCACTTTTTGTTATCATCCATTGATGGACACTTTGGTTGTTTTCACATCTTAAAAATTGTGACTAAAACTCCACTCAACATGGAGTGTAGGTATCCCTTCACATGCTGATTTCATTTCCTCTGGACATGTGTCAAAATAACAAATACTCTAATAGTAGAACAAAGTTATTCCAAAATTACTCAATCCCATGAAATGTGCCTCCATATTATTTTAGTATTTTCCTACATGTATACATACTTTTACACAGTTCCATTTGCAATAGATAGTATCTCCCATTTATTTAAAATTAATACCATAATTTATTTTCAGATTATGACACAATTTTGATTATTTAATGCTAATATAATTGACCATAAAATGAATCACCATAATTTGTCTGTTTAACTATTGTTGTTTGTTATGTTGCTGCTAATTTTTTTCCTATTGTAAATGCTATGATAAACAGCTTCTTTAATTTGGAAAATAATTGATTAAAGAGTATAAATATTTTTGTAACTATGTATAGCATTATTTCATGAAACAATAAACTCATATGTTATTTTTGTATGAAAACATACTGAATAAATCTTGTCTACAGAAAAAAAAACATAAAAAGAAGATAAAGCAATATGCACAGCCTCATGAAGTATTATAAGCCAAATATCTATGTGTACACTCTCAATGGCACCTGGGTCTTCCTACATAAACTTTTAAAATTCTAATCTCATTCATTTCCCTCAAAAATCACTACTATCCTAATATTTATGGTTTATCATTTCCTCAGTTTTCTTTGTCCTATTACCATTTAGGTTCACCTACCTAAAATTCATAATTTTCTTGTGCTAATTTTTGAAATAGACACAAAGGAAAACTATATAGTATAGACATCTTTTCTAGCTTTTTTTTTTTTTAAATTCATCCAGGCTGTTGCCTATAGTTGAAGTTCCTTCATTTCATTGATTTATTATTTTCTATCACATGATAATTGTCTTTCTATTTTTGTTATTTCCAAGATTGCTTACAGCTTCTGACATCATCAAAAATTCTGAGATGAACAGTCTGCCTTCTCCTTTTTTCTACAGTGGACTGAGGTTCCTCACTGGATGCAATGGCCTGATTATATGTGAGTTGACAAGCAATTTGTACAAAACCTAAGAGATGTAGTTAGTAGCCCCATGAAATGCTTGCTGAGTAAGCACTAAAACAGTTGTGGAGTAAATCAATGGAATATTTGTGGCAAAGTAATAGAATTTTGAAGGGAAATTGAAATTTAATGCACCAAGAGCAATTTTTCTCACAATTAGAGAAGATGAAAGGAATTTTAATGGAAAACTTTAAAAGGTCAATCTACTCTGTGGCATTTTGTGGTCATTTTCCTTTTATTCTGAACTCCAGGTTAAAAAAAAAATACAATTTGGGAAAAAAAGACCACTAGCACTTACGAATGAGAGAATATTAGAAATATGAGCTATTTGCCAAGAAAACTCTGACCACTGATTGCACCAATCAACAGTTTATACCTTGTATATTCAAGCTTTATCTCACTTCTCTTTAATATGATCTAATTTATTAAACTCTTCATTATGTATACAATTATTTTTAAATTTCAAAACTTACAAAAATATAGGTAGTTTTTCTTTTACTATCTCTCAACATTTACAAGTATTTGTTAATATTAGATATTTTCATTTTGAAATAGCAGAAGATTGACAAGAATCTTTTAGAAAGAAAGCATTTATGCCCATCACCCTCAAATCTCCAATGATTTGAGATGTTTTACAACCATAATACATTTAACAAAATACTAAAAAGAAACTAGGAACATAAGAAAGTTAGCCTAGAAGAAAATCTGAGGAGGTCTATTTACAAGTTTTGAATAATTTATTACCTCTAGGCTATTCTTATGGCATGGGGGAACATTTTCATTATCTAAAACAAAGAAAAATGTCAAAAGGCAGCGAAAATAGGATCCTTTTCCAGGGGTTCATTGAATGTATGATTGGAGAGTGATAATGAGAACTAAGAGAGAAAAGAAGTCTCCACAAAAGGGACAACAGTCCTGTAAAGTAAGTTAAAAAATGACATTGATCTAAAATAAGACGAATACTAAATCAATTGTAATTTTCCACAGTCCCAATCCTAAAAGAGATTCCATGATGCGCATTTGTTCATGGGAAAAACATATGACTTGGTAAAAGCAGAGTGTGGCAAAATGATGAAGCAAAAACTAAAATGCCATGCTTTTTAATTTTCATTTTCTTCTCTTCCCAGTGTTGTTTCTTCCTTTTTTCATGAGAAAACGCAGGTTCTTCCCATCAGACAGACCATTCCTGTAAGTCAATCCATGAACTTACTTTTTCCAAAGCCTCTAAAAGCAAACTGACAACCCTTAGTCAATCAAGACAGCACCAGACTGACATGGCCACCTCGTGTCCTCCCCCTCCCTCTCTGTGAATGAGTATAACAGTCCCAGCTCTGCAGCCCTGTGCATGGGTCTGGTTCAGTAAATTAACTAGGAGTGAAAATGACTCAGTTGGTAAGAAATATTTCATTTTTTTCTCTTGTTAGATAAATTTATGTATAACACACGTCTACCTTCCTCCCACAAAATAAGTCAGCTGTTACATCAAATGAGGTAAGGGACTCTGTGGAGCTCAAGATGGAACTGTTAGTGAATCTGAGTTCTAGTCCTGACTTTCTCAAAAATCTGGACTTCTTCAGCCAATCTCGGTTTCCTTTTCTCTTCTATGAAGAGTTTAAACTTCATCAAGGCTGGCAAAGTAATATAATATATCACAATAAATGCCAGCTCCACAGACAGATTGACTAAAGCTGTCTGAATCATTGGTTTTAGGTCTGGGGGCCCAGATTTCTTTTTAGGAGAAAAGAATGCCAGGATTACTCCTCCATGTCTGCCCTGACTATGAGAAGGGACAGACATTGTGTCTCTGCATTTTTTCTTATTAGATGACTTCCGAAGTCTTTTATTAAAGTGTTTATTCTTGATGTTTCTTTTCTCCTAGTGCTTTCACTTCTTTATTAAAAGTATATCATCTGGGTGTGAGATCAGCAGGGGGAAATCTAGATTCTTCATGAAAAATTAAAATTTTCACCAAGTATTAGCTTGGCACAGAGTGTACCTACAGTGATGCCACTAATCTCTTGTGTTCAATTAGTCACCACGACAACTTGAGGCTTTCTCTTATTAAGGTTCTTAAGAACTTATGGAACAACTGTCAGTCCCTTCCATCAAACTTACAAGAAATACTAGACAGAGAAGGTGATATAGTTTAATCATTTGTAATGTGATGAAAATAATAAAAATTTATGACCCACTTAGATCTGAATACAAGCACTAATGCAGACACACCACAATGGAGGGGAGTGAATGAGACCATCATCCCAACAGAGACCTAGCAGCCAACCTCTGCTCTTGCTGGGCTAGACCACAAGGCCACATCCCTGTTTATAAACAGGAACCTCCTGGAGCATGAGGGCAGGGGAGCCCCAACGAAACACAGCACCCCCAAAGCCTGTTCCAGGTCACGCACAAACCTGTATGTTTTGAGCTTATGGTTTCTGTCAAAAGACTGTTGAAACATAATCGACAGGGCTTTACCCTCTTGTCATCGTGGTGACACTTCTGCTACTTGCCCTCCTTTCTCTCTTGCCCCTACTACAAGATTATTCTTCTAAATCCCACTCTGTACTTCTTTTCTCCTGCTGAGGGTTGAACCCAGGGCTTTACACAGGCTCAGAACATGCCCCAACACAGGGTTACCACAGCCCGAACAATCAACTTCTGTTTTTTTCTCATAGTCTTGATTTTGGGCTTGTGTCTTTTGCCATGTTTCTATTTATTCAATGTTTATTCTAGCTATAAATGCAGTTGGATTCTTCTCTGTCGCAACTCCCCCCCTCCCGCCCCCTCCTTTCTCCCCTCCCCTCCCCCGCCCCACTGTTGCCTCCTCCTCTCTTTCTCAGACTAGGTTGAATCTCAGCTTTACCATTTGCTAATTATATGACTCTGGACATGTTCATTCACTTTCTGGGCTTCTGTATCCTCTCCTACTGTGTGGCTGTGACTGTGGTCCTTATACACTTTGTGATTGTTCATGTTTTTCAATTGCTTAGAACAGTTTCAGAGACATTGCCTTATGCAAATTTTCACTAAATAAAAATCCAATAACAGCCAACGTCTCTATATGGGGAGGACAGATGGGTATTTGTGGCAGTAAAACCAGGACAGAGCCATGATATTACTTGTTAAAATCTTTTCATTGAACCCTAGTTCCCCCAGAGTGAAACCGAATTTTGAACATGGCTCCAAGGCCTCACCTCTCCAGCGTGGAGATACTGGGTCACGTTCCCCCTGGCCTCCTCCCTAAGTCATGCCCCTGGAATCTGTAAGTGTCCCCCACTTACTGCTTTCTACAGTTCTCCCTACCAAGCTAATGGCTATTTATTCTTCATATCTAACCTTAATGTCACTTCTCAGAATATTTTCATCTTGTCTCCAAGACGATGTTGGGCCCTTCTTGATATATTTATACACTCTAATTCCTAATGATTAAACCAATTCTTTATATTAAAAGTCCATTTTCACTAAATAGGTGGATGCACCATGATAACTGAGCCCATGTGTTTGCAGTTTCACTAGTGAACATGAGAAAACAGCACAGAGATTTTTCCATATACTTCTTGCCTTCACCCTTCTAAAACCTGCACCATTATTGTTATTCCCCTCGAGAGTAGCACCTTTACTACTGTGGTAACCCTCACTGGTACATCATTATTACCTAGGGTTCACTCTTGGTGTTGTATGCTTTTTTTTTTTTTTTTTTGGTACCGGGTAGGGATTGAACCCAGGTGCACTTAACCACTGAGCCACATCCCCGGCCCTTTTAATTTTTTATTTTGAGACAGAATCTTGCTCAGTTGCTTAGGGCCTCACCAAGTGGCTGAGGCTGGCTTTGAACTTGCAATCCTCCAGCCTCAGCATCCTGAGCTGCTAAGATTATAGGCACAAGCCACCATGTCCAGGTGTACATTCTATGGGCTTGTGCAAATGTATAATGACATGTATCCACCATTGTAGTATCATGCAAAGTAATTTCACTGACCTAAAAATCCTGTGTTCCTCCTATTCATTCCTGTGTTGTTGTTGTTTTAATTTTGATTTATTTTGTGTGTTAACTGCTATGCCTCTAGCACTTATCACAGTATATGACGTGAAGTAAGTAACTAAAAAATAATTGTTGTTTGGCTAGATTATTGACTTCTTTACTGGGTAATTGCTTTAGAGATTAATATAGCTATTTGCTTGAAGTGCCCGAGATACTGGAATTTAGTGGCAGCTAATATCCTCAGACTGAGTTACACTTTTATAATTTCATCGAATATTTTAAAATTTTGGATTTGTTACACATACCTGTGTGTACATTCATGTAGGAACGTGTATCTGTTGTGTGCTAATGAATAAATGATAGGAAAATGAACTACTTTTAAATTTTTATGATTGGGAGAAAGAGTGGTGCTTCTGCATACCAAGTAGAGGATTCTGCATTCCTGATTGCTGTTCTTCTCTCCTGCGCAGCGATGGGTAGTCCTTTCTTTCATGGAACTTTTTACTTTTTAGCCTGAGTTTTGATAAATTCTAGTCTTTCTTCTCTCATTTTGTTTCTCACATAGAACCACATCTGGGCTTTGATGTATTGCATGGCTTAGCCCATTCTTTAGGTGGCAAAATCTTTTTTTAAAAACTAGGAAAGAAATAATCCTACTTCTATTTCAGTTGGAAGACACAGCTAAAAGAGACAAAGATCCTCTTGAAAACTTTGCAATTTTTATGTCAATATGCAATTGAGGGCTAACAGCCTAAAATTGTTAATGCATATCTTAGATGCAATTAAAAGTACTGTGTGGAAATTGACAAAGTAAGTTCCAGACAAGTGAACAGTTTTACCATTAAGATGGTAACCTAATAAATCATTTTACTGAAATTTCAAGAAAAGACTAATTCAGGCATATATTCAATTTATAATTCTAACACAAAATTATCATATTATCTGATTTTGGGCAACTTGAGTCAGAGAAACACTTCAAATCTGTACAGTAACTGGTGTAAAACTTCTACATCCTCTCAAAAGTATTTCATATATTCAATGGAGGAATATTTTTAGCAATGATATAAAATTCAAAACTATCATTTTTTCTATGTATAGAATGCTAAGCTATACTTTCCATTCACTGATTTAGCAAAATATACCAAAATTTGCCAATGCAGAGCTCTAAAAAATATAATGTATTTTATACAACATGACATGAATGGATGCTAAAGGCATTCAGATACTGTGAACAATTTAAAAACATGAGAAAAAGTGGTACAAAGAAATTAAAAACACAAAATTTAAAAAGTGTAGAAGAAATGTTTATGATATTCTGGGAAAAATGGTAGACGATAAGACTTGACTATTTAGATAAGAAGGAGAAAGGAAATTCATTATATGTAATTTATTTTTAGAATAATTCTTTGAGGTGGTGAGATGCCAGAAAATATTTGAATCAACAGTTACTGATTCTTGACAACTAGGAAAAGGTTTATAAATAGTGCCAAATATATTCTATTTGCCCTTCCAGGTCAAATTTTTTCATGTTTTCCAAATTTTCCTCTGCCCTGGAAGACTGACCTACATTAATTACATCAAGGCAATCCAAATACTCAGGATTCTGATTGGGTTGGACTAATGGGGAGTGCTCCTTCAGATTTAGGACAGAGGAGAGAGAGTTTAGGGGTTTATTTTCTACATTTTCCCTAAG
>CM053403.1:136944132-137010539 GCA_028644305.1 Xerus rutilus
TCATAATAATTTTATTAACATGAATCATACAGAGATTAAGTAGTTTGTTTTGGCTTCAATCCTTACTTCTTTATCATCTCCATCAATGCCAGAAAGATCTGGAACATGATATTCCTTAGTATATCATTATTCCCCATACTCCTGTGTTTAGTCTAGGTGGGTTGCATACCGAGCCATTAATTCTGCCTGGCATGTTGGTGTACACCTGTAATCCCAGTGACTCAGGAGGCTGAGGCAAGAAGATCACATGTTCAAGGCCAGCCTAGTCAACTTAGACTCTGTCTCAAAATAAATGAATAAAAGTTCTGGAGATGGAGTTCAGTGGTAAAGTAATCTTGCATTCAATCTCCAGTATCAAAAAAAAAAAGCCATTAATTCTGTAATTCTGCTTTCAACTTTGTATTCCAATATTAAAATCCATTGATTTCACTCTTTTTATTTTTATTTTTATTTTTTGGTGCCAAGGATTGAACTCAGGGGCACTCAACCACTGAGCCACATCCTCAGCCCTATTTTGTGTTTTATGTAGAGACAGGGTCTCACTGAGTTGCTTAGCGCCTCACCCTTGCTGAGGCTGGCTTTGAACTCGCGATTCTCCTGTCTCAGCCTCCTTAAGTGCTGGGACTACAGGCGTGAGCCAACGCACCCGGATGATTTCACTCTTTCATTCATTCAATTATCTGAAATTAAGTTCAAGTGTTTTCTGTTAATATACATTATTTCTCCAACATATCAATTAACAATAAGTTGGTAGTATGACTAAAAACTTGAATAATATTTTTTAAAACAAAATATTTATTACTATCCCCTTTAAGAGAACTCTAGAAAGAGATGGCTGTGTGTTAGCATGTCCAAACTCTTCCTTTTTCTGTTCTGCCATTCTTGCTTAGCATGCTGTTCCCAGCCTCAACAGGAACCTATTAGTGACAGTGAGCTCTCGCCATCATGCCCAAGTTCAGAAGCAGAAAGCAAAAGGCTGAGTTAGCCCCCTTAAAGAGCTTCTCTGCAAACCCTATTAACCTGTTTCTACACGGATTGCATAAGCTACTTCTCTGGCAAAGTGTGCTAGGAAAAGTAGCTTTTTGCTGGGGATCATTCATGACGCTAGGCCGGGGGTTGTGTATAAGGTATGTGGGGTGAATGGTTGTTTTCTGCGCAACTAATGACCATCAGTAAAGGTTTGCTAGTGTGATTCACTTTTACAATAGTGATATGAGTATAAGTTAAAGTATATTGTTCAAGAGATGAATAAATAAACTAAAAATGTTGACTGAACTATATGGAGAGATGAGAGAATGATTATAAATGTATAGACGTTTTCTACGGCAAGTCAATAAGCCAACTATTGACAAGTCAGTTTTGACAACTGACAATAAACAATTTTAAATAATTAAAATTGAAAACTCAAGATAGCAGTATAAGCAAATTACTAGTGATACAAAATGAGCTAAAGGAAGAACTAAGAGGGCTGGAGTTGTAGCTCAGTGGTAGAGTGCTTGCCTAGCACAGGTGAGGCCTGGGGTTTGATCCTCAGCACCACATAAAAAATAAATAAATAAATAAATTAATTAATTAATTAAAGGTTAAATTCTTTAAAAAGAAGGAGAAGAAGAATTAAGAGCACAAATACTTAAAGAAAGTAAAGATTCTCTAAGGAGGTAGACAACATTTTAGAAAAGGTGAGAGTAAGCTATGATTTACTTCATACTCTATATTAAGGGTACTGATTTTAGTATTTTATGGTATTTTTTTCCTGATACTGGGGATTGAACCACTGAGGTACATACCTAGCCATTTGTATTTTTTTTATTTTGAGACAGAGTCTTGCTAAATTGCCTCAGCTGGCCTTGAACTTGCAATCCCTCTGCTTCAGCCCCCCAAGTTGCTGAGATTACAGGCATGTGCCTCAGCACCCAGCTATAGTATCCTATTTTTTTTTAGTGAGTAATTTACCAAGTCTCTTGTCTCAAAGCACATGTACTTTATATTTTTCAGACATTCAGTTAAGGTATACATTAAAATAAATCATTAGGTATTTGTTTCTGTCCTTAGGGAGACTAAAATTCAATAAGGAAGCAAAGATATACATATAAATGTGTGCATGTACCCACAAACATAATACAATATATTGTTTTAAGTTGTGCCTCATGGGTCTGCTTGATGAGTTGGGGTCCTGAGAGATGAGAAAAGGAGTCCTTGGGGGACCAAGTGGGGTCTCATGGGACGAGGTTTTGGCATGGCAGTCCGTGGAATGACTCCACCCAGACTCTGGGATAGGTAAACTGTTCTGCCGGAGCAAGATGCAGAAACACCATTTATTCTAGAAAGTACATAAGCTTATATACAGTCCTGGACCAATCATGGCCCAAAGTTACAAACAAAGGGGTGCTCTCTGTCAAGCGCACAGTCCATTAGCATAGAATGGGGTAAGATGGAAGGGGGGGTTGAAGGTATGGAGAGTGCTCCTACAACAATATATACAAATAAATTTGAACATATAAGGTAAAATAAAGATGAAAAATACAAAGAGCATTTGAAACCTAAGAAGAAATTCTTTGTTATTAATATAGAAGGCAGATGGACTTGTTTTCTACTGTAACAACTTATGCAACATCTGTTTCCATTGTCTTCATGTGCTTGCTTAGATTACAATCTATAATGTAGGCAGAGATTTCATAAATTGACATTCCAAAATAAAATGGAAGTTTAGGAAAAAATAGAAGCAAACCCACCCAGAGCCAAGAAATTTGGCTGTAAAGAAACAGCCAGCTACAAAGGGTGAGAAAGCAGAAACCTTAACTTGATCAATACAAGCTGCGCTCTGAAGCAACCACTGTGTTTTGAGACCAAAGAAGCACCCACCAGACCATCAGAGGAATCCACAAGAGAGCCCTGGAGAAAGCTCCACCCACATCTGTGCCCTGGAAAGCACTGATGCACTTCAGTACTATAATATAATTGATGTTCATGGTAAAAATCCTTCACCACCCCCCAAATTTTTTTTAGTAATCTTTGTTTACCAAATAAGAAATATGTATTTTTTTCTTTAAAATCTTCTCTATTTACAAGTGTGTTAAAATAGCAGATATATGACTTGCTTTATTTAGAAACAAACTGACTCATGCACTAATGAAATGGCATGCTACCTTCAAAGACATCAGCTAGTGAACACAAGTGTTTGGCCACAGTGTACCCTCACTGCAGCCTCAGTACAGTTCTGTGGCTTTATTGTATTATTTCATTAATTTGTTTCCTTATTTATTGTATTATTTCATAATCAGAGGGAAATTAGAGATGATGGTTCTTCTCATCTGGTCTTATCATCATTAATTCCCAAGAAACATGGTTACATCTACCTAGTTTTACTAATAGATAAATAACAGGAGAAGAATGTTTTCTGTTTTTTCTCTTTTGTTTGGTTTGTTCTTTGATGTTGACTGGGGTAAACTTTCCTCATGAACACATTTCTCTTTCATTTTTAACTGAAGTACAAAATATAGCTTTTCATGAAACCAGCAGTTAGCCCCAGTGGTGTTTCCTTCAACAGATCCATGGTGATTCATTAAACAGTTACTAATTCTTGTGGAAAGAAATGAGTCAGGAAGTGGGTATTAACTATGCAAAGATTTGGAAAGGAAATCATGGAATACATATGATTTATAAAGCAATCTGTGTTCTCTGTGAACCTGTGTCTGTAACCAGAGTCATTTTATTTGTGGTTTCCGTGCTGGGCTTCAATTTTAACAGCCCTAACTAATGTGCTTAGTGATTTCCTGTGTGACAAATGCTCTAATCTGAAAGATCACTCCACTTAAAAATACAAGAGGCATTCTTCTTAAGAAAACATTTAGACCACCTCTCCTCCCTATCATATATGTGTCTATGCATGTTACAGAAAAGAACTACAGAAAATAGAATAGAAATGAAAAGAAGAAAAGAGTAGTATCTTAATTCAGATTTTGTGTGTATGTCTGTGTGTGTGTGTGTGTGTGTGTGTGTGTGTGTGTGTGTGTGCACACATGCACGCCAGTGATTGAACTCGGGGCACTTGACCACTGAGCCACATCCCCAGCCCTATTTTGTGTTTTATGTAGAAACAGGATCTCACTGAGTTGCCTAGCGCCTTGCCGTTGCTGAAGCTGGCTTTGAACTCAGATCCTCCTGCCTCAGCCTCCCAAAGTGCTGGGATTATAGGCGTGTGCCACTGCGCTTGGCTTTAATTCATATTCTTGACCCAAATAAAAAGATCCTTCTGCTCTTGAAGAAGAGAGGACCGAGAGTAAACCTCTCATGAACATCTGGTTACAAAGAAGGCTCCCCTGCAGGATTCCAGGTGCAGCTGTGTGGGAAGTGATCCACATTACTTGTGAGCTGCTTTCAGGTCTTTTCCCCAAATTGCAATAAGTCTAATGTGTGATCTTATAACTAGATATCTAGTTTATTGATGCCTGCTATCAGGTACCCCCCACAATGAAGTCAGGATGTCATTCTCATCTGTAAAATTATCATAAAAAGTTATCTAAAAATAAGTTATAGTTATCACAAACAGTTTTTTAATGTACTTTGTCTACCTACTTAGATATATGAGGTATTCTCTGGCCACTATTATCAATAATAAATTATTTCTATCATTGCCTTAAACAGATTGTAAAGTATAATTTATAAATATACATTATATTTATTTATAACTATTTTCTTTTATCTTTTAAAGTGGATACAGTTTATTGACATGGAATTTAAGGTAGAATGGGAAGGAGGTAAGTTAGAGGGCTTCGCAATTTCCCCAACACCATTGCTATCAGTGTCTTTTTAGGTAATTATCCTATACACCAAATAATTTGTTTTGGAATCAGGCCTCTGTATGACACTTTGTGTCTTCTCATAGCATTCATATGAAGATACCCCTTGCTGGAGTTAAGGAATCCAATTTAGTAAAAATAATCTAGTAAGACTTTTACTTAATAACATGCAGTTATCTCCAATTTCAAAGTAAAGTCACATTCTGAGCTGCAGTGTAGACATGAATTTTTGGAGGATACTATTCAACCCAGTACAAGGTCTTGGTGTGATTCTTGCTAGTTCTGCTCAATACTTGAAACATGATTGTAGTTCTCATAGCCCTGAGTCTTCAACTACAGGCACTTTCCCCATGGAAACCACCACTTCTGGCAAGCAACTCAAACTGACATCAGCTTGTATTTGTATCTCTATTTATTGGGATACTCTGCTAATCTTTTCAGCTGCAGGTGATGAGATGCTACCAGTGCAGGGACCATGCTTTGAGAGCCACCGCCCTAGACTCAACCATCACAGTGTCATCTGGCATCATGGTCTGAGAAATACATCTGGACACACCCCTGTCAAACTGAGGGTGAGGGCCAGGGTTTTCTACTTTCTCTACACAGGATCTCTTTCATCTTAGCACAATGTGCTTCACTGGCTCACAGCCTTTAGAGGAAATGATAATCTAACTCAACCAGGGGAGAAACTCCATGGACTAGTGGCTAGTTTAGCTGTCACTATGTGAAATGGGAGAGAAAGAAATTCACAGGTATCTTTCTAAATAAATCCTGGCATTTCTGCAACTACTATTTGTAGTTTTCTTAGAAGCTGAATTTTAGCTTTCTTGTTCTTTGCTTTACACATATCTTAGCAAACAGAATTTCCCTACTAGCCCACAACCCTCAGGCAAGTGAATACCCAACGCTAACTAAATCATGCTCATGAAAATGCAAAGATAAATAAGCATTCATGAGTATAAAACATTATATGTATTACACATATTCATATTTTTGATTTTTAAACAATATTTATGAATTTCTAATTTCTCTGGGCAATATGTGTGCAGTAGTTCACATATGTTGTTTATTTTAACGATTTACAACAAAGGAATATATTCTACTAACCTATTGCAAATTATTTTTCAGTACTCCCTAGCTGCCACAGCATTTTTCTGACATTTTCTCATTTGTAATTCATAACTAAGAATTACAGAGTTTATTTTTAGCTGCAAATATTAAGACTTCCAGAAGCTTAGAAAGTCATGAAACTATTACAAGGAAAAAATCAGAAAAACATCAGATTTGTGAAATTTAAGTTAGTGCTGTTTCCAGCAATCCCATGTGAAAGATTATGCAATCTTGCCCTTAAGAACAGAATGATCTTAGATATCACATAAAATTTGTAAGCCTGAGTTTTGTAATGTGTATTCCAAATAAAACTAGGACAAGAGAATTATCTTTCTGGTGCACAGAATTGTTCAAGAAATTGAGTAAGTTATTTGAAAGATATTTGTAAACTGACATGAAATGAAGTTATCATGCACTACATTTTTAAGTGTCCTGTAGAGTGTTAGTTGACTACCCCAATATTAATTTTTGTCTTTTTTCCTAACAATATCATCTTCCAGTTTAACTGTGTGGAGTTAACACTACATTTCTCAGACCCCAGTGCAGCTGGAGGTGGCCACATGGGAAATCATCAGGGTTCCGGGAAACCTCTCTTGAAAGACAGTGTGTTTGATTCCTCCCTCTCTTCTTCCTTACCTCTCTATCTCTGCTGCCAGAAATGAAGACATGATACCAGAGCTCCAGCAGCCATTTATCATAGTTCAATGACCTTGAAAATTAAAAGCACACTTTAAAATGGAGGCCACATAAAAGAAAAGCCCAAGACACTCACCTGTGGAACATAATGGCACCCTGAACTGGTTAGATGTGGCTTCTTCTACCAGAGAAAGAGATAAACTTCCATATTAGTTAAGCCACTATAATTCTGGAATATACTATTACTTGTTGCTGAACAATTATTATGGGTAGTATTATCTCAGGCTATAAGTAATTATTAACAATATGGTAAATACTTGTTTTATTTTATTAGGCCCTCATAATATTCTGTGAGGTATAAACAGAGAATGTTTTATTCATCTATAAATGTAAAGTTCAGCAATAATTCCTTATTTGTATTCCATTGTTTTTATTTTTAGGCCATGTGATATATGTATATGTGCTCATAAAAGTTTTAAAAATGTATATTTAATGGAATGATCAGATACAGAGAAATTATTACAGAAATCCAGTCAAAAATTTTAGAAAGTAAGTGAAGATTTCCTCTTAGCCTAGTTTGAAATAAGACATAGCCCAAGTATTCACAAATTAAGCACATGATGTAGTTCTCATAATATGTCCTAATTCTATTGGAATAAAATTATACTGTAATACATCATTTTGTTAAGACTATCAGCATTTTATAATGTAGCTATCCTTCATAATCAGGCTAGAGAAACAGTCTTCTTAGGGGAAAGAGGCTGAAGGGAAAGAAGATTAAACTCTATAAATTAAAATAAAGTGCTGAAGTTGGGAGAAAAAAGAGGGGGTTGATGTCAACTTATTTTCTCTATAACTTTCTCTATATACTTAGACCCTTGGATTTTACTTTTGTTTATACTGAAAAGAGTTAAAACATTCTTTCAGAGTTACTAAAAGAATTAGTACATGTAGCCCGGCGTGGTGGCGCAAGCCTGTAATCCCAGCATTTGGGGAGGCTGAGACAGGAGAATCATGAGTTCAAAGCCAGCCTCAGCAATGGCAAGGTGCTAAGCAACTCAGTGAGACTCTGTCTCTACATAAAACACAAAAAATGGGGCTGGGGATGTGGCTCAGTGGTCGAGCACCCCTGAGTTCAATCCCCAGTATCAAGAAAAAAAAAATTACTACATGTAAAAATACGTGTGAGGAAATATTATAAGTGATAAGACGGGGACATAAGAGAGATCTCTAGAGAGAGACAGGGTAGTGAAGTGCTCTTTCCTTATGTTACACCTGTCATCTGGATGAATTGTAACACAGTTCTCATGGTATTTTTAATATCTTGAAACTGTAAGGGAATTATCTTCAGATAATAAGATAAACTGAAACTTACTAAATAGATACAACGCAATGAATTTTAAGCCAACATGAAATCCAGTTACGTTAGGGGCACGTAATGGCCCATAGATGTATGGGAAGCTTATTTGCCTTTCCCAGTATGAATATGGGCTTCTTAAAAGAAATTAAATCATTCTATATCAATGGTACAATTGACTCCCCATCAGAAGCAAAGAGAAATGCTTTATGAGTGAAGATATCCACAATTTATTTATTCGAGATTCTCACAGATTATGTTCAACCAAATATCAACTCCCTATATGAAAATTAAGAAACTCTTGAAAGAGTAAACCAAAACAACACACATGACATGTGGACCCCAGAATACAGAAACAAATAACAGGATCAATTAGAAATGTGGGGCAAGCCATTTTCTTGAGACAATAGCACGTATGGTCTCTTTAAAACTGTGATGGACAGAACTGGGCAACTCCATCTGTTCTCAGTCATGAGCTTTGAATGAAGTAAAAACAACATCCATTGACCTCTGTGGTTATGTCTAACTTGTGTACCTACGTAGCACAGGCACAGGACCTGCAAAAAGCTGAGAGTACAGCAAAAATACTGATTAAAAACTCAGGTTGAGCCGGGTGCGGTGGCTCAAGCCTGTAATCCCAGCACTTAGGGAGGCTGAGGCAGGAGAATCGCGAGTTCAAAGCCAGCCTCAGCAACAGCGAGGTGCAAAGCAAGCAACTCAGTGAGACCCTGTCTCTACATAAAACACAAAATAGGACTGAGGATGTGGCTCAGTGGTCGAAAAAAAACTCAGGTCATCCAGGTCTCAAGTGTTATCAGCTTTTTTCTTCCAAAGCAAATTTTCCCAGCAGTCTTTCACACAAAGTTATTAGCATCCATTGAAGATCCCTATTTCATTAGGAATCATATACTGATAGTTTTCTAATTGTGTTCATCTTTCTGCATTTATTTTATGACAATTTAAAGAATAACACTTTTTCATTAACTGTTAGGTCACTACAATTTGTAAATTCAGTAGCAAAGGCTAAATAAATGTTGCTTTCTCTTTGTTTAGTAGTTTTCATAATAATGAGGTGGTCTTTCAAGCAAATCCAAATATGAACAGTTTTGAGATTTTTTTCATTTTCTATCATTAATAACTCATAGATTTTAATATATTTGTTATCTTTTATTCTATTATAGTCTTCATTCTATTGTGTTTTCAAATTGGCCGTATTTTGGTAGGAGAAACCTCCTTGATATGGCTCATGTATCCTTTTGACGTGATTCCATGTCTTTGTCTTCATGTTTAACAAAATATTATAGAATTGTCTTTCATATTTCCTATCCCAGATCTGAAATTTGATATTTCTGCTGTCTGCTGCCCTTTTGTGAAAAATGGCATTCACAGGACATAATTAGTACACTTAAGAATGTTTAGAACTGAGGCTGGGTCTGTAGCACAGTGGTAGAGCGCTTGTCTAGTATGCATGAGGCACTGGGTTCGATCCTCAGCACCACATATAAATAATAAATTAATAAAATAAAGATCCATCAACAACTAAAAAAATTTTTAAAAAAGAATGTTTAGAACTATTGATGGTCAAATTTTGTAGGTCTATTCAAAGAAAATACATTGGTTATTAGTTATTTAGATTGAAATTTAAGATTGCAGTATTTTTACCAAGTTCTTGTCTGTTTTTCCTACACCTACATTTGTGGTTCATGACAATTTTAACACAAATCCTTGCTTGTTTTATCCATATATAATTTTTCTCAGGTATCAAATACATTACATCATATTATTCTTGATAATTACATTTTATAGTTTTGTATGTAAATATGTATAATATATAAAATATAAAAACAGTGATTTCAATATTATTATATTGCCATTATTGAAAATAGTATAAATTTGCTCTTATATAATCTTAAGATATATTCTAAACTTGGCACAGTGGCACATGAATCCCAGAGGCTCATGAGGCTGAGGCAGGAGGATCATGAGTTCAAAGCCAGCCTTGACCATTTAGTGAGGCCCTCAACAACTTAGGGAGGCTCTGTCTCAAAATAAAAAAAAAAAAAGGCTAGAGATGTGACTCAGTGGTTAAGTAACCCTGGATTCAATCCCTGGAACCCTTCCCCTCCAAATACACACACACACACACACACGAGATATATTCTACTGTAGATGTTGAGTATATTTCTGTGTTTTAAAGTCACTTGAAATCACTATTTTCTATAGACTTAAACCATCATGCATTAAACATAGTTATTTAAAAGTCTCTGACAATTCTATCATCTGGATCATACATAAGTCTGGTTTTGTAGGTTTCTTTTTCTGTTAACAATGGGTCATTTTCTCATGTGTTTTGATGGGTCATACTTTTTACAAAAATATTGGGTACTGTATGTAAATTGATAGCAGAGTTTGAAGCAGTTTTAATGCACACCTCTTTTTATCTCAGGTTCTAAATGGGTGTGGTTGAGGCAATCTAGTGAAAAGTGGAATTGAGGTTGGGGTACCAAATGCTTCAAATTCCTCCAGAGATGAAATGTCACTGCTGGAGCTTAGTACGAGTGACCTGAGTGAAGTCAGATGAGCAAACCAAACCTCATTTACTTTGGGTGGAGCTCTCACATTTAGACTTGGTAGGGTGCACACTGGAATTACCTGGGGAGCTTTCATGTTTTCTGGTGCCTCAGTAACACTCCCCGAGGTTGTAACCTAACTGATCTTAGGGCCAGACATCAGGATTTTGAAAGCTCTCCATTAGTTCTACCATGCTACTAGTTTGAGAACCATTACTTTAAGAAAGTGAGTAGAAAAGGTGTGTGGAGAAGTAGACACAAAGTGCTCCTGGCTGTGGTTTATGTTTGGACACCCCAAAATCCATATGCAGAAATGCTAAAGCCCAAAAGGTTGGCATTAGGAGCCTTAGGAAGTGACCAGATCCTGAGAGCAGAGCCCTCCTGAGTAAGGTTAGTGTCCTTATTATGGGAGGACCCAAGAAAGCCTGGTCACCTTGTGAGGTTATAATGAGAAGACAGCATACATAGGAAAGGAACCCTCACCAGACACTGAATCTGCCACCTCCTCAATCATGAACTTCTTAGCCTCCAGAACTATGAGAAATAAATTTCTGGTAGCTATTGAGCCACCCAGTTGTGACATTTTTTTATGACTGTCCAAATGAACAGAGATGCCCTCCTCTCTCCCCAGGACTTCTGCTGGGAATCTTGTCTAACAATACCATTCTCCAAGGACTGTGGGTAATGACACAATTACCTGAGTTGTACTAGGGTTTCAGCTTAGTTTTTAATCAAGGTTTTGAAATTTATTTGCTTCTTCCTACAGCATTTCCACAATACTTCTGATGATTAGATGACCTAGAGATATTTATTAAAAATAAAAATTTCCAGACCATTTTCCAGAATTTCTGAAGGTTGGAGTAGTTTGCAAAGCCACAGTTTAAACAAAAGCCTCAACTTATTCTCATTATTGAGTAATTTAAGGAAATGATGTAATAAGCTCTATTGAAATTATATCTTCTGTTCTCTCTTTAAAAGTCTATTTTATTGATAAAAGACCATTACACAGTTTTCCCCCCATGATCAGAAAATATATTTATATTTGTTTACTTCATAACGTGTTTAATGACAATAAAGGCTTCCCTATTCTTGTGACATTTTGCAAAGAGAGGACAGTTGTGAGCTTATCATAAACTTCTTCACCTTGATGAGGAAAGACAACACATTGTCATGATGACCTTGGATAGCAATGGCTTTCAATAAAAGACTTTATAAAGATTACATTAGTCAAGAAAAATGCTCAGGCAATAGTTGACTTAAAGAGTATCTCCTATAACAAATATTCTATACAAATTATAACTCTAGCAACAGGAAGTATCTGAAAACTGTGACCTACTTAAATATTTTATTTTAAAAGAGCCTAAAACTGGCTGGCTTTAACTATGAAAGAAAATAGTTGACTACTGTTACAGAAAATGATCATTCAGATTCTTGTGGCAGATTTCAATTAAATTGAACTATTTCAATCTTCATAGTTGTAACAATATGATAAAATTCACTAATGTGCAAGCAAGGATCCATGAGTTTGCATCTCAAAGCATTAGATTTGAGAATGCTTCATTTTAATTGGATTTTGTGATACTTTGCATTCAAGAAAAATGTCTACATGAATGTTTTAGCTAACATATAAATCTTCTTTGGTACAAAAATATCTGGCAACACTTTTCAGGACACCATATATACTTGAACTAAAGAGTGTAGTAAATTTTAATTATAAGCAATCGTAACAGGTTAGGTATATACGGGTCTTGAACAGTATGTCTCTGATTTCTGTGAAATAGCTTATATGTCACCAAAAAAAAGAAAATTTGAATAAAGTGAAAACGTCACCCAAAACATTCAGGATAGGTTTTGCTTTTTTAGAGCTGAACATCTACTTATTAACTAATACAAGGATTATCTATTCTAATAAAGTGAGTCTTGAGGATAAAACCTGAAACAAGCCTAATTTTTTCATTCATGAAATTCTTAATAACTTTAGCAGGAATTATATGCCGTGGGCAAAAGTACATTTTTTGTTTGTTTTGATATGGGGATTCAACTCAGAGGCACTTAACCACTGAGTCACATCCTCAGCCCTTTTTATTTTTTAATTTTGAGACAGGGTCTCCCTAAGTTGCTTAGAGCCTTCTTAAGTTCCTGGACTGGCTTTGAACATGCCATTCTCTTATCTCAGCCTCTGAAACCACTGGGATTACAGGCATGCACCACCACACCCAGTGCAAGAGGACATTTTGCAGAACTTTTCCCTTTAAGTAAAATATACTGTGAAGATACTGGACATGTTTGCATGGTTTTGTTAGTGCCTCTATCTCCTTGCAAATAATAGCTATAAGCTAAACAGAGCCAAATAGATATTTTGCTAGATTTAAATAGTCATTTCTGATACTAGGAAAGAAGTTGGCACATAAAAAAGAAAATAAAGGTCAAGGGAAACAGAGAACATTGCTTGTAGTCCTTACTTAGCATTATCTTGTTTTGCTTTTCATCTGTGATAACGACCATTTCAAGTTTGAGAAAGATTTCTGCGAATCTGATTATTTTAGTTTAATTGACCTTAGCAAATTTTCAAGTGAAAATGAGGTATCAATATTTTCATCTTGATAAATTTATGAATATATATGTGGAAGACTGAGGCTGGAGTTTAAAAAAATATGTAATTTGAAAATTCAAGAGCAAGAAAATTCTCAGTGACTCTTTGCCCCTACACTTCCATTTGCTCATTTTGTATAGTATTCTATTCATTCACATTATGAATTTGCTGTCCTAATTAAAATAAAAAGACATTGTAATTTATTGGAATGCATGTATGTTAATAGTACTCTTAGGGAAAGTACATAATAGCACTATTATAAACAAAAATGCAACATATTTCAAAGGCCCTTTACTTAGGAAAAGATATCTTTAAATTAGGTGCTGTTAAGGTACACCAACCCTTTAGAATAAGAGAGGATAATTTATTAGAATAAAGGTGTACATAATGATTTATTGGCTGATATTTCACTTTGTATCTCATGCTGCAATCCTAAATGTATGAGAGGCGATTTGATTTCTGAAATAAGGTTGTTCAGAGGAGGAGAATGACTGCAAGTCATTCAGCTTCACGTAATATTAGTTGTTTGTCCTGAGAATGGAATAGCAATATAGGCAAAACACAAAATAGGCAGACAAAGGTTGATTGTATTAGTCTAATTCACAATCACGGAGTTCACTTAGCTAACTTGTGGCTTCCAATTATATGTTTGTCCCAAGAGGAACCTTGTGAAACTTGATGGCTAGATCCATTCAAACATTTGGTTATTAAGTGAGAGAGAGAAAACTTCTATAGTCTGAATCTTAAATGTTCCCCAAAGACCTGTGTGTTATAGGCTTAGTTCCCAGTCCTTGGCTCTGTTGGGAGGTGGTGTAAGCTTTAAGAGATGAGGCTTAGCGGGAGCAAGTTAAGTCATTAGGGTTGTGCCCTTGAAGGTGATTGTGGGACTCCAGTATCTCTCTCCTGTCTCTCTCTCCCTCTCTCTCTTTTTTCAGACATGAGGTGAACAGGCTTCCTCTTCATATTCTTCTGCCATGACATAATGCCTCACCATAAGCCCAGAAGCAACAAGGGCCAACCCACCCTGGGATTGAAACTTCCAAAACTGTGAGCCAAAATAAGCCTTTCCTCTTAGATTATCTCAGATATTTTGTTATAGTAATAGAAAGCTGACTAACATAGACAATTTGTACCAGGAGAGGGGATGTTGCTATAATAGACAATACTGAAGGGATTTGAGGTTCAGTTTGTGGGAGAAGTTTAGAAAAATTTGGAGAAACAGGCTAGAGAAAGCCTTGACTACTCTAAATGGAGGTATAAGGGCAAGACCAGAATGATGACAGAAATGGGGACAATAAAGGCTACACTTATGGAGTTTCAGAGGGAAATAAAGACTCTATTAGGAATTGGACAGCCATCTATCCTTTTAACATGGTAAGGAATTTGGCTTCCTTTTCTCCATGCCTTGAGACATTGAGGGAGTGAATGGTCACACATCCACACTCACCCCCGTCCCTCCACAGAGACCCAATTCTCAAAGGTTTCTCTTTGCTTCTGCCTTCCCTCACTTCACACTAAAGTTAGCTAGAAATGCAGAAAACCCTCCCCAAACACTCTGTAGTCCCAAGGAGGTCACCTCTGGATGGATGCTTTCCAGAAACACTGACCATAACAAAACCAGACACAAAGCACTCCAATCCGCACAGAAACTTTAACCACTGGTGTCTTCTTTAGATCTACTGAACAGCAATTATTCCTGACCTAGGTGAAGGAGAGAAGATATATACAGCCCATACTTTTAGGGTGCTTTTCAAAACACTGGACAACTGAGGCAGGTCCCACCTGTCTGGGACTCACATGCCTTCCCCTGAAAATTCATATAAGATTCACCCTAAGGGCAAAGGTCAAGACACTCACTGAAAGGCAAGAGTCGACATCTGTTAGCATCAGCTTGTTGGTAATAAAGCTCTTTCTTTCTCTATCATTCTGTCTCTTGATCCTATCAGGCAGCAGGGAACTAAATCTAGAAGAGTTACAGGAGTCCAGGTTTAAAGGTGATGAGTTAGTTTATCTGATGGAAGAGATTTCAAGGTAGCTCAGCATTCAGGCAACAGCATGGAGACTGCTGGCTGCTTTTAGCCAAACACACATTGAAATTCAGGAGCAAAATTTAGAACAAAAGGATTTGAACTTAGCAACTTATCTTCTTAGCAACTAAGAAGATAGTCCGGAGAAGCTGAGCACTTTGCACCAAGACAACAGGAAAGATGCCTTGATGTCATTTCAGAAACTGGCAAGACCCACCCATCATAGACTCAAAGGTGTCAAAGTGCAGATTAATTTCAAAGACTTTCTAGAAGAGTGACCAGAGTGCTCATCTCAGATGGCCCAGTCCAGAAAGGCAATCAGAAGCTGCTGTAGCTGTGGTTCAAGCAAACCTAAGTTCATCTCATGCTGGCAACAGGGCATGGCATCATGCATTTGATGCTAGCTTGGCAGGCATGCAGAATGCAAGAATTATGGTGTCATGAAGGTTTCCATCAAAATTTTAAAAAAAAAGGCCTGGGAGGCCAGGAACTGTGTAGCAATATTAGAAACTTGCAAGCAGCCCTTGACAGGTTAATGAACAAAATTATGAGAGTAAATCTGCAGCTGCAGTGGAGATTCCAAGAAGCCAGCTATGCTCACAATGGAAGAACATTGCAAAGTCAACCAGATCCAATGGGCATGTGGACTGCAGCCTGCAAGCCTGGGCTGTCCAAGTCCTATGAGCCCACACGCTGCTGTACTGGGTGCTGGACATGGAGACCTAGGATTTAATGTTTTTCCTGCTGGATTTTGGTCTTGCTTTGGTCCAATCCTTCCTTGCTACTTTCCTGTTCCTTGCTTTGCAATGGGAATGTTTACTTTGTGCTATTGTATCTTGGATATATGCAATTATCCTTTTATTTCCACAGGGGTTTGTGGCTGAGTTTTCCTTGAGTCTTAGAAGAAATATTGAACTTTGACTTTTAAACAATACTGTGGAGCCCTGGGGTGGCATGCTAAGGCTTGGATAAGTGTCCCCCAAAGGCCTATGTGTTAAAGGCTTTGTCTCCAACCTGTGGCACTATTGGGAGGTGGTGGAACCTATAAAAGGCAGGGCCTAATAAGTGGAAGTAAGTGCCCTCAAAGGGTTTGTGGGACTCGGGTTTCTTCATTTATTTATTTTTTCTTCCTAGCCATAAGTTAATCAGTATTTCTCCACTACATGGTCCCACCCTAAGTCCAAAAACAAACTGACCATGGACTCAAACCTCAAAACCTGTGAGCTACAATAAACCTCTTCTCTTTTTAAGATGATTGTCTCAGGTATTTTGTTATGATAATTGAAGTCTGACTAATACAAAACATGTTTCTACTGGTATTTTACTCACCATTTATAGACTAAGAATTGCATTCTTCAAACAGGAGATGGATTTATATGAAATAAACAGATGAGGTCTGGGTTCAAATAGATTTAAAAAACATGAAGGAGAAAGCACAGAAAAATAAGAAGTAATGACAGTGAACTTAATGTGATAATAGATGCCAAATAGAGAGCAATTAAGACAGAGTGCACTCATGTATTTCAAAAAGAAGATAAAGCACAATCGACTATTCTATTTTTACACAAAATGGATATTTATTCTGATTTCAAAGGAAGAAATTCAGAATATATGTTCCCTGGATATACTATGTGAGCCTATTTTAGTGAGACCAATATGGATTATTAAAGTAATTTTGATATCATAGGCTTATTATATTAGTGGAATAATATATATTGCAGTTGAGAATAAATTTGCTTGGTTTATTAGATATTCTGCTAATGCTATTAATGTACTGATCAATGACAACTAATCTTTGAAATTCAAAAACAGGACAGGATAACAGAAGTATTTAAAGTGTTTGGCACAGGAAGAACAGGCTCTGAGTGCCTTAATCTTACAATATAATCAATACCCATTAAGCAATGAATCAACAATAGGATTGAAATGTAGGAATTAAAAGGCAATAATTTCTATATTTGGAGAGAGAAAAATGAGAGGAAATTTCATGAATGTCCTAAACTATTACATAGAATCATTTTGTCAACTAGCAAAACATCTGATTTTAAGCCCCAAATTCTGTAGCCTTACCTAATACCCCACAGAGGCTCTCCTCTTTTCATTAGATGCATTCATGAATGTCTTTTCTTAAAATAATTTTCATTTCTAAGTTTCATAAATGTTTTTATTATGTTCTAGCCATTATACTAAAATCTTATGTTTTTCTTTCAAATGAAAATCTAAAATGTTGCCTTCAAAAAGCTAAATTACATTAAGATAATTTAAAAGAATAATAAATAACTGCAAATAAAAGAATGATATAAAAATTAAGAATCCTGTCACCAGAAAATCCTTAAATAATAAAATGAGCAGAAACTCAAGCAAAAAGATGTTTTCCTTTAAAAAATGTCTCTAATGTTAAACTTAAAGTGTAACAAACAACTAGGAACAAATCAATCCACTGAATTGGAATAATGTTGTATATATTTAAAAAAACTCTTATTTTGTTTCCATATTCTATATATCAAAGAATATGTCTTCAAATTTAAAAATGTAACACAAAGAATTCAAAGAAAGAAGTGCTCTTTGAAATATGATGAGTCATTAGGAAAGAGCACAGGTGTTCTTCAAATTAATTCACCTAGGCTTGCATTACATGGTATTGGAATAATTTATAGATATTACTCAGCCACTGTTCAGCATCCTTAAGATATCGTGCAAAAAAGGAAAGTGGTTCTAAAACATAGAAAACTCCTCTTTCTAGATTTTTAAAGTAACACTATGGGTTGGAGTTTTGAGTGTATAGACAAGTGAACTTGATGTAAGATCAAAATTCAGTGACATTAGTTGTTTGCTACCTTTTAATTGTCAAATTCTTCTAGTTTGGTTTATGAAGAGTGTTGTGCTTATATAGTATTTTCATAATATTTTCCTCCATTCCAGGCACACAACAATATTTTTATTTCTTAAAGCCCAAATACACATTCATCCATATTGTCAAGCTTGTTTTGTAAAGTATTGATTAAGGAATAACTTTAGGTGTCTCTGAGTATGCTGGGTGATTGGTTCCGGAATCCTCACACATGTCAAAGTCCATGGATCCTCGAGCACTTACATAAAATTGTGTAATATTTGCATATAAGCTACACACATGCACCTGGACACTTTAAATCATTTCTAGATTACTTATAAAACCTAGTACAATGTAAATGCTATGTAAGGCATTGTTTTACAGTATTGATTAGGGTAATAGAGACAAGGCAAAAAAAGTCTGCACATGTTCAGAAAAAATAATATTTTAAAAAATATATGTGCTCCAAGATTAGTCAAATATGGGGCTATTAAACCCGTGAATGTTGAAAGCACAAAGAAAATTTTACAAATAAGGTATATAGGCTGGATCAGTTTTTAAAACTCCACATATTCATGAAGCACACTAGAATAACAAGGTTACCATCACCTTAGAAAGACCCCCTCCAGTTTCTTTTTTCCCCAGTCACTGCAATCATGACTTCTATCACCAAAGAATAATCTCAGCTATTTTTAAACTTTATATTAATGCAGTATGATCTCCTTCAATTGTGAGGCTTATCCATATTAATGTAGGAAATTAGAGTTTTAAAGTTTTCTTTGCTGTAACATATTCTAATATGTGAATATTATCACAGCTTCTGTATCCATTTTTGTTGTTGGACATTTTGGGACATTTAATATTTGGTACAATTGGTGGTAATTTGACATAAATATTTGACTTTAGCACATGTCTATCTGTTTAACATGTATAAGCACGTTAGCTATTCACCTACAAATGGAACCACTGGGTAATAAAGTAAACTTGTTACACTTTATTAGATATTAATAAAAGATGCCCAAAGTAGTTGCACTCTGGGAATATATGAGAATTTAAATATCCACAATCCTTGCCAATACTATAGTAAACTATAATTTTTTTAATTAGCCATTTTGGAGAGTTTATGTAATAATTATTTTTTTCTAAATTTTATTATTATTATTAATTTTTTTAGAGGATAACATTTCATTTCTCTGGTTGTGATATAGAATCACAACATGCATGCAGTCATACATAAAGTTAGGGCTATGATGACCATCATATTCCACCACCTTCACTGCCCCCAGACCCCCTCTCCCCTTACACCTCTGTGGACAGAGTTCCTCCATTGTTCCCATGTCTTTTCCCACATTATGGATCAGCATCCACTGTGAAAGACCTCTACAATGCAAAGTACAAGACACTGAAGAAAGAAATTGAAGATCTTAGAAGATGGAATAATCTCCCATGCTCCTGGATAGGCAGAATCAATATTGTCAAAATGGCCATACTTCCCAAAGCTCTATACAGAGTCAATGCAATCCCAATTAAAATCCCAATGTCATTCCTTATAGAAATAGAATAGGCAATCATGAAATTCATCTGGAAGAATAAGAGACCCAGAATAGCCAAAGTAATCCTTAGCAAGAAGAGTGAAGCAGGAGGCATCACAATACCTGACCTCAGATTATACTACAAAGCTATAGTAACAAAAACGGCATGGTACTGGCACCAAAATAGACATGTAGACCAATGGTATAGAATAGAAGACACAGAAAAGAACCCACTTACATACAGTTACCTTATACTAGATAAAGGAGCTAAACATGTACAGTGGAGAAAAGATAGCCTCTTCAGCAAATGGTGCTGGGAAAACTGGAAATCCATATGCAGCAAAATGAAACTAAACCCCTGTCTCTCACCATGCACAAAATTCAACTCAAAGTGGATCAAGGACCTGGGAATCAGACCAGAGACCCAACACCTAATAGAAGAAAAAATAGGCCCAAAACTTCATCATGTCGGATTAGGACCATACTTCCTTAACAAGACTCCTAGAGCACAAGAAGTAAAATCAAGAATCAACAAATGGGATGGATTCAAACTAACAAGCTTCTTCTCAGCAAAAGAAATAACCAATGAAGTGAACAAAGAGCCGACATTCTGGGAACAAATCTTTGCCACACACACATCCAATAGAGCACTCATCTCCAGGATATATAAAGAACTCAAAAAACACCAAAAAAACTAACAACCCAATCAATAAATGGGCCAAAGAGCTGAACACAAATTTCACAGATGAAATTATACAATCAATCAACAGACATATGTAATAATTATTTAACTGAGGTCTTACTTTTTTATTTCTCTGAAGTCTAATGAAGAGGAGCAACTTTGCAATTGTTTATTTTCCCTTTAGGTGCACATTATTGTAAAGATCTTTTGCAAGTCTCTTGTCCATTTTTTAATAGTTTTATGCCTTTTTGTTATCAATTCATATGAGTTCTTTATATATTTTGCATTTACCACAGGACAATTTGGGGGAAGAGTTATCCATAATAGTGAAGCTTCCCATTCATGAACAAGGCACAGCCATCCTCCCTTATCTGCTGTTTTACCTTTGAGAGTTTCATTTGCTTATGGCTTGGACTTAAATGTCTCTCAAAGCTTGGGTTGAAGGGTTGGTCCCCAGCAGATGGTCCTATTGGGAGGTGTTGGAAACTTTAGGAGATAGAGCCTAGTTTGAGGAAGTAGGTTAGGGAGGCGTGCCCTTGAAGGCTGTCTTAGGACCCCAGCCCCTTCCTTTCTTTGACTTTGCCTCCTGGCTGCCATGCAGTGAGCAGCTTTCCTCTGCCACACACTTTCCATGTTATACTGCCTCACCATAGGCTCAAAAGCAACAGGAGCCAAGTGACTATGGACTGAAACCTCTAGAACCATGAGTCAAAACAAACGTTTTCTCTTTTTAGGGTGTTTATCTCAGGTATTTTGTGGCAGTACTGAAAGCTGACTACCACACAGTTATTCATGGTCAACAATAATCTGAATAGACTAAATTAAAAATCACAGAAATAAACATTCATACATTTAAAATTGTGCACTGTTCTGATGAGCATGATGAAATGGGCCATCCACTCTGTCCCACATGATCTATGAATCATCCCTTTGCCCAGCATGCATACTCTGTACACACTATACACCTGTTAGTCCTTAGTAGCCATTTGGGTTATCAGACTGACTGTTGTAGTATCCCAGTGCCTGTGTTCAAGTTCCTTATGGAGTACCTAAAATTAGGTCACAGCATCTACAACACTTACTTCACTTCATCTCCTCACATAGCCATTGCATCATCTCACATCACCACAAAAGAAGTTCAGTATAGTACAATAACATATTTTAAGACAGATCACATTCATATAACTTCTATTACAGGATATATTATAATTATTCTATTTTATTAGTTAGTGTTCATCTCTTACTATGTCTAATTTATAAATTCAACTTTATCTTATATATGTATGTATACGAAAAATAGATTATTATACTCATATGTATAACCATCTTTATATGGTTTGTAGTATTCATGGTTTTAAGCATCCACTGGAAGTCCTGGAATGTATTCCCCATGGATAAGGGAAAACTATTACACAATCTCTTCATGAATTTAAATTTTCTCAGAAATGCTTAGCAGTTTTCAATAAAGTCTTCAAATTTTTTCAATATTTATCACTATGCATTCAATGTTTTTGATGCTACTAAATGGTAGTTTTATGAATCTTCTAGTGTCTTTGTTGCTGGAAGGTAGGAATTCTTTTATTTTATTTAATTACTTTACTTATTAACCTTGTATCCAGAGATTCTGCTAAATTTACTTAGTAATTCTAATGGTTTTTCCACAGATTCTTTTCACTTTTCTAAAAAGACAATTATGTTACCTACGAGCAGTTACAATTTTATTAGTTCTTCAGCTCTCCTTATATCTTTTACCTCCATTTCTGGCTCTATTACATGTATTAAAAACTTTAATATAACATTCAAAAATTTAATAAAGGGAATATCCTTAGCTCATTCACCAAATTAAGAAATGCTGCATTTTATAATTCATTATGATGTTTTGCAGGCTTTCAGAAGCCATTGTCTTCATATTTAGTTTCCTAAGATTTTTGCTTGTTTTGTTCTTTAAATAAATTATGTTTGAATTTTATCAAAGGCTTTTCTGGATCTTTATATATATGATCATTTGCTTTTTCTCCTTTTACTTTCTGAATGAAATAAATTAAATTGCTTTCAGTAGTTCTATTGAGAAGTAGCTCGTGTGCATTCAAGGGAACCATTTTTGGTTCTTAGTATACTCAGTGTGAGATCACTACCATGGTCAATTTTGGAGCATTTCCATCATGCTAAAGGAAACTCTCGAGCCACTAGCAGTCCCTGCCCATTCTCTCCTGTCCCTCCCACACCTTCCATGCCCTCAGCCTAAACAGCCACTAACATAGTTTCTGTCTCTGTACATTTGACATTTCCTATAAAAGGGATCATGCAATATGTGTTCTTTTGGCTATCTTCTTTCCCTCAACATGTTTTCAAGGTTAATCCCTGTCATAACCTCTGTCAAAACCTCATTCATTTTTAATGCTGCCCAACATGCCCCTGTATGGATATACTGTACTTCATAATAATTTTTCACCAGTGGATGGGTATTTGTACTTTTTCAGCTCTTTGGCTATTATGAAATGCGGCTATGAACATTTGTGTGCCAGCTCTGGGGAGGATGCACATTTCATTTCTTTTGGGTATGAAGCTAAGAATTCTTGGTCAAGTGGTAACTGCATGTTTAACATGTTGGGAAGTACCAGGGTGACTGCACTGTATTAAATTCCTATGACAGATGGATGAATGTTCCCAATTCTTCACATTTTTGCTAGTGCTTGATCTATAATTTTAATACAATTATTCTAGTGAGTAAGAAATGATATCACATTGTGATTTTGATGTGTATATCCCTAATGATTAATGATTCTGAGACTTAATAGACCTTTATAGAGCTTAATATAACTTTTCATAGACAATATAACTTTTAAAACTTCCTTTGTCTATTGACAAAGGCACCAAAAACACACATTGGATAAAAGACAGCCTATTCAACAAATGGTTCTAGAAAAACTGGAAATCCATATGTAGCAAAATGAAATTAAACCTCTATGCCTCACCCTGTACAAAAATCAACTCTAAGTAGATCAAAGACTCAGACACTAGAGCAGAGACCCTGCACCTAATAGAAGAAAAAGTAGGCCCAAATCTTCATAATGTTGGTTTAGGACCTGACTTCCTGAACAAGACTGCTAGAGCTTAAGAAGTAAAATTAAGAATCAACAAATGGGATGAATTCAAACTAAAAAGCTTCTTCTCAGAAAAGGAAATAATCAATAACTTGATGAGAGAGCCTACAGAAAGGGAAAAAATCTTTACCATACACACCTCAGATAGAGCACTAATCTCCAGGATATATGAAGAACTTAAAACACTTAACACCAAAAAAATCAAATAACCCAGTCAATAAATGGGGTAACAAACTGAACAGACACTTCACAGAAGAAAACATACAATCAATCAACAAACACATGAAAAAATGTTCAACATCTCTAGCCATTAGAGAGATGCAAGTCAAAACTACTCTAGGATTTCATCTCACTCCAGTCAGAATGGCAATTATTAAGAATACAAGTAATAATAAGTGTTGGCAAGGATGAGGGAAAAGGTACACTCATACATTGTTGGTGGGACAGCAAATTGGTGCAACCACTCTGGAAAGCATTATGGAGATTCCTTAAAAAACTTGGAATGGAACCACAATTGACCCAGTTATCCCACTCCGTGGTCTATACCCAAAAGACTTAAAATCAGCACACTACAGTGACACAGTCACATCAACGTTTATAGCAGCTCAATGCACAATAGCCAAACTATGTAAACAATCTAGACGCCCTTCAACAGATGAATGGATAATGAAAATATGGTACATATTCACAACAGAATATTACTCAGCCTTAAAGAAGAATGAAGTTATGGCATTTGCAGGTAAATGGATGGAAATAGACAAGATCATGCTAAGTGAAGTATAATAATCCCCAAAAACCAAAAGCCAAATGTTTTCTCTGATAAATAGATACTGATCCATAATGGGGTGGGGGGATAGGAAAGAATGAAGGAAATTTGGTTTGTGTAGAGGGGACCGGGGGGAGGGGTGGGGCTCTGGGGATGGTAAGGACAGTAGTATTAGACATTATTACACTGTATACATGTGTGATTACACTACTGGAGTGACTCTGCACCATGTACAGCTAGAAGAATGAGAAGTTGTGCTCCATTTGTGTACAATATGTCAAAATGCATTTGACTATAAAATAAATAAAAATAAAAAAATAGAAATATCTATTGAGATCATATACTCATTTTGCTCATTTTGAAATTGGGTTATTGCCCTTTAGATGTTGAGTTGTAAGTGTTCTTTCTATATTCTGATACAATCGTTTATTGGAAATGTCGCTTGAGAATTTTTTCTCCCGTTCTATAGGCAGTGTTTTCAAATGCCCTATATCTTGTTGAGAAAATTCAAAACACAGCATACTCTGTGTTTTGAATCTTGGAATCCCGATATCTGTCAGATGGAGACCATAATACCTAATTGGGAAATATATTTTGAGATTGTTAAATAATATTTGCAAAGTACTTGATAGTGCCCTTTGACATACAAAAGCTTTTAATTTTGATAAAGTTGATTTGCCTTTTTGTGTTTGTTGTTGTTTGTTAGTGGTTGCTTGTGTTTTTTGTGTTATTTATAAGAAGGTTTTGCCTAAGCCAATGCTATGAAAATTTATACTTAGTATATGTCCTATCTTACCGAATATTCCATTTGTACTTGTACTTATTTGATTAGTTATTCTTCTTTTGTTTTGATTCATTCTAAAGGGTATTTTATTAATTCCTTTTTATATAATTCATTATTAATATATATAAATACAACTGATATTTGTATATTGATCTTGTAGTATGTAACTTTGCTAGACTCTATTAGCTATAAGAAATTTGCGGCGCATATTTTATGGTTTTCTATATATAATATGACTTCTGCAAATAGAAATCATTTTACTTCTTTTTTTCTAATTTTCATTCCATTTATTTATTTTGCTTCCATAATTTTCCTGACTGAAACCTTCATACAATGTTTAGTGAATATTTCAAGAGTATACATTCTTTTCTTGTTTCTGATCTAAGGGGGAAAGTTTGTATTTAAATCAAATGTCAGCTGTGGGTTTCCTATAAATGCCCTATATCTGGTTGAGGAAACCAGCATACTCTGTGTTTTGAATCTTGGAATTTTGGTATCTGTCAGATGGAGACCATAATCCCTAATTGGGAAATATATTTTGACATGGTTAAATAATATTTGCAAAGTATTTACTACTTAGGCTCAAAACTGACTACTACTATTATTTTAAAACTCTGCTAGATAATTCTGATTAGTATATTTTGTTTCCATGAAGGTTGTGATTGGAGTTTGTGCTGCACAATCAAAATTCTGAAAATGAAATAAATGATTTGTTTTTTCAAAATAGCACATTCACTGTTAGTGGTTCTGTATGTATTGCAGATTTGCACCTGATGACTTTCATTTTACATGATAAAAAAGCACCCTATGTGCAAATTTATATTCAAGAATCAAAAATATTGCTTAAGCTAGTTTTTAAATAATAATTTTTCTTCTTTTATTGTGAGAGGAAATACTAAATGACATGTACAATTTAAAAAGATGCTTTTACTTTATTAAAATAAATAAAATTTTGGAAATATGTATATTTTGTTATTTTAATGAAAAGCCAGTCTTTTCAAAGGGGCCATATGGTGGCCTCTTAATTTAAATTTCTTTTTAACTCTCAGGATGTACTATAAATGACATAGAGAATTATCATTACAGATCAGCATATGAAAATAAATGAATTAAGAAAACACAATTGCCCAAATGGTTTAAATAAATCATATGTCATGGAATGCCAAGACAACAGATATAAAGAGAAGTGAAAAATTTCAAGTTTTCTTGTTCATTGCTGTATTTACATCATTTAATATTTTATAGGTAGAAGTGACAGGTTTCTTTTTCTCCATAGTTGCCCTAATAAGTTGTATCAATCTTTTTCCTTCTGGAGTGAAATTGGGAAGTGTATTAAGTGTAGGAGTTTTCAGAGATTACTACGTGGGAGTATTAAGCCTCCATGCAACTTCAAACTTCTATGTGGTTTTTGGAAGGTTTGATTTATCTCTGTCTGGTAAATTATATACTATTTTATAAAATGAAATAAATTTGGTTTAAATTAGGCAGAATGTCTTTCACTGCTCCAGAAATTAAGCCAGTAAAAAAGCATAAATTAAGATGCAGTCATTTCCAAGAACCCAAAAGAAAAGTTAAAGTATGTTTAGTCTACTCAGTACTTCTGAAGAAGGAAGAGAAAATATCAATTGTTCAAAATATCATGCTAATTTTCCACCATACTATAGGACTTTAACACAAAAGTCCTAAATTAAACTTTCACCTACTTCCAAAGAAATTAGTCCAACTATGTTGGGAATGTTGATGGCCCAACTGATCTCAGGTGTCCTGTGAAACTTCCTACCCTGAATCATTCCACATCCCTTTTGTCCATTCACTTTAAGTGTCTCCTTCCTGGATATCTCAAACAGTAAAATACCATTCATCAAGTTAAATATTTTGACAACAAAATTTATCTTGGAAAAGAAACACACTGTGTTGTTCTCTTCTTATACCATATTGGGAAAGAAAAAGTAATGATGTCTTCAAGGGCTCAATCTTGCTATCCTGTTGAAGGGATTTCTTAAAAGTTATATGACTGATGCTTCAGACATGTGCAAATGAGGGGGAAAAAAGATGTCATTTTATTTTTAAACCCCCAAGTACTGTCCCCAAAGTGAGAATTGCAACTTTGTTCCAATCCAGCATGAACTGGGCACAAATATGTTTTAATTCTTAGGATAAATTTTCACAACACTGTTGCCCTAAATAAGATAAAGCATAAACTGACCACTGTTTCTATGTATAGGGAAGATTATCTAACAGATGTCTTTGATGTTCCCTGTATGAGAAAATCGACAGGGACTTTTTTTAAATGTTAAGGTTCACTGTAAGAAACACAAAAAGAGAAAATAAAATGACTTTAAAAAGATTCTTCTAATGGAAAGGAATCCAAGGCAAACAAGCAAGGTTGGCATGTACTGGTGTCCATTGCCAAGGACCTCAGGGCTCTATTGCCCTGCTCCATCACCCTTGCCTTACCCCCTCACGTCATGTGCCATTACATCTTCAGCTGAATGCCAGCTTAATTTCACCAGTATACAAAAGCTTTGCTCCATTCCCTCATGCCTTTATGCGGTTATTATCACAAATTGCGTCCATATATATTTTGTTCCAGTCAACTGATTTATATTGCTTTACTCGATACTTTTTAAAACAAAGTAGGAAAAAAAGTGCAATTTGAAAAACATTTTTCTCTTTTTTTTTATACTGAGAGTCTTTTAATGGTGGGCAAACTTAGAGATCTTATAAGGACAACCTTTTGTACAGCTCAGCCAAAGAGCCATGAGACATATAAAGTAACGTGAATTAAATCCACTCTGCCTGCTGTGAATGTGGGCCATTATTTTTATTACCACCACTAAGCTAGGAAGCAGGGAATGGAACCAAGGTAAGTTACAATGCCATAAAGCTCATGGTTATTACTGAGTCCTGCCATTTTTCTGGCATGAATGTTTCCCCGATTGCAGCAAACTTTTGGTTAATTTCCAGAGTTCTGAAAAAGTTTGCTCTGACATTACAGGGTTTTTTTCCTCCACTGCTTTTACAGAAGGGCAAATTTTCAGAGGTTCTTACTAAATCATTTTTGCTGATGTCACCCAACTATGACATATTAATGCAGCGATCAAGAAGGAAGAAGAGGCACAGAAGGGAGTGACTTCCTCTAAGGATAGTCCCAACTTTTTACACACAATGCTTTTTCTTCTGTCATTGGGCAAATTTATTACATGCCACATCTAGCTCAAGACAGGCTGGGAAATATATATTTTCGCAGTGGTCATGCACCCTGCTAAAAAGTAGGGGTCTAATACGAAGCAACCACGAGAGAATGGTTGGGAGCAGAAAAAAGAAGCTTTGTTATTTTGTCACATATGACATGTCCTGAAGGAACTTCATAGTTCTGCTCTTAGAATCAACATCATAATTCTGTTCAGCTACTTTATCCAGCCCAGTGTTTAAGATCTCTTGGGTATTCAGATGTCTAGTCCATCCGGTTCAAATGTGGCTGCTTCTTCTGCAGCATGTAAAGCACACAGTAAGTCAGAAAATGGGGATGAAAGAAGAAAGTCACCAAGGATTAGTTCATAGCAGTAAGCAGGCAACACTTGTCAGAAATTGCATGGATCTGACTTCTCAGGGAGTAAGCTAGCTGAGAGACTCTGGGTCCCTCTGTCTTTTCTCTCCTAGAATTATGCTAAAAACAAAAAATAGAAAAATCACCAAAATAATATCTTTTTCAGCTACTCCCAATCACAATCAATACCCTTAGTTTTCATGTTTTCTTCCTTTCTACATACTGCATGTGATCCTTGAGTTAATATTTTTACCTCTGGAAAATAGGATACCTGCTTTCTATCCTTCTATATGTGAGTTTTTAAAAACCACTTCTCTTGTGGACCTGAGGAACCCACAGCTCAACTCTTTTGGCTGCAGAACAAAATTGTTTCTTCTAGTACTTGCACCCACATGCTGCTGGCCTGCACATACCTCTTTACATGAACGCGTTGAGACTACGACACTGGGCCTCTACTTCAGCTGCCAGGAGCGGGCAGGAGAACATATATCCACTGCCAAGCTTGGCAGCTGAAATAGTGGTCTCTTAAGTCAAAGGATTTACTCCTGCATTCTGAAATCTCCTGTGTGTGTATTTGCTAAGTGAAAGGTAACCAGTGAAACTCCCTCTAAAGTCATTTGGATAATGTCATATTTTGTTCTCCAGACTTTAGCATGTAGTAAATACTATTTGGGGGGTTAAAATGGCATTGAGTGACTGTTTTAATATCTGCCAAAAATCCCAAAGCAATCAAGTCATGATTATTTTTTTAAAAAATCAATTTTGTCCACTGGAAGTTACAGTTGTCCTGTGGGAATGGGAAGAGGGGAGCACAGGACAGATCAAATGACTGGAAGAATATTCTGTTTGGGATTAAACTGGAAAAATGAGAAAATGGAGGATCAGTTATATTTTCTTGTACATTACCCAGTACAAGAAAAGAGAAAGTCATTCACTTTCCTATTCCTTCTTCTTCCTCCTCCTTTCCATCTTCTCATTTTTCTGTATTCTTTTTCTTAAGTAATAATAATACACACACTAGTCCTCTATGTGGTTTATGTGCAAAAATGAATAAAGCATTTCTGGATATTTGTTAAGTAATACTAAACCGTATAGTGGATTTTGATCTTAGTAATCCAATCATTTTTTTCTTTTCTTTGTTGGTAAGTTGGTTGGCTGGTTTTATTGGAGTTTTCCATTACACTGGACTCTTTATGTAGCTTCCTTGGACAGTGGTGGTTACTTACTAAGACTTCATGGAATATTGGTTTACTGGCTCTTTTTATTTCAGCTTTTTGGGGATTATAATTGTAAAAATGGTATAAGTTTAATGTGTACAACATGTTGTTTTGATATATAGAGAGATATATACACACATATGTGTACATATGTATATATATACTATAAAATGATTGCTACAATCAAGATAATCAACATATCCCTTATCTCACAGTTATCTTGTGTGTGTCCATGTGCATGTATGTTGAGAATACTTCAGAGTACATTTCTAGTACAGAATACAGTACTCTGTCATCACCATGTTGTACATAGATCCCCAGTTTTATCTTGTATAATTGTAACTTTGTATCTTTTGACCAACATCTCTTGATTTCCCCCACCCTCAGCCCCTGGCAACCACTATTCCACTCTGCTTCTGTGAGTTCAACCTTTTTAGATCCCACATATGAATGAGGCCAATGTAGGATTTTTCTTTCTGTACCTGGCTTATTTCATTTAACATAATGATCTCCAGTTTCATCCACATTGACAATGACAAGATTTTCTTATTTCTCCCATTGTGCACATGTGTGTATGTGTACATGCATATCAACTCTTTTTCTTCATCCACTCCACTGTTCATGAATACTTAGGTTGATTGCTCGACTCTTGTGAATAATGCTATAATGAGCATGAGTGTGCAGATATCCCTTCAAGACACTGATTTCATTTCCTTTGGATATATACCCAGATGTGGAATCACTGGATCATCTGGGAAATCTATTTTTCTATTTTTAACTTTCTGAGGAACTTTAATATGTTTTCCATATTAGCCTGTTTACATTCCCACCAATAGGGTGTAATGGTTCCCTTTTCTCCACAACTATTTTTTCCCACATCCTTACCAATATTTATCTTTCACCTTTTTTGTAATAGTTCCTTAAACAGATATAAGGTGATATCTCATTGTAGTTTTGATTTGCATTTCCTCAATAGTTTGTGATGCTGTTTTTCAAAAATTTTTGGAGTCATATGTAAAATGGAGTAATATGTAAAAAAAAAAAAAATTGTCCAGACCAATGTTGTGGAGCTTTCTCCCTGTTTTCCTCTGGTGATTTTATAGTTCCAGTTCTTACATTTAAGTCTCTAATCGATTTTGAATTGATTTTTTTTATTTTGTGTGAGATAAAGGTCCAATCTCCTGCATTTGGATATCCAGTTTTCTCTGTAACATTTATTGAAGAGATGGTTCTTTTCCTACTGTGCATCTCAAGCACTTTTGTTCAAGATCAACTGAGTATAAATATGTGGATTTGTTTCTGGGTTCTCTGAGAACCACGTATCTGTTTTTGTATCAGTGCTATACTATTTCAATGACTGTAGCTTGGTAGTATATTTTGGAGATCAATGTGATACCTCCAGCTTTGCTCTTGTTCAACACTGATTTGCATTTTTGAGGTCGTATGTGGTTTCATACTGGTTTTTATATTCAAAGGTACTAACATCTACTCTTTTTTCTTTCTTACTTTCCTGCATTTTTCTTCCTTTTTCTTTATTCAATTTGGAGAAATTCCAAAAATTAGAAAAAGTAAATTCCTAATACTCTAAAACATGCCTGATAAAGTCATTGGAGCTGCTGAGGCTCTTCAATTAAGAAAATCATGGTGATCTCTAGTAAATGCTCTCTGATGCAAAAGCATTGTGGTCTTATTCTGAACAATCAAATATGTATCAATATTTCTTAGCTTCTCACTTCCAAAAATTAAACTTCTTGAAATGGAGACTAAAGACATATTTGAGCATATTCAATAAAAATTCTTAAAAGAGACTGCCTGCAATTTAATATTCATTTTAATTTAAAACATATTTTTGACTCTTTTGTCCTGAAGGTATTTGCCTCCTCAAGCAATTGTCTCAGAGACATGTCACTTGGCAAACAAGTTAGCCCTGTAAAAATTTCTTATTTTATTAATTTATTTTCCCTTCAAATTCTTTAATTTTTTTTCTCAGACACAAAAGACAGAGCAATGACATGAAATAATACATTGCTCCCCAGAGAATTATTCATTATCCATTAGTCATTCATCAAGTGCTGTTAAGCATTTTAAAAATGCAAAAAGCATAGCTAGTCTGTGACAAAAGCATTCATATAATTAGTACAATGAGTATAATAACTTGAGAGGAAAAAAAGTCTCCACAAAGAGAAAGATGAAAGTCTTTGGGAAAATGTGAAAGACTGAAAGAAGTATAATTACCTTATTTATTCTCCTAACCATCCTGTTTTGAACAGAATGGTGTTCAAACAAATCCCAGTTGGATCATAGTGGGATACTGCTATATTAAAGTGCCATCATCTAGACATTGACAGTCTTAGTGGTACAGAAATCCACTGGGAGACATATTGGTATTTGAAGTAAATATTCTTTAGCTTCAAGCTTGAGTTACAATAAGAATAATACCAATAGGTTTGTGTCCTAGGCCAGAATGAGAAAGCAGTAAAAGTGTCAGGTGATAGAGAAAAAAATGGAGGAAGGACAGGAGTGTTCTTTGGAAGATATGCCAATATTCTTTAAAAATGGCATCAGAGATCCTATTTTTCTTTTTTTGCCCCCCAGGGTTGCTTTTGAGACATCCCATGCCAGTTCTGTTAGTGCTGTGACATTTCACAGTGATGTGTCTTAGTGAGGTCTATTTATGGAAATATTTTCTTTCAGCAGCTCAAAATCGCATGAGGATATTTTCATTCCTTGTTTCTGTTTTCTGGTTTTTTTTACAAATGTCTATTACCAATCAAAGAAAAAACAAGGAAAAATGTGTATATGGTTTCAGATAGCTTAAGGCAATGCCTATTTACTCAGAGTAATGATGTTCTAGGGGGAAAGTACACATTTGAAGAGAGAAAATATTTAGATTAAATCCTGCTTTATTTCTTATTAGCTGTATACCATTGGTCAAATTGCCTATCATTGGATACATGAATGTTTAGTGAAAATGGAGATCATGATATGTATGTTTGAAAGTCATATCGATGAATAAAGATGATACATAGGGGAAAGCGGCTAACAGACAAATGAAGAATACATTCTCAAAGAAGAGTTTCTCCCATGGCTTCATTACTGTGCCTCTTGATTTTTCATTTATCTCCATCCTTTAAAGAAGTGTTTCACAGAGTTTAATAACAAATGATTCCTTTTTTAAGAAGAGGGAGGGATTTGAGAGACATAAACTTATGTATAGCATCTTTTCCAATGAAAATGTCTTTTAACTGTGAATTATTACTGCAAAAGAAAAATACATCTATATTAATGATGCTTGAGTGATAATGAAACTTTATCCAGAGATGTTTGCATAGTCACAGCTTTGAATAAGCTAAACCTGTCCATATTAATTATGATGCCAAACAGTAACCTCCACCTCTATAGTGGAATATGAGTATTTTTCTGCATGAAGAGAACTGTTCCCTTGATTCTCACCCTGTGGAGTTTTAGTTCCTCTGCCTGAAGGATATTTTTCCCGTATCCTTTTGCTATACCTCTGGAACCTTAGGACTTTAAAATTATTTGCTTAAGTCAATACTCATGCAAGATTTATCCCGTATACAACCATTTTTAAAAGAACATATATTTTATAACTGCTGAAATATTGTTTGTATTAGCATTGAAATTATGACACAAAATAAAGTTGAAAGCCTATCTTAGTCTGCATTGTGCTGCTTGCTATAGCAGAACACTACAGACTGGGTGGTTTATAGTGAACAGAAATTTAGGTACATGATTCTGGGTCCCAGAGGCTAAGAAGTCCACGTTAAGTAATTGGCACCTGGCCAGGGCCTTCTTACTACATCATCCCACAGTGAAAGGGAAGTTGAGAGAGAGGAGATTGAATTCCCCTTTTATAGTGAGCCCATTCCCAAGTCAATGAACTCACTCTCATGATAATATTAATTCATTCACTCTGTCCTTAGGCTTAATTGCTTTTTCTTAGACCTCACCTTCGAAAACTTGCATTGGGATTACTTCTCACATATGCTTTTTAGGGGACGTAGCCAAACCACAGCAGACCCTATTCCAGATCCTTCATCCTTCCTACCTGGTAGATCTTCAAAACCTTGGTCACCTACTAAGGAAATTAATTTGAGAAACAGCATTATTGACTACTGATTTTCAACCAATTGAGAAGCATAAAATTGACTTTTGTTTTTGGGATTGCTTATGCAATCCCAATACCCCAATGGCCTGGGGTAAGGCTGAACATGACTTACTAGTGTGGCTCATGCTTAGGGTGGCTTCTATTTGTCTGGCTTACATAGAAGAGCGAGTCAAATGAGTAGATGAACAACTTCTCATTTGAACCAAGGGTTCATGTCATTTGTTAGGAGGAGGCGTCTAAGACAGTTGAGATCTTACTTGGGCCCTTTGAGTATGGCATCCTTGATCTAAAGCAATGGCTATCATGGTTGGAAGAGGAAATGAAGGATTCACCACATATTCGAGAGTAGTGTGACCTTTAGAAGCAGCAAGTTTCCTTGCATTGACTAGCTTTAATATAGCAATGCAACTCTGATGTCAACTACCCAGAGTTAGTGCAGGCACCACAGATTAGGGCATAGTCCAAAACAAGACCACCTTCATTTCAAATACCAGCTGAAAGTTACAAAGTTCCCAGACCTACATGAGCCAGACCTGCCTAATTTGCTTAGTTCATTCCCTCTGCCAGAATAAAACAACACAGATTGTGTAGTTAATAAACAATGGACATTTATTGCTCAAGTTATAGAGGCTAAGAATCCAACATCAAGGTACCTGCAAGTCCTGGGTCTGGTGAGCACCTGTCTCTGCTTCTGAGATGACACCTTGACTGCCATGTCCTCACCTGGTGGAAGAGATGGAAAAGTAAAATATATATTCCTAAGCCCCTTCAACTTGCTCCCTTCAACTTATGTTATATGAACACTAAAAGTACATACATTCAAACCATAGCATTCCACCCATAACTCTTCAAAACTCATGTCTATTTTAGTCAGCTTTTTTGCCACTGTGACTAAAAATTCACCAGAACAATTTTAGGAGAGGAAAGTTTACTTGAGGGCTCACAGTTTCAGAAGTCTTAGTCCATAGAAGGCTGGTTCCGTTTCTCAGGGCTTGAGGTGAGGCTGAACATCATTGTAGGAGTGTGACAGAGCGGAGCAGCTCACATCATGGTGATCAAGAAGCAGAGAGACAGAGACTCCGCTTACCAGATACAAACTATATACCCCATAGCCACGCCCCCAGTTAACCACCTCCTCCAGCCACACCCCACCTGCCTCTAGTTACCACTCAGTTAATCCCACCAGGGATTAATTCACTGATTGGGTTAAGACTCTTACAACCCAATCATTTCTCTTCTGAATCTTCTTGCATTGTCTCACACATGAGCTTTTGGGAGACACCTTACATCTAAACCATAACAATGTCCTTTTCACATACAAAATATATTAATCCACCATAATAGCCCCAAACCTTTCAACTCATCCCACCATCGAGTTCAGTGTCTAAGTCCAAAGTATCATCTAAATATCATCTAAATCAGCCAGGCACAGTGGCGCACACCTGTAATTTCTATGGTTCCAGAGGCTGAGGCAGGAGGATTGGGAGTTCAAAGCCAGCCTCAGCAGAAAGCAAGGCGCTAAGCAACTCAGTGAGACCTTGTCTCTAAATAAAATACAAAAAGGGGCTGGAGATGTGGCTTAGTGGTTGAGTGCCTCTGAGGTCAATCCCCAGTATCCCCTCAAAAATAAAATAAAATAAATAAACATCATCTAAATCAGACATGGGTGATCCTCAAGGCATGATTTATCTGAAGCAAATTCCTCCTGCAGCACTAAGACTATGAAATCAAAACAAGTTATTCACTTGCAAAATACACTGGCCTTACAGGCATATGATAGATATTCCCATTCCAAAAGGGAAAAATATATAAAAAGAAATAGGTAACAGCTCCCAAATAAGTCCCAAACACAACAGAGCAAATGACATTAAATATTTTTTTTCTTGAGAATAATGTTGCGCCTAGCATGCACACCAGGACTGGGATGGCAGTTGGGTCTTCAAGATTTCTTGCAGTCCCACTCAGTTTTGCTAGGCCACACCCATGTGCCAGCTCCTATGGATTGGTGTCTCACACCAGAGGCTCTCCCATGATAGAAGTGGATGCTGGTGGCTCACAGTTCTGGTATTTCAGGAGTGACCATGGCCCAATGGCTCTCAGATGCTATTTTGTACTTCACACATTGCTCACTACATTCTGGCCACTGTGGAACTTTCCTTCTGTTCTGTGAGAATATAGGATTATTTTTCCCCCACCTAAAGCCTTCACAGTTGTACTTCCCATTTCTTGAAATGTTCTGCACAATTTTTTTTGGTACTGGAGATTGAACTCAGGGGTACTCAACCACTGAGCCACATCCTCAACCCTAGTTTGTGTTTTATGTAGAGACAGGGTCTCACTGAGTTGCTTAGCACCTCGCCCTTGCTGAGGCTGGCTTTGAACTTGCCATTCTCCTATCTCAGCCTCCCAAAGTTCTGGGATTCCAGGCATGTGCCACCGCCTCCAGCTTCTGCTCACTTTTGATCAATTGCACTCAAAAGGTTTCAACTCACATGCCACTTTCAAGACAGGTCTTTCCTCAATACACTTTCTGAAAACTTTTTGGCTATTTATTCCCTTTCCTATGTTTCTGCTCAATTTCCTTTGTAAAAAGCACCTGTAATTTTCATTTTGATTTATTGTTTGCTGCTCCATGAAAGCAAGAACTATGCCTGTCTTCATGTATCCTATCTCTGGAGTCTAAAAAGTATCTCATCAATAGCGGGGCCTCTGTGAATGAACAAATAATAACAAAAACTGTACAGCATGAAAAGTCCTATTCAGAAATAATAGTTTAGTGGTTTAGAGAATACAGATGAAATACAATATGATGGAGCCTTAGTGTGCAGGCTGAAAATCATGCACTTGAAATCTCCTTTGAGAAAATAATCCCCCCCCCCCCCAGGAGCAGCAGCACTGCTTGTAATCCCAGAGACTTGGGAGGCTAAGGCAGAAGAATCTTAAAGATCAGCCTGGGCAATTTAGTGAGACCCTGTCTAAAATTAAAACAAATAAAAAAGAGCTGGGGATGTGGCTAAGGGGTGGAGCACCCCTGGGTTCAATCTTCAGAATGAAAAAGAGAGAGAGAGAGAGGAAGAAAAAGGAGGAGGAGGAGAGGAGAAAGAGAAGAGAAGAAGAAGGGGAGGAGAAGGTGGAGGAGAAGAAAAAAGAAAAAAATTCCTTGCCGTGTTCAAATGTTGGTATGCATCCACTTGCTTATTTTTCATCTGTAAGGTGTTTTTAAGAGAAAATGGAGCTGGGTGCAGTGGTGCACACCTATAATCCCAACGGCTCGGGAGGCAGACAGGAGAATCGCTAGTTCAAACTCAGCCTCAGCAACTGCGAGGCAACTCAGTGAGACCCTGTCTCTAAATAAAACACAAAATAGGGTTGCGGATGTGGCTCAGTGGTCGAGTACTCCTGCGGTACCAAAAAAGATTAAAAAAACAGAGCAAGAAGAATAGATAGCCATTAATGAAGAAAAAAAGTAGAATTCATTACATATTCTTAACATAGTATTTAGAACAGAGGGTGGCAATTATGGTTTCTATGTGCCCCACATCTGCTCTAAAATTGAATGTAAAGTTGTGGATGGATGGATGGTTATTTCATTTGCAAAAAAAATGCTTTGCTCTTTTCTTAAATTTCAAAAAACAATGTTTAACGTGGAAATGTTTCTGATCCTCTGATATAGAAAAAGTGAGATTTTTTTCCCCTCTATCACATTTTTTAAAGTTTCATCTTTATGTCTAAATGTCTCAACTGACAAATTCACAAGTTAAAACATCTTCAAAATAAAATTACTTGTTTTGTCACTGAATGTGTGCCCCCAAATTGGTATGTTAGAAATTCAATCACCAATGCAAAGATGTCTAAAGGTAGGATCTTTAAGGGGTGATTACTTCAGGAGAGCTCTGCCCTTCTAAATGGATTGATGTTATTATCATGGGAAGAGGTTCTTTATTTTGTGAATGATTGTTGTAAAATGAGTTTTTCCTCCTGTTGCTCCCTCATGCTTTCCTGCCTTTCTGCTTTCCATCATGGGTTAATGCAGCAGGAAGGCCCTTGGTCTTGGACTCCCTGGTTTCCAGAACTGTAAGAAATAAACCTCTGTTCTTTATAAATTACACAGTTTCAGGTATTCTGTTAAAGCTACACAAAAATAGACTAAGACAATCACCTTCATAAGTTTCTAGAATGCTAAATTATTAACATTTATTTTACAAAGATATATGTCTGAAATCACAGCTCTATTCACAGAAATCCACCAACACTTATTTTTTGTATTTCTAGACACTTTACATTAACTCAGTTCAGAAGATAAAACTGCAAAATTCTCACGTTCTAGAGAATACAAATAATGCACCGAGATTACTTCATTTTTAAATGTATGTGACTTCTCTGAATTAGTTTGACATTGCCTTACTTCTACACAAATCTCTTTAAATAGACTTCCAAAATGACAACTGAAAAGTTATTTCATTTTTAATGTTCAGCATTGTTAGCTTAAATGTTTGCCCCATCTCTAGGAAATCTGATTTTTTATGCCTGATATGAAGGTCCATGATTTATTTTTTAATGGCTACATAATTGTCAGTTGGTTAGTAACATCTCTATAGAGTTATGATTATATTTAAATATCTCTATAAATAGCCATGTAGTTCAAGAAGTGTCACTCTTGGTGGTGGCATATTCAACTGTTTATGGGGAATTTTAGAGATTTTCTAATTCTCATTTAAAAGATTTCTTAAATCTTATCTTTCTTAAAGAGAGAATCTTTCACAAAGTAAACTCTTGGTCTTAATTTACAGAACTTACACTTTAAAAAATCATAGTTAAAATTGATAATCTTTTCTAAGTATAATTTTCTTCTAATTTAACTTTTTTTCATTATCTTTCCTTTATAGGCAATTGTCCTGATAAATAATTTGGGAATATGCTGGGATCATATTATTAGGTCATAAATTCTCTAAAATTATAATTATGCTAGTCTGCTTTTTACCACTGTGACTATAATACAAGAACAACTTAGGGAAGGAAAAGCTTATTTTGGGCTCACATTTTCAGAGGTTCAACCCATGGTCAGTTGATTCCATTGCTCTGGACCTGAGATGAGGCAGAATATCATGACGGAAGGGTATGGCAGAGGAAAGCTTCCCAGATCATGGCAGAGAACAAACCAGGGACAAGATATAATTCCCAAGAAAACATCTCCAGTGACCTACTCCCCACAGCTGCACCCCACCTGCCTACAGTTATCACCCAAAAATTCATTCAAATTATTAATCCAGCAAATGGATAAATCTACTGATGAGGTTACAGCTTTTCATCACTGCCTAAAAGCCCCACCTCTGTGCCTCCCTATATTGGGGACCATGCTTCCAAAACATGAGCTTTTCAGGGGATATTTCTTGATCTAAACTATAACAATAATTAAATATAAAATAATATTAACTCTTGATTATCTTCAAGTAAGTTAGAGGTGATTAACTCTCTGTGAGGACCTGGGATGCTATCATCTGAGTAGAATATTAATTGGGTAAGCTGGGCATGGTGATGCACCCCTGGAATCCCAGCACTTTGGGAGACTGAGACAGAAGAATGGCGAGTTCAAAGCCAGCCTCAGCAACGGCGAGGTGCTAAGCAACTCAGTGAGACCCTGTCTCTACATAAAACACAAAATAGGGCCGGGGATGTGGCTCAGTGGTGGAGAACCCCTGAGTTCAATTCCTTGTCCCAAAACAATGAAAAGATTATTTACTGGGTAGTCATTGATGAGAATTTTTCTTACTATTCCCTTCTGAGGAATTCTGGAGTCAAATCAGGAGTTTGGTCCACTTCTTAAATCAAGCCCAAGTCTCTGAGAAGACATGATGGGCTGAGTCACTCAATATCAAAATTTGAAGTTTACATTATAAAATCTTTTTCATCTGTTCAGTCTTAACTATAGTTAACTTGTGAAGCAGTAATTCTAACTTGTGAAGTAGAAGTTCATGCAAGTCAACAAAATTCCTAAGGAAAAATAGGTTACTTATTATGTTCTTCTCCCAAATCATACCTAAATGTCTTTTCAGATAATTATAAGCTACTCATAATTAAGCCTTATTTAAAATAATATAGTCAATTTAATAATTTTATATATTTTAGCTTTTTATTTTGACATAATTATGGTTTTGTAAGAAAAAAAATTAAAGTACAAGGAGATCCATGGATTCTTAACTACAGTCCCTTCAATGGGAATATCTTGCACAACTGTAGCACAATATCAAAACGAGAGAATCAACAGTCATATAATCCATAAAGCTTATTCAGAACCATGTTTACATGTAAATTTTGTACGTTTATGTGCAGTTCTAAGCAGTTTTATCTTATAATGCATTTTTAAACTATATTCTCTATTAACACATCATCAAGTAACATAGTAGACAATTTCATTCTATATTGCAAATACATTCTACTGCCAGCTATAGTCCTAAAGTTGGAAGAAACTACCAATCTTCTGCTAAAAATATATCCATATTTTGTTTCATAATAACCAAGGTTATAAATAAATTTTTGGAACTTTTTTTTGGCAGGGTGTTGGAGGTACTGGGGATTGAACTCAGGGGCACCCGACCACTGAGCCACATCTCAGTCCTAGTTTGTATTTTATTTAGAGACAGGGTGTCACTGAGTTGCTTAGTGCCTCACCATTGCTGAGGCTGGCTTTGAATTCACAATCCTCCTGTCTCATCCTCTGGAGCCACTGGGATTACAGGTGTGCACCCCCGCACCAGGCTTGCAACTTTTAATGAGAAGAAATATACACTAAATTCTTATTAGGCTAAATGAATTTCCATTGGTTCCACCTTGAACTCATTCAAGTTTTAGAAACTTTAATTCACAAACACTAAGATTTACATGTAGCTTTTGGAAATTTGCTCTGCAATGACACCTTTTAGAGTCTTGATTAAACCCAATATATATTGAAAATTCATTGTGCAACAGTATTATCTTGGTATAAAAAATCTGCTTTTACAATTGCGATCAACAATAACAACTGTCACCATGACTCAAAGCCCATGTCCAGTCAGAGGACAACCTTGACTCATTCCTTGAATCTTATTTAATGCCAGGAAATTAACATCAACACAGTGGTATCAAAATAAAGTGAACTTTAGGAACAGATTCATCTTTTCATAAGATATATCTGATTCAGAACAGCACTTCTTAAAATATCAAAATCTCTTTATGGAAAGCCTTTTGCCCTCCCCTCATTTTACCACTAAATATGTAAAATGCAAAGAAACAAAAGAACAACAACAACAAAAACCACAATTACTGGAAAAATGATCACGTGCTGAGATGTCATAGCGACTTCAAATTGCTGTAAATATTTTTAAATGGGGAACTTTTTAGATGGTTTGGCCAACTTTTTCCATAAAGGACTGTATAGTAAATAACTTAAGCTTAGTGGGACATACAGTTTCTGTTGCAACTACCAATCCTGCCATGGATTCACAAAGGAGTCATAGACAAAATGTAAGTGAATGGCTGTGGCTGTGTCCTAAGAAAATTTTATTGTTAAAGATCCAATAAACTTTTTATTGTTAAAGTAACTTTTTATTGGTCCATGGACTTTAGTATGCAGACACCTGCTTCAAACGTTGACTCTCTTTTCTATAATTATTTTATTATGGATTAGGTCTACTCTGTGGACAGACAGTAATCTGTGGACCTCACATAGAATGATGTTGATCTACAAGAGTTTTAGAAGCTCAGTCACCTCTTAGGCAGATTTTTTTATGTCCCCAAGGAAAGTCTATGGGTTTCCAAAATTCCATTAAAATGGAGCTAGATAGCTAGCTCCACTGTCCTGTATTTTCCACATTCTAAGGACAGATGTGTCTGACTTTTCCAGAGTGGAAGGACACTCTCCATATTTATTCCTTATTGGACATGTGTTATCCAGCAATACTCTAGCCGCCTCCCGCCTTCCCACCTCCATCACACTCTTTCTGTCTCCCTGTTTGTCTGTCTCTTTCTCTTTTCTCTTTTCCTCCAATAATCTAGATTTGAAGCCTACCATAACCTTGTGTCCTGTTCAGTGCATATTTGCCTTTTCATGGGTCTATGTAAGCTAGGCCATCAAGATGTACCCTGAAGACTTCATCCAGGTTATGTGACAACTTGGTTCTTAATCACATATTGGATTTTGTCTTTACTTTTAATTTCTAACTGGAATAAACAGCTTTCCGTTACATATATGTATTGGAAGCCATAGAATATTTTTTGCTTTCTGCTGCTTTACATTTAAATATTTCCTCTAAAAAGAAGATGAAAGAAAGTATAATCTATAGTACGTGATGGAGGTAGCCAAATATTTTCCATTATGATGTAGCAAAAGTGAAAAAAAAATGGAACTAATCAACTAATTGCCCTGTTGTGATGGATGACTCTAGAGGAGTCTATCTAGGGAGATTAACACTACCAGAATAGTGTTGAAAATCATGTATGCCAGCAGTAACATGTTAGACTCACTAAAAAAATGTACAATATGGTCTTGGGTGTTTTCTGAATATTTTTAAGTATATGAAATGGAAGAACATTGGGCTTATAAATAACTTTAGAAAACAAAGAACTGAGGCTCCAAGTTCTGAGAACCCAATGTCACTGAACATGTATTCTTCTTTCTCATCTCTAAGGAAGAGACTCTGAAATAACACCAGCAGGTGGTCAGTGCATTGAGGTCTCCAGCAGGAACACTCATGTTCTGGCGTGTGATATGAGCACTCACCTCAGAAATGCAGAAGTATTGGTGAATGAACTTCAAATCTGCTTGGGAACCAAAAAGCTATCTGACTGATTATTTCTTGCAGAACTGTTACAGTAGGATGGCTATAAACAGTCTAATTTCTAGAGATATCTGTCAAGAGAATCAAGTTCCTTCATCCTTGGAGGTTAGTCTTTTCTCTACTTCTAAAGAATTATGGAAAATAAACCTCAAATGATATAGAAAATCGTTTGGTGGGGTTTTCTATTATAATCTTTAAGTGATTTCAGGGAGCAAATCCATCAGCCATACTATTATATAGATTATAAGAGTGAAATTGTACATACATTTATCTTTTAAGATTTGGTTCAACTAATAACAACTATAGCTAGTATTTGAGTGGTTTTAATGTTTGTAAAATGTGGACAGTTTATGTTACAATTTATTCCTATTCTCATTTTACCAGAAATGTTTCAGCCTTAGATATAACTGGGGATAAAATAATACTCATCTACTAATAATCCTCTCTGTAGACCATTTTTAAAGATTTTAAAGTTAATGGTAGAGAGACCTCCATTACACTGATTTCTCCCTATGGGAAGATAAATACAGTAATGCTATCAGGCAAATAAAATTACTAACATATCTCCTCCCACTGTACCAAAACGGCACTACACTGCAAGGCAATAGTTGTCAAACTAATGAAATACTATTTCCAGATAATATAATCATGATAAGCATAAACCTCTATACAAAATATGCATATTTTCATAAAATAGCCATTTCCTTCCAGACAATTAAAATTAATTGATTCTGATAGTATCCATTCAGCCATTTTTTTGTCCAGGGTGTTATTGTAAATTAAATGTTTTCTCCTATGAATTAAGTGATTTGTTTTTACCCTTGACTATAATAAGTTGTATAGAAAACTCTGCAAAACAGGAGTATAAACATAATCCTTCAGAAAAAAATCAAATTCTTACTGAGTTAATGCCCACTTTATATGAAAAAAATATATGCACATATATATTCAACTTATCATGTATAAGTTCTATACAACATATTGTAAAGAACAGAAGGAATCTAAGCCAGGCACAGTGGCACACACCAGTAATCCCAGCACTTTGGGAAGCTGAGACAGGAGAATCGCAAGTTCAAAGCCAGCCTCAGCAATGGTGAGGTGCTAAACAACTCAGTGAGACCCTGTCTCTACATAAAACACAAAATAAGGCTGGGGATGTGGCTCAGTGGTGGAGTATCCCTGAGTTCAATCCCCAGTACTAAAAAAAAAAGAAGGAATCTATTCTTCCTGGTGATTAGGGAGGTGACTAGGTCCTGAGTGCTTTACCTTCATTAATAGAATTGGTTCAATGCCCTTATAAATCTGTTCCTTCTGTTCTTTACAGTATTTTGTATAAAATGTATACAAATAAGATGAATATATATATATATATGTACATATATATTCACAGCAAAAAGAAAGAACACAAACTGAGAAAGAATAATTTAAAGGTGATTCACAATTCTAGCAGTGAATTTTGATTTCTTCTTTTTTTCTTCAAATACATTGTATAACTTTATGTGAGCCTAAATTTATGCATGCTCACAGGTCCTATAAGTTACAAACATAAAATGAGGATGTTTTATTACATGTATATAACAAATTTTACCTGAGGAAGGAACAATATCTGAATGTTTGTGGTCCCCAGTCCTCACCACATTCATATGTTGAAAAATTAATCTCTAAAGTGATAGTATAATGAAGTGGGGACTTTGGGGGAAGTGATTAGGTCCTGAGGGCTCCATTTTTATAAATAGAATTAGTGTAATTCCCTTCTAAAATATATATCCAAGGGAGCTCATCCACCCTTCCACCAGGTAAGGATTCAGTGAGATATTCATATATGAAGCAAGTGACCCATAACCAGACACTGAGTCTACTGGAATCTATTTTTCTTGTATAGTTGCATTTTTTCCATATTTTTAATTGGTGCATTATAGTTGTACATATATGTACATTTATTGTTACAAATTCATACATGCACCCAATATAACAGTATAATTTGGCCAGTATCACTCCCCAGCACTTTCCCCATCCCTCTCCACCTCCCACCCTTGGTCTCTTTCCTCTACTGATCTCCTGTTGATTTCTATGAGATCTACCCCCATCTTTATTTTCCTTTTTCCTCTCTAGCTTCCACATGTGAGACAAAACATATGACCCTTGACCTTCTAAGTTTGGCTAATTTCACTTAACATAATGATCTCAAGTTCCATCCATTTGTCTGCAAATTACATTATTTTATTTTTCCTTATGACTGAGTAAAACTCTATTTTGTATTTTTTAATCACATTTTCTTTATCCATTTATCCATTGATGGATACCCAGGCTGGTTCCATAGCTTGGTTATTCTGAATTATTTACTATAAACACAGGTATGCATGTATGACTGTAATATGATGACTTCAATTTTTTAGGAGATATATATATATATATATATATATATATATATAAAATATGGTATAGGTGGGTCAAATGGTGATTCCATGCCTAGTCTTTTGAGGAGCCTCCATACTGATTTCCACAGTGGTTGTACTAATTTACAATCCCTCCAACAATGTAAAAGTGTTCCTTTTTCTCCACATCCTTTCCAGCATTTGTTATTGTTTATATTCTTGATGACTGCCGTTCTGACTGGAGTGAGATGAAATCTCAATGGAGTTTTGATTTCTTACTAAAGTCTTGATCATGGATTTCCCAACCTCCAGAAATATGGGAACTGGTTTTTATAATCTACCCAGTTAAAAGTATTACAATATCCTGAATGAATGGAGATAGCTCAAAAAGGCATATTACTTGTTTCTGTCTATAACAGCCTCAAAACTAAGACATTCAACTATCATTGATGGATGGATTCATTTTATTTGAAAGATAAGTCTTCTTGAGAGAATTAATTGTGAACATGTATTGGTTGCTTAGTATGGGCCAGCGCCAGGCTAAACAATTATTTTTCCAAAAAGCCAATGAATTAGGAACCATTTTCCATATATTGCAATTAAGGAAATTAAGACAGTCAGTGTCACATAACGAGTAGGGTCAGTATATGTAGATCTTCTCTAGGAACAATGTCTAAGAAGGCAAAATAAGATGAGGACCTCAATTACAAAAATCCCATTTAGAAAATAAGATAAGGCAAAAGTATACAAACCTCTCTAATTATATAAGTACCAGCTAATTGCAAATTATAAAGAACACAAAGGCCAAGTGTCCTATAGCTGCTTTAATTCAAAATAAGGGAAAAAATGGTTAGAGGAAAATGTAACCCATCACAAAGGCTACTAACCTGAGGACTAAAGGAGATTAAAAAATGACACGCCAGAGCAAGTTTCTTCCTTCTTAAATTTGGTTTTCAGTATATTTACCCTAATTCCATTTGAAGATATCTCTTTCAAAATATTAAATAATGTATTGCTTCAGTCAATCAATGCTTTTTGTATTGAGAATGAATTCACAAAGTATAGATCTGTCTAATTACAAAACTATAGAGGGAAAATAAGTTAACTTGAAACTCTGTCCTTTGCCTACTCAGTTTGACTCCAAATAACTGACAATTTATTTAGTATTTTCCTACGGATATTTTATGCAAATACAAAACAGAGCGTTGAAAAATCAGCATAATGTGAAACTATACCATCTCCCTATACTTACATATTGGTAGAAGAAATAATAAATAAGTAAATAAATGCATTTTAAGTTAGTACTGTTGCAGGATACAGACTGATTGAGAAGCAGCATACAGCACTCAGAGAAAAGGAGAACTTCAAACTATTTTACACCAGTGGGCCCAGAGGAGAACGAACTCCAAATTCTGAGCCCTGATCCACGGTTTCTCATAACATTTATAGCTTATTTGGTGTCATCTTTGACCCATCCTATCATCATTGGTTTTTTTTTCTTTTTTTTTCTCTTTTAAAAATATTCCTAATCTACATGATTGAAAGCCTTGTGGGGTGGGGGAGGGATTGCAGGGGAGTCTCTAAAGTAAAGCATACTTACAGAAACAGAAATGGCTCTTTTTGCAGATATCTGTTAAATCTCTAGCCTTGAAAGCCTTCACAGAGGTATTCACATTTCAAAAGGGAGTAGTCAAACTCCTAGAGACAATTATTTATAATCCAAAAGTTAGGGACCTATGGCTAATTATGTTTCCTGAAGAAAGGCTAACAGAAGTGAAGAACTAACTCTTTCCCCAGGCATTGGTTTCTCATCATAACATTCTTATAATTTTATTTTACAACCAGGTCTGTTTTTGCCATAACAGTCCTAAAAACAGCATCTTGAGATGATTTCACTTAATGTTTCCACATTCTTGTCATCAGCCATTGAATTTGGTGAAACTGACATAGTCCCCTATATATATATAATTTCAATCACCTCTTTAATATTAATTAGATTAAACATAATTTAAATACAATAAACCGAAATCCATTTAATGAATTTTGACTAAACAACTACCACAATTAAGATGCAGAATATTTCCATAACACCTTAAAAGACTCCTGATGATAGCTGGGCATGGTGGCACACACCTGTAATCCCAGCACTTTGGGAGGCTGAGACAGGAGAATCATGAGTTCAAAGCCAGCCTCAGCAACGGCAAGGTGCTAAGCAAATCAGTGAGACCCTGTCTCTACATAAAACACAAAATAAGGCTGGGGATATGGCTCAGTGGTTGAGTGCCCCTGAGTTCAATCCCTGGTACCAAAAAAAAAAAACAAAGACTCCTGATGCCCTTTAGCAGACATGTCCTCTATCCATCCATCTCTATCTACAGGCAGCCACAGATCTATATCTTTTGCCATGATAGATTAGTTTGGATTTAGTATGAATACAATCATGCATTATACATTCTCATATGTCTGATTTCTTTCATTCCATACAATGATTTTGAGGTTCACCTATGTCATTGCATTTATTGGTAGTTTATTGCTTTATATCATTGATCAGTGATATATTTTATGGATATACTAAAATATTTTATACATTCATCTATTGTTAGAAATTGATGTTGTTATGAACTTTGGCTATTTTAAATAAGTATGCCGTGGATATTCATGTGTAAATCTTTGTGAGATGTCTATTTTTATTGTTCTCTGTAAATCTTAACATTTCCAGAGAACACATTTTGAATGTTGTATTATTAGAACGTTTTTAAGTGTATTTATATGCATTTTAGAGTAGCATGTGGCCTTTATTGGTGAATGAGCCAGGTACACTTAAAATGTGTACCCTATAATTTTTGGATGTAGTGTACTATAAGTATCAATTTGTATAAAGTGGTTGATATTGATACTCAGATTCGCAGTGTCTGTTCAGAATCCTTCATCTTTAAAAATCTGAGACTCTGAGCTGGGCATGGTGGTGCACGCCTGTAACTCCAGTAGCTCAGGAGGCTGAGGCAGGAGGATTACAAGTTCAAAGCCAGCCTCAGCAACTTACAGAGGTCCTAAGCAACTTAACAAGACCCTGACTCAAAATAAATTAAAAGAATGGCTGGGAATGTGGCTCAGTTGTTATGCACCCCTGGGTTCAATCTCCCATACCAAAAAAAAAAATAAAAAATCCAAGACTCTGTTAAATTATTCATATCCATCTTTAATTCTCTTAATTTATATAATATACTTTTGAGGTTATTAGGCACATACATATTTTTGTTGTCATGTATTCCTGATGAATTAGACATTTCATGTATATGAAATATTCCTCTTTTGCTTTATTTTAAATATTCTTAATATTTTTTAAATTTTGGGACAAAATTCTTGCATCATAAAATTTAGCATTTTAAGGTACATAATTCAGCAGATTTAAATATATTTACAGACTTGTGCAAACATTGATACATAATATTCTTTGTCTTTTTTTTTTTTTCTTTCTTGGTACAAGGAATTGAACCCAGAGGCACTTTACCACTGAGTCATAACACCAGCCCTTTCTATTTTTTATTTTAAAACAGGGTCTTGCTAAGTTGCTTAGGGTCTTCTTAAGTTGCTGAGGCTGGTCTCAAGTTTGCAATCCTCCTGCTTCAGCCTCCCCAGCCACTGGGATTATGGCATGGCCACTGTACCCAGCTAAATTTTTTTGTCTTAATGTTAATTTCATCCAACATTAAAATAACATTCCAATCTTCTTATACGTTTTCATGCTGGACCTTTTGCATTGCTTCCTTTTCGTTTATCTGTGTCTATAATTAGAATGTGTCTATGTAGACAGTGTGCATGAACATTTAATGTAATTATTGATATGATTGGAATATGATCTATCACTTTATATTTGACATATCAGATCATATTTTGCATAACATACTGCAATTTGTTTCATGAACCTGACATGTTGTTGTCACTTGAGGTTTTATTCATTCTTTTAATACTGTCTACTTTTCCTTGCCTAGTGTTGCCTAAGTCTGATATCTCACCTAGATGGGCACATTTGAAATGCCCTAAAATGAATGACAACCTGAGGTGGAGTAAAATATCTCAAAATCAAGTAAAGTAGGATGTGTTGGTAGCAAGACAGAGACAAAAGGGTAATGGAAAGGGACCAAGAGGTAGGAAGTAGAGTAGAAGAAGTTGCAGGCCCATGAGTACTGATATAGAAGCCTGGGTAAAGTTAGGCTTGAAGCATAAGAGGAAACTCAAAAGTCAAAGAGAAGGTGGAATAAAGGTAATCAGAGTCTATTTGATGATCTTGAATGTTTAACAGTTACAGAAATGCATTTGTAAGAATGCATCACAAAATTGTGGACTATAAGTATTCATGAGAGGAAAAATATTCAACAAATAGAAGAATATTTAGAAAAACATTAATAAATTCTGAGATTGTATGTATATCTGTGTGTGTATTTGTGTGTGTGTGTGTGTACGTGTGTAGTTTAATTGACTAAAGACAAAATATAATTTTGTAGTTGGTCTTTTAAAATTTTGAAATCAGGTCCAGGAACGTTTTTTCAGGAAACACAATGTAACATTTGATTGAACTTAGTAGTAATTATTGGTATTGTTATAGTATTAGTAATTGATTTATTAGTATTTATTCTGTGCATTTTCAACATTTATATTCTGTCACACTAATAGGTGTCTTTTCTACTTTTCTCACAACTCAAATAAAGAATGTTCTCATTTGGGTGTGAGGTGTTCCCTAAAAGCTCCTGTGTTAATGCAGGAATATTTAGAGGTGAGGTGATAGAATTGGGAAAGCTGTAACCACATCAGTTCATCCTAGTTTGAACAGAATAACTGAGTGGCAACTGTAAGCAGGAGAGGCATGGCTGGAGGAAGTGGGTCAGTCATTGGGGGCTTCCAGGAAAGGATTCATCTTCCCTGTGACTCCTTCTCCCTTCCCTTTTCTACTTCCTGGCCTCCATGAATACAGCAGCTTTCCTCCACCATACCTTTCCACCATGATGTCCTACCTCATCTCAGGCCCACAGCAATAGAGTCAGCCCATCATGGACTAAACCTCTAAAATTAGGAGCCAAAATTATTTTTTTCTTCTCTAAGTTGTTCTTGTTAAGTATTGTGGTCACATCGATAAAAAGCTAACACAGAAAATCAAAAAGAGTTTCTCCTTTCCACCTAGTCCTTCCAGGCATGGTGGCACACTTCTGTAATCCTAGTGACTCAGGAGGCTGATGCAGGAGGATCACAAGCTCGAGGTCAGCCTCAGAAATGTAGTAAGGACCTAAGCACCTTAGTAATAAGCTGTCTCAAATTTTAAAAAAGGGACTGGAGATGTGACTCAGTGGTTAAGCACTCCTGGGTTCAATCCCCTGAACCAAAAAAATAAAATAGAAAAGAACCTATTCCTGCCCCCAAAAGTCTGCTTCATCTGAAATAATCTTCTCCATAGGATGAAACAAATAATTGATTTTTTCCTTCTTCTTCCTAACTTCTGAACTTGAGTTTATTCAAGGAGAGAATGATTTAATGGAAGAGTGATTCCTGTGAACCAAAAAATGTGGTTTACTATTTTTTTATAATAACACGAAAAGAAATGCATGGAAAATTAAGTGATTTTGATTTTACCTGAGAAAATAATGACTAGCTTATGATATAAAATAACAAAATTTAATTCAGCAAAGTTTTATTATGGCCCTTACAGTTGCAAAATCATCTGTGGATAAAGATAATGTCTGGGATCACAACCCATTTCACTGATATTCAAGAAAAATTGGCTGAGGTTGGACAAAATTTGTTCTTTCTGCTTAGTTTATTATATTAGTCTTTTGGGTTTTCTTTTTCTTTTTAACTTTCTGCAGTTTATTATGTTGTGACTTCTGGGGAACCTTGCTGGCAGGTCTGGGAGTGACTCCTGCCCTCAGAATAGGTTAACCCTAGGAAAAGTGAACAACTTGCCTACTAGCATTTCTTTCAATATGCAAAGAATAAATAAATAAATAAACCCAAAACCCATCCTGCCAACTCTCTCCTTTAACACAGACACACCAAGCCAATACCCTTTATTTCCCCCTCATTAAATCACCCCAGAGCCAAATACTGAACAATTAGAGATCACCCTGATAGCCTATGACCTCAGGAAAATATTCAAGCAATCCAATCTGAAACTCACTCAACCTTGCCTACCTGGCCACAACCATTTCTCCCCACAGAAAGCGCAGTGAAAGCTCTGGGTGATGTCGCCTTCACTCTTGCCCCTGACCAACCCTGGCACCTCCTGGGGCAGTCTTGCATGGCGCATCTTGACTCTTTCCCTTGGAAACTGTAAGTAATAATCTTTCCTTTCAAAGGCAATTGTCTCCATCTCTGTCACTTTGCCATATAGGATTAAAACTTACCTTAGGTACGTCTTACAGAAAGTATGAATGCCTTGATGTCTAGGTATGGTATCTGCATCATGTCAAAGGGTAAAATGGAGAGATTGCCAGTTGGACTCTTCTGCCTGACATCCTTGACGACCATCCTGGGGCTAGAATTTCTTGGTTAAATATCTAATTACAATAAAAATAGCAGTAAGTGAATAAAAAATGAGAGCCCAGTTTATGGAAATATATCTCAGGAAATGTCACATATGGTAGCATCAGGTCTCTAAAATGGGGGACCATTTCATAGTACTTTTTGATAGTTAAAACTTTAAAGACTATCTGGAAAACATTTAAATCATAAAGAGCACAGCTATTTATCTTTGCCAAGAGCATAGATTGTGCCAATTAGACACAGCACTGACTATTATTAAAATTTAATAAGCACAATTGATTGCTAGGAAATAATTTTTGCCAATTTACAAAACACCCCTGAAATCTGCTTTTTTAGACATTTCTAATCTATAATGAATCAATAAAAGTGAATTCTACTGTGTAATCAGAAGCCTTCAAGATGTTGTGGAAATAGAAATAAAAATCATATGGATAATCTTCGTGATTTTAATTGTATTACTCTCCAGGGTTTAGTTTAAGACCCTGAGGTAGTTAAGTTTTCTTTAGGTGAGGACATGGCACATGAAAAAGAAGAATTGAATGACCCAAGTTCTTGCTAACACAGGAAAACAATCTACTCTCAAAATCTCAACAACAGTTTAGAAACATCACCTCTAGTTCTCTGCTGCTCCACACATGGTCTGGGGACTGGCAGCATTTGTAGAAATGCAGAATCTCAGGTCCCACCTTAGACCACTGAGTTTGAATCTGCCCACATGCAAGTTTGAGAGTGCTGACCAACAACAGCCTTTCACATGACTCAATAAGTACTTCCTAATTTAATTCCCTGGAGAATAAATACAACAGAGCAAACTTAAATTCTCTATTCCTTCCCTTTTCTGTACCCCTCCAATCCCCCCTCCTCCTCCTCGCACCTACACACATAAATAAGCTTTGGCTGATGAGAAACAGAAATGAAATATCAAGTCTTTTCTGTATGCTAGGGTCTGGACAGATAACAATTTATAGCCACCAAGGAGTTTTTGACTAAAAATTCATTCATGTGAATTTTTGTCCAGTAAAAGTGGTTTGCTTTTATACAAAACCATCTTAGAGATGGCTGCTTTCCATTTCCTGAGGTTCAATGTCATGAGAGTTACAATGTTATGTATTTTGTCTTTAAAAAAAAAACAACAAAAAAAAAACAAAACGGAGGGCCAAATCTGGTCCTTGTTCATCTGTCTTAGGCCAAAGCAGAAATTCTTAGACTGTAGTTCTAAATCAGTTTTCTTTAGTCTTTGTCACTGTCCTTGAGGTTTTTAGGAACAGAAAATCTGCATTTTATATTGCTAGTTCTGAGAAGTCACTAAGTTGATATATCATTAAAGGGATGTTTTTAACAGAAGGAGAAACAGCTTTGCGGGTATCTGTGGACAAATTACAGGAGATTTTGTCACTTTTTCTCCTACCATAAACATACTGAGTTTCTCCCCTTGTAGCCTTTCTTCTGAACAGTTTTAAATCATCTTCACAGAGAAAACCGATGTTTCTTTTATCGAATCTCCTCATCTGTCATTTTCTACTTGTCTTATGTATATATATATTTACATCTGTTTCAACATGTCTCAAAATATGAATAAAAAGATTGGAGATGTACCTTAGTGGTGGAGAGCTGGCTAGCATGCATGAGGCTCTGGATTCAATCCCCAGTACAGCAAATTAAGAAAAAACAGAGAAAGAAACTGAAGTATACCCCTTCACAATAGGAAAAAGACAAGTCAAGAAACTGCAGTAGTGCTACAAACACATTACTAATTTCCTCCTTTTTGAAAGTGTCCTATATCATCCTGAAAAATTTCTCCTCCTCCTCCTCCTCCTCCTTCTTCTGTTGTGGTGGTAGTGGTGCTGGTGCTGGTGGTGGTGCTGGTGGTGGTGGAATAGAGCAGATGACCTGTTTTTTCTCTGGATCTGCGCTGTGTCTTCCTTCCCAAATGATGAACCCGAGGTTTTGAACCTCTTTCTGGAAGATTGGGCCTTTTTCCAGGAAATTCTGTAGGGGGCCTCATAGAGTGAGACTAACAATGCCTTTGCTCCTTCCTAGCGTTGCTCCCAGTTGGGGCTTGCCAGGAGAACATCACCCACATATTGGAACAAGGTACAGCCTGGGTTTTCTTTCAAGAAATTTGGCAGGTCTGCTGCTAGGGCTTCTCCGAACAGGGTGGATGAATGTTTGAATTGCTGAGGCAGTCTAGTCCAGGTCATTTGTGTTTTTTTCCCCACGTGGGAGTGTTCCCATTGGAAGGCGAATAGAGGCTGGCTGGCTGGGGCCCAGCAGAGGCAGAAGAAAGCATCTTTTAGGTCCAGACAGGTGAACCAGCTTGCTTATGGTGGCAGGAGGCTCAGGAGAGTACAGGGGTTGGGAACCCCTGGGTGCAGTGTGAAAATGCCATTGCTGACTGCCCGTAGGTCACTTCCTCCTGTCTTTTTGATGGGCAACAGTGGGTGTTTCATGGCAATTGGCACTCAACCAGTATTCCTGCATCCTTAAGCCACTGTGAGTGGGCATGAATCCCCAGACATGCTTCCTGTGGCACTGGATATTGTCTCTGCCTAACAAGGAGAGCCCCAGGTTTGAGATCTACCATTATGGGTGCATGGTTGCGAGCCAAGCTGAGGGCCCTTTCTCAGCCCAGACATCAGGAAACTCCTCCAACAGGTAGGTGGGCTTCCTCAGGTCCCCCCTCTCCTGACAGTAAAGCTGCCATTCATCTTCTATAGGTATAGTCACTGCCATGATGAGGGCATTTGATTCCCTCAATGTAAGGCTTGTGGGCCCTCCCCAGGTGATTTAGGGTCTGAGCTTTGTTGGTAAGGATCTTTCCAGGAGGAGAATTGGGCATTGTGGTAGGTATAAGAATTCTTGAGTCGCCATGTGTTCTCCTAGCTGGCATGTCCAGGATCCACAAAACTGCTGGATAATTTGGGTACCAGTGGCGCTAATTATTATGACCTTGTACTCAGTGAGGGGGGCCACAGGTCTAGTGATCATGGAGTGTTCAGTGCCTATATCGACCATGAAAGTCACTAATTGGCTCCCCACTTTCATTTTGACCATGGATTCTCAAGAGCCCAGTAGTAAGGAACATGGCTTTCCCTATTCTGACCTGATTCTGGCCAGAACCATGAGAGTCTAGGTTTCTGGTTAGGGTTGCCATTTTGTCTTCTTCTCTGAAGCAGTCTTCTTGGGTCCTTGTGTTGGTCTCTTATGGTGAGGACATTCATTCTTTCTGTGGCCAGTCTCCTTGCCATATGCACATTGGTCTTGTCAGAGCAGGGCTCTTCTATTGGGTCCCCCCTTTCATGGTGGGGCTGACTGCCCAGTCAGGTTTCTCCAGAGCTGCAGCCAATAAAGACATCTTGATTTTCATTCTCTTATCAGCTTCACATTTGGACTCATGGTCTCAGTTCACAAAGACCTTGTTTGCCACTTCTATCAGCTGGGTGGCATTCATTCTGGCTAAGCATCAGTGTATGGTTGGGGTACAAACACTCTGTTGACCATTCACTGGTTTTCTGGTGCTTCTGGGTCAAAGGGAGTGTGCCCTCAGAAAGCCTCACACAGTCTCTCAGAGAAGTTAGTTGGTGACTTCTTTGGTTTCTAGGTAACTGCTCTGGTTTGGGACATGTTAGTTTGCTTCTTAGCTCCTGCCAAGCCTGTAGGATGGCAGCACAGTTTGACTGAGGACTCCTTGCCCATCTGCTGTATTAAAGTCCCAGGCAGGCCAAGCATGGGGACATCTCCATTGCCCAAGCTTCTGCATCTAGGATTCCTGCTGGGGCCTGCTGTTGGAGCTAGCAGTGATTCCCTGTCATTCTTCCATGTTGAAAATGTCAGGAGGAAGTGCTAGGGTTGTGGCTCAGAGGTAAAGTGCTTGCCTCGCACATATGAAGCACTGGGTTTGATCCTCAGCACCACATAAAAATAAATAAATAAATAAAAGGACTGTATCCATCTACAAGTAAAAAATATTTTTAAAAAATGTCAGGAGGATCTGGCAGCAATCATCCCAAGTAGGTTGGTAGTTCTGAAATATGGACTCTGGGAGGTTGATCAAAAAGTATGGAATGCTTCACAAATTTGCATATCATCCTTGCTAATGTTCTCTGTATCATTCCAATTTTAGTATATGTACTGTCAAGGCAAGCACCTGAAAAATTTCTTCTAACACCAAAATGCATAAGTAAATAAATTTCTTAAAAGAGTTAGTTAGCTAGTTAGTTATAGCACAGTCTTGAAATTTCCTAACATATTCAATGCAAAGGCAAACTCTCAAATTAAATGTCATACCATCTGACATTCTGCATGATTTTTCTTTCTTTTATTTCAAATCTTTGGCCACATCCTGCTGGGTAATTATAATCTTTCTCTCCAAAATCAAATACAGTTTTTAGGATCTTCATTAATATTGATGCTATTTGGGGATAGAGTTTTATATACACAATCAAAGGAATTAAACTCATCTACTTTAAACCCCAATTACCTAATGAACAAAAATATAAAGATAATGTAAACTATATTGGCAAATTGAATCATACTCTACCTGGAAGTGTCCAATAAGCCCTGGAGGAAAAGAAAAAGATAAATGTAATATATTATTTTGATAAAAATTCCTGAAGTTTGGTTACTGGAGTTCAAACATTGGTGAGATTGGGGGTTAGTAGCCCACAGTTCTTTTGTTAAAGAAAAAAAAAATAGGCACAATTAAGTGGCTAAATTCTTATTTAATATTTTCCTGGGTATTAACTTTCCCAATTCCAGCCAAAATGCCCTAAACTTTTCTCAGAAAAAGAAACAGTCCAAAATGATATATTAAACAACTAAAATTTTCTAGACAACTTAAGATTTTTATCAAAAACTCTTTTATATAAAACATTTAAAATTTATATTTTGTTAATCATTTTGAAATTATTTATGGGAATAACCTTTGAAAACAGTTTTTATTCATGCCAGGTAGAAACAATGAAAGGCCTACATAGTCTTTGGTGGAATAAATAAACTCCATTGTAGCAAAAAATTTTACTGCTTTTGCCAGGTGTATTGTGTGTGTGTACTATTAAGATCTTAAGTACTTCGTGATAATATAAAGCAATTAGAACATGAACTGTTTAGAACAGGTAACATTGTAAAGAATTTTCTATATTGTCACTGAATATACTCTAGAAAATATTTATTCATTAAATACATTTAATTTGCAGAATTTTTAAAATTACGTTTATGGGTTTTCCTATGTGTGCATCAGTATATCAGGAATTTTATGAACTATCAGATGAGACATCAATAAACTTCAAATTAAAACACTATTCACCAAATGCATTCCTTTACCAAATAGCATTTTCCTTGAAAATGAAAACTTTTTGTTTTTATAGATCACTTGCTTTCATTTAACACATTCATTTATTTACTGAATATAACAAAATGAAAAATAATTTGAAGCTGGGTGCCATGAAGCACACTATAATCCTAGTGACTTGAGAGGATAAAACAGGAGGATCACAAGTTTGAGGCGAGACTCAGCAATTTAGCAAGATCCTTGGGAACTTAGTAAGACCTCGTCTCAAAAGAAAAAAATAAAACAAGTTGGAAATATAGCTTAGTGGTAAAGTGCCCCTGGGTTCAATCCCCAGTACCAATAATAAAAGCAGTATTAATATCAGTCTAAGACTGTTCAAATAGCAAATTGTCTCAGGTGTTACATATTATTGGAAATCTCACGTCTTTATTAAATCATATCCAATTGTTAGATTGTACATCAGTGCGGCTGAATGTGACAGGCTGTAAGGGTTAGGCATGTTTATTAAAAATACAACAGACCTCCTTAGATGCAGTCTTTCGGAAGTAGTCTCATTTAAAATGGTCTCCTACAAAAGAGGCATATTTTGCAGAAGCTTTTAAATATCAACAAGTTTCTGGCAAGTAACTACCAGGATATATTTTGTATTAGGATCTTCTATTTTTCATATTAGAGCAGATGGACAGTGCGCCTGTCCATAGGTGCAGACTCTTACTTGCCTCTCACACTTCTCTCTCTGATCCAGTCAGGCTTTTCAAACATGCTTCTGCCTGTTTTTAAATCACTGTCCTCTCAACCTTGGAGCACTCTTCCCCCAAACGCTTCTTCCTGTTGGTTTATCAAGGTCTCTACTCAAATGTCAGTCATCCTTTTATTACCCCTTCCTTCATAAACTATTCAATGAGCACGCCTCCCTGCTTCCAATTCCTCTGGAGTCCTTACCCTGCTTTATTTTTCATCATAGAATTCACCATAAAACATATTCCATATTCATTTATCTGTTCATTTATTAACTGTTTCATCTCACTGGAATGCAAACTTCAGTAGAACAAGGATTGTTTTATTCAATGTGGAAACCTCAAGATCTAGTATAGACCCTGGCTTTTGTAAGACAGTTATTCCACATGTGTTAAATGCATGCGAAACTGAATGTGTGGATAAATAAATATTAAAACAAATAACTGTTACCCATTATGTGCCAGATCTTAAACTGAGAGTAGGTGTCCAAAAGCTGATTGATTGCCAGAATCCAGGGAGCTGGGCATGTACATAACCAATTCAAACATGAATTTAATGGCAAGGTTTGAAACATGAATTAACTGGTTAATATCAATACCTGAGAATTGTTATAACAACACTCAGTTTTGAGAGGAAGTCTTTGGACTTCAGTGCTTCCTTTATCCTTGACCTGCTACCTGGTTCTGATGCTCCCAGCAGAGTCTCTCTCTTTTGACTATAGGTTCCAATCAATCTCTTTCCCCCAAAATCTAACAACACTAAATAGTTTATAGCATTTTAATATTAATAAGTAGCTCCCATAAATCAAAAAACTTCAACTCCAGTGAGTTAACTTGGGATTGTGGAATTGCAGGTCCAATTGAGTGGAAAGAAAGCCTAATCAAAATCCAGTGCTGCTGTCCAGGCTAGCTCCACCTAAACAAAAGAGATGTCCGTAGTGTGATTTATGAGTAGTTTCAATATTTCTGTAAATGTCAACACCTCCCTCAGAAAGCCCACCTCAAGTTACTTCATCAGTTAAATGCTGTGTGAGTCTGATAAGCAGACAGCAAGATCTCAGAAGTAGTCACCAAGATGTGATTAAATGGAAAATCCTGCAATAAGTGAAATGTCCATGGGAGAGAAACTGAAGCCCATCAAGGCTGGGAAAGCAGTCAAACTGACCCCCCCCAAAAAGAGTGGAGGTTGCATAGAATGTTCCAGACTGCCTTCTAAAGGTTCACAGAGTCTTTGAAGAACCATGGAGCTGAAGTTGGCAGGAATCTGCCTTAAAATCTCAAACACACTTATTGGCTAGACACATACTATGGAGAATGGATGTGAGGCAAGGGCATGGATGGGCTGCAAAACACAGAGCTGGGGATGACGCTCATCATGTGCTCTGTAGCTAGAAATGCACCAGGTATGTTCTTAGGGGCACAAAGCTCTTCCTTCATCAAAGTGTTCATTTGTATTTCTCTGCTTTTGGACTCCACTTTCCTTTAGACTAGGACCAAAGCTTGTTCATCTTTGTATCTAGTCCAGGTTGGATCAAATGTTTTCTAAGAGAATGGTTTATAATCACCAAGATACTGCCTTATCTCCTGATTTTCATTGTGTACCAAGGAGCATTCTTATGAATGCTTGCAAAGAAACTGTCTCTCATACACATACACACACACAGGAAATGTAATGTGGTTGAGAGCACAATTTTTAAAATCAGAGATGTATGTTCCTTTTGGTGAGGTTTTTTTTTTGAGTAGTGGTTCTTTTTTATTAGAGTTTTTTTTAAGATTTTGTAGTTTTATTATAGTAACAAATAGTTCTCACAGTGAGATCTACACACATATACAGAATTATTACATTTAAATTCATGTAGAATATTTATGTTTTAAAGTTATATTTTTAAAAGAAGATGTAGTATAGCTGAAGTTTTACACCAATGAGAAGAAAAATATAAAAGACAAAAATAGTCAAGTACAACTATCCATCCCACATAATGGGCAATTTTTGTCAGAAAGCCACATCTTCTTAATCTGATTGTTCAAATCATCAAAATATGCACGATTAAATGCCATTTTGCCCGAAATTCATTGGCAGGATCATAAACTAACATTTTCAGAGCAAATCCAGGCCATTTTCATCCAGGCTTTTTTTAAATTTATTTATTTTTTCTAATTATATATACATGACAACAGAATGCATTTTGATTCATAGTACACAAATGGAGCACAATTTTTCATTTTCTGGTTGTACTTGAAGTAGGGTCACAGCATTTGTGTCATCATTCACGTGACCATCTCGTTCTACCATCTTTCCTACCCTCATTTCCCCTCCCTTTTCTTCCCTCCCCTTTGCCCTATCCAAAGTTTCTCCATTCCTCCCATGTGCCCCTCATTATGAATGAGCATCCACTTATCAGAGAAAACATTCGGCCTTTGAATTTTGGGGATTGGCTTACTTTGCTTAGCATGATATTCTCCAACTCTATTCATTTACCTGAAAATGCCATGATTTTATTCTCTTTTAATGCTGAGTAGTATTCCGTTGTGTATATATACCACAGTTTCTTTATACATTCATCTATTGAAAGGCATCTAGGTTCTTCTACATCTAGGTTCTTGTGAATTGAGCTGCTATAAACATTGAAGTGGCTGTGTCACTGTAATATGCTGTTTTTAAGTCCTTTGGGTATAGACCAAGGAGTGGGATAGCTGGGTCAAATGGTGGTTTTCTAAGGAATCTCCATACTGCTTTCCAGATTGGTTGCACCAATTTGCAGTCCCACCAGCAAGGTAAGAGTGCACCTTTTCCCCTCACATCCTTCCCAACACTTACTATTGCTTGTATTCTTGATAACTGCCATTCTGACTAGAGTGAGATGAAATCTTACACTAGTTTTGATTTGCATTTCTCTAATTACTAGAGATGATGAACATTTTTTCATATATTTCTTGATCAATTGTGTATCTTTTTCTAAGAAGTATCTGTTCAGTTCCTTAGCCCAGTTACTGATTGGGCTAAGGAACTGAACTTTTTTGAGTTCTTTATATATCCTGAAGATTAGTGCTCTATGTGATGTGTGTGTGGTCAAAATTTGCTCCCATTTTGTAGGATCTCTCTTCACCTCATTGATTGTTTCTTTTGCTGAGAAGCAGATTTTTAGTTTGAATCCATCCCATTTATTGATTCTTGATTTTATTTCTTGCACTTTAGGAGTCTTGTTAAGGAAGTCAGGGCCTAATCTGACATGATGAAGATTTGAACCTACTTTTCCTCTATTAGGCGCAGGGTCTCTGGTCTGATTCATAGGTCCTTGATACACTTTGAGTTTTGTGCATGGTGAGAGATAGGGGTTTAGTTTCATTTTGCTGCATATGGATTTCCAGTTTTCTCAACACTATTTGTTGAAGAGGCTATCTATTCTCCAATATAAGTTTTTGGCACCTTTGTCTAGTATGAGATAACTGTGTTTATGTGGATTTGTCTCTGTTTCCTCTACTCTGTACCATTGGTTTACAAGTCTATTTTGGTGCCAATATAATGTTGTTTTTGTTGCTATAGCTTTGTAGTATAATTTAAGGTCTGGTATTGTGATGCCTCCTGCTTCACTCTTCTTGCTAAGGATTGCTTTGGCTATTCCGGGTCACTTATTTTTCCAGATGAATTTTTTGATTGCTTTTTCTATTTCTATGAGGAATGTCAGTGGGATTTTCATTAGAAATGCATGAGATCTGATTGGTGCTTTTAGTGGCATGGTCATTTTGACAATATTGATTCTGCCTATCCAAGAACAAGGGAGATCTTTCTATCTTCTAAGGTCTTCTATTTCTTTCTTTAGTGTTCTGTAGTTTTCATTGTAGAGGTCTTTCACCTCTTTTGTTAGGTTGATTCCCAAGTATTTTTTTTGAAACTATTGTAAATGGGATAGTTTTCCTAATTTCTCTTTCAGAAGATTCATCACTGATGTATAGAAATGCATTTTTTATGGGTTTCATATTATATTCTGCTACTTTGCTGAATTCATTCATTAGTTCTAGAAGTTTTCTGGTAGAATTTTTTGGATCCTCTAAGTTTAGAATCATATCATAAGCAAATTGTGATGGTTTGAGTTCTTCTTTTCCTATTTGTATTCCTTTAATTTCTTTCATCTAATTGCTCTGGGTAGAATTTCAAGGACTATATTGAATAGAAGTCATGAAAGAGGGCATCCCTGTCTTGTTCCAGGTTTTAGAGGGAATGCTTTTAATTTTTCTCCATTTAGGATGATGTTGGCCTTGGGCTTAGAATAGATTGCTTTTACAATGAGATATGTTCCTATTATCCTTAATTTTTGTATTGTTTTGAACATGAAGAGGTGCTGTATTTTGTTGGATGCTTTTTATGCATCTATTGAGATGATTATATGATTTTTATCTTTAAGTCTATTGATGTGATGAATTACATTTATTGATTTGTATGTTGAATCAACTTTGCATCCCTGGGATGAACCCCACTTGATCGTGGTGCATGATCTTTTCAACATGTTTTTGTATTTGATTTGTCAAAATTTTATTGAGAATGTTTTCATCTATTTATTAGAGATATTGATCTGAAGTTTTCTTTCCTTGATGCTCCTGTGTCTGGTTTTGTAATCTGGGTGATATTGGCCTCATAGAAGGAGTTTGAAAGTGTTCCATCTTTTTCTATTTCATGGAATTATTTGAGTATTGGTATTAGTTCTTCTTTGAAGGTCATCTAGAACTCAGCTGTGACTCTGTCTGGCCCTGGGCTTTTCTTGGTTGGTAGGCTTTTTATGGCATCTTCTATTTCGATGCTTGAAATTGATCTGTTCAACTTGTATATATCGTCCTGATTCAGTTTGAGTAAATCATGTGACTCTAGAAATTTTGTCAATGTCTTTTATATTTTCTATTTTATTGGAGTATAAATTTTCAAAATAGTTTCTAATTATTTTCTGTATTTCAGTAGTGTCTGTTATGATATTTCTTTTCTCATCATGGATCTTAGTAATTTGAGTTTTCTCTCTCCTTCTCTTCATTAGCATGGCTAAGGGTTTATCTATTTTTTCAAAGAACCAACATTTTGTTTTGTCAATTTTTTCAATTGTTTGTTTCAATTTCATTGACTTCAGCTCTGATTTTAAATATTCCTGTCTTCTACTACTTTCGTTGTTGATTTGTTCTTCTTTTTATAGGGCTTTGAGATAAATGTTATATCATTTAATTGTTGACTTTTTCTTCTTTTAAAGAATGAACTCCATGCAATGAACTTTCCTCTTAGTACTGCCTTCATAATGTCCCAGAGATTTTGATATGTTGTATCAGTGTTCTCATTTACCTCTAAGAATTTTTTTTTTTTTTTTTGATACTGGAGATTGAACTCAGGGGCGCTCTACCACTGAGCCACATCCCCAGCCTTATTTTGTGTTTTATGTAGAGACAGGGTCTCACTGAGTTGCTTAGTGCCTCACCATTGCTGAGGCTGGCTTTGAACTCGTGATTCTCCTGTCTCAGCCTCCCTAAGTGCTGGGATTACAGGCTTGCGCCATCACACCCAGCCCCTCTAAGAATTTTTTAATCTCCTCTCTGATGTCTTCTGCTATCCATTGTTTATTCAATGGCATATTATTTAGTCTCCAGGTGTTGGAGTAACTTCTATTTTTTATTTTGTCATTGATTTCTAATTTTATTTCACTATGATCTGATAGAATGCAGCATAGTATCTCTATTTTTTTTTGTATTTTCTAAGAGTTGCTTTGTGGCATAATATATGTTATATTTTAGAGAAGGATCTATGTGCTGCTGAGAAGAAAGTGTATTCACTCACTGATGGATGAAATATTCTATTTATGTCTCTTAAGTCTAAATTATTGATTGTATTATTGAGTTCTGTAGTTTCTTTGTTTAGTTTTTGTTTGGAAAATCTATCCAGTGGTGAGAGAGGTGTGTTAAAGTCACCCAGCATTATTTTGTTGTGTCTGTTTGACTCTTGAAATTGAGAAGAGTGATCAACATGGATGCTCCTTTGTTTGGGACATATATATTTATAATTGTTATGTCTTGTTGATGTATGGTTCCCTTAAGAAATATGAAATGTCCTTCTTCATCTTTTTTGACTAACTTTGGCTTGAAGTCTACTTTATTTGATATGAATATGGAAATACCTGCTTATTTACACAGTCCTTGTTTAAACAATACCTGCTTGTTTTACACCTGCCTGTTTACTTTTACCTTCAGTCTGTGGATGTCTTTTCCTATGAGATGAGTCTCTTAAAGGCAACATATTATTGAGTCTTTTTTTAAATCCAATCTGCCAGTCTATGTATTTTGATTGATGAGTTTAGGCCATTAACATTCACGGTTATTATTGAGACATGGTTTGTATTCCCAGTCATTTGTGCTTATTTTTGGTTTTTAACTTGACTTGGTTCCTCCTTTGATTGGCTTTTCCTTTAGTGTAGTTCCTCCCTTTCCTGATTTTCATTGTTGTTTTTCATTTCCTCCTCGTGGAATACTTTGCTGAGGATGTTCTCTATTGTGAGCTTTCTAGTTGTAAATTCTTTTAACATTTGTTTATCATGAAAGGTTTTTATTTCATCATCAAATCTAAAGCTTAATTTTGCTGGATATATGATTCTTGATTGGCATCCATTTTCTTTCAAAGTTTGGTATATATTATTCCAGGATCTTCTAGATTTCAGGGTCTGGGTTAAGAAATTTGAAATTTGAAGAGATTCTAGTTGGTTTCCCTCATATGTAATCTGATTCTTTTCTCTTGTGGCTTTTAAAAATCTCTCCTTATTATGTATGCTAGGCATTTTCATTATGATGTGCCTTGGTGTAGATCTGTTGTAATTTTGTACATTGGTGTCCTGTAAGCCTCTTATATTTGATTTTCCAATTCATTCTTCAGGTTTGGAAATTTTTCTTATATTATTTTATTGAATAGATTGTGCATTTGAGATTGTGCAAAAGAGAGAGAGAAAAAAGAAAAAAAAATTGAAGGAAAATTAAAGGATTGTTTCTGCTGGAGTTCAGTATCTTTCCTGCTTCCCTTCTCATCCAGTAGGTAGGGTTGTCTGTTGTTTGCTGGTATCTCCACCCTCAGGATGGTGAAGGTTATCAGGGTAGGAGGATTGGTCTTAGAGGCAGAACTTCTGGAGGTGGAGCACTTGCCAGTCCCTGTTGGAAGATTGCACCCCAAGGATCTCCTTTGGGGCCCACTCGTGAATGTGGGCACCTGGTCTTATCCCCTTATATCACCTGTATACCTCACAATTCCTGGTCTCTAATTTAGTCTCTAAACTGTATCTCACTCACCCCCTCCTTTTCTACTTCCCAGTCAGGAACTTCTCTCTCTGGATGTCCTATGGGCTGCACTCTGGGGCCTGCACAATGGGCTGGCCACATAGCTTCAAGCACTGTGCTGGGTTAGTGGCTTGGGGGGGAGGGGCTATAAGTACCTTGATATTGCTTCTAGGCTCCAGCCAGTGTCCCAAGTCTGGAGTTGCTGCAACTAAAGATGGTGATGGCAGTAGTGAGGATAACCCAAGATGGAGGTGGCCACTTTCATAGATGGGGCATTGGGGTGGGCTCGGCAGTGGCTTTGGACAGCATGCTCAGAGATTCAGAGTGCAGTGCTGTGGCAGGCGGCTGTCTCCAGAACCTATCTGGTGTCCCCAAGTGCAGGCTACAGCAAGGAGGGGACTAGGACAGCGGTTGCAGTGTCCCATGATGGAGCCCCTCATTGGTAGATGGGGATCTGCAGGGGCTCAGTGGCCAGGGGTATTACACAGATGAGTGGCTGAGGTCCTGCACTGGCACGGCCTTCTGGAGTAATTTTGATAAAAATTCTTGATCCAAATAATCTTTCATCTTCATCTTTGACACAGGGTTAATAGTGGTTTTTTAATAAAATGCTAGCTATAGGAACTGAAAGGTCAATCATTTTCACAGCAAACAAAATATACCAAGTCTCCTTATCTAGCGTCACATCACACAAAAGTGAATCATAAAAGGAGGAAATGGACGTGGCTTAATGAGGAGCATGCACTGGCCAAGCAGAGAGGTCATTAAGAAAAGCATGCTGATGCTGAATTGATGTGAGTACTGATTGAATTTTTCATGTATATACCCTTAACTAGAGACTTTATTTTAAATATCATGAACTCCTCGTACACTATTCAGCTAAAGTCTGTAAGAACTCACCTCCCATCTTTGATTTGGAAGATGAAGCTACCACATCCAGGTGCCATTTTTATCTTCTGTGCCCTGTAGCAACTTAGTCGCTTCATCTATGGTCACTTTTGGAGCCTTCCATCCCTCTCTACTATTATTAGCACTGACTTGAATTCAGTATTGACTTATGTTTTGAGATTTTGTTGCTTTTCACATTTAAAAACCCTGAAAAAGAAGCAAAAACTAATGGATATCTCTTCTTTAATGACATTACCCTAAAATTTCAATATCATTGCTCACCCACTAAGCACCATTTCATAGCCACATTGAATATTAACTGTAAGTCTGTGAAGTAAATCTTACTAACCTATCTTTATTATTTATTTCCTGGTGGTCATTAATGGTCTGCTGACTTCATTCAACTGTATGGTTTTTAAATAAAACAAATAGACAAATAGAAAGAATGAAAGATTTTAAAAAACACTAAAGATCTTCAAGGTTTTCACAACCATATTTTTAAATATTGTTTTAATATAATTAAATTCCTTTTCTAAATGCACTCCAAGTGTTGCTATAATTATGTAGCCTTTATTAAAACAGTGTTACATCCTGATAATTAGGTAAATATTTGTTCTACAAATATCTTTTAGTTATTATCATGATAGAAAATGCAAAGAATAGTAGGACTGGGGCCAGGACATTTGAAAATGAATAGAGCGAGCACGAATCACTAGGTAACTTAAATATTCTTATCATGTTGTACCTATTTTAACTTTACAAAGAGAAATTGATGGAACATTCTAAAGTGCTCA
>CM053403.1:137011039-137033702 GCA_028644305.1 Xerus rutilus
ACTCTTTAGTGAAATATTTTAAAAGCCATTTTAATGTTCTTACACTATCCTAAATGCTTATATAATGTCATTTCTATTTTTTTCAAAACCATGGTTAGTTTATAAAATATAAATATGTAGGTTTAAATGAAAGAAATACCAGATTTTGTTCTATTTTATGCTGTAAATCTAAATTTTGACTGAGTAGATTTAATATTGCTTAAATTTTATTTTTCACAACATGCAAAGACAATTTAATGGTCAAACTTTTCATTCTATTTTATTTATTTAAAAAACATTTTAATTGACATAATTATTATCACATATGCTAGGTATATCATGATAATCTGATACATGCACATGATATACAATGATATAGTCAGAATAATTAGCATTTGTATCTGTCTACTTATCATTTCTTTGTGTTCATCGTACATGAAGTCCTCTCTCCTAGTTTTTTATAAAGTATGTACTAAGTTGTTTTAGCCGGGCACAGTAGTACACGCCTTTAATCCCAGCACTTTGGGAGGCTGAGACAGGAGAATCCCGAGTTCAAAGCCAGCCTCAGCAAAAGCAAGGGACTAAGCAACTCAGTGAGACCCTGTCTCTAAATAAAACACAAAATAGGGCTGGGGATGTGGTTCAGTGGTCGAGTGCCTGAGTTCAATCCCCAGTACCAAAAAGGAAAAAAAAAAAAGTTTTGTTTTAAACAGTATTCACCTTACTGTACTGTACAACACTAGAACTTATTCCTCCTATATGACAGTATTTTGGTTCTTGTTATCTAACATCCTTGCATCCTCTCTCCACTTTCTAACCTCTAGTGATAATTGTTTTACTCTTTAATTCTATAAGATTAACTTCATTAGTTTCCACAAAGGAGTGAGAACATGTGATATTTGTCTTGGCGTGCCTGACTTATTTTACTTAGCATGGTACCTTCTGGTTCTATCCATATTGCCACCAATGACAGGACTGTATTCTTTTGTGAATGAATAATATTCCATTGTGTATATATGCCACATTTCCTTTACCATTCGTCTATCAGTGGACACCACAGCTGATTCCATAGCTTGGCTCTTGAGAACAGTGCTGCAATAAACATGGCAAACATCATTCTGTCCTGAAGAGTTTCTGCTATGAAATTTGCTGCTAGTCCAGTGAAGAGTCTCTTAAATGTTGCTTGGCATTATTCTCATGTTTGTTGTTATTGTTTTTGTTGTTGTCATTGTCAAAGAATAGTCTCTTTGTCCTGGACCTTTAGTAGTTTGACTGTAATGTGTCTTAGAGAGGACCTTTCCTGAGTAAACATTCTTTCACTTTCAATGTTTTTAGGTGGCAATGTTGACCTCTCCTCAGATAACATAATGTAAGAGTTGTGCCTAAATACCTGGAAAATAAGAAGAGGGATATGTGTCAACATCTGCTTGATGCAGAAAATGATAGCCTATGATAAATGTGCAGACTCCATCTTTCTCATTTTTTCAGAAATGAATGGTACATATTAAATAATCTAGACTCAAATAATTATGTTAGTTGTCCAAAGAAAACCAATATTTCAGCTTGTATTTACAGAATCAACTACAAGTAATTTACTAAAAACAATCAGTGTGAAAAAGAATGCAAACTAATACACACATGCACACAACACACACATACATTGAGAAAAAATTCTCCATGAGTCTCCTAAACATTCTGCTCATCTTGTAAAGAAGGGGCATCAACATCTTCTGCACTGAATTATGATTTCAAGGATGATTTCTATAGCAAATAAATTTCTACAAATAGCTCTTCCTTTCCATGCAGAGGACACAATAGCATCTTGACCAGCATAATAAATATAATGTAAATAAAATGCTTCCTTCTGTGGCAAAGGTCTGGATGATTTTCTGGCAGCTTCCTTATCAGATGTGGTGATTTGCAATCTGGGAGCTCCCAGCTATGACACAAACTGTGTACACAGCATCCATCTGTGACACTTTGAGTCATACCCTTGAAAATCATACTTCTTTGAAAATGTATTATCCAACATACAATGAAGTCCATAGTTTGGAGTGTCATAAAAATGATTTCCAAAGACCCATGGCCTACTGAAACCAAGCCACTTTCTTCTACCCTCAACAGCAAGTCTTAAAGTACAATACCATATCAACACTGATTCTGTGAGTGTAATTCTATACCACAAATGATTTCTGAAATTTAAAGTTGAACTATTTATATAAATGATCAGAAATTGGCAGATATTGGCAGATTTTCCATACAATGAGAGAAAACAATATAATTTCAATTATATTAGTGGATGGAACATTTATGACTCTAAGCTCACCTACCAGAAAGAATGGAGATTGATTTTCTGTGCACACTTGAGTGCATGGGTGAGCTTGAAGGCATCTCCAGAGGTTATAAAATTGGATTACTTACAATTGTTGCATTAGATAAATGCTTTGTAAAGTGAAAGGTAACCTGGATAAAAATCACTTTTCCACAAAGCAAACCAATCAAAAAGCCACATGGTAGAAAGCACTCTTAGAAGGAGAAAGACATTTTTATGAAAAACTACAAATTATGTCATTTTGCATCAGAGCAAAGAGAAAGTGCCAACTAATTTTCTTTTTTATTATCTGTGAATTAACTCTCTATTCCTATCAACCACAGAGAGCATATAAGCTCTCACTCCATGTAGAAAATATTAACCAGGGCTGTTTTCTAAAGTCTTAGGTATTTGGTAATTTTTTAGGTAGGTTATACTTTTATTGTATAAAGTTTAACCTCCCAAAAAGAGATAGAAAGAGATCTCATCCCTACCCCAATAACAAAAACAAACTGAATAAGGAAAAAATATATGTATAGGTTTTAAAGGCCATTGGAGAGCTCACCGTAAAAGGCAATCTCATGTTGCATTTCTAGAAATTAACCAACTTCTTTGGGAAGTTGAGACCAAGACTGACCTCATCTACTATGGTAAAAAAAAAATAAAGTGTGTAATTATTTTCTGTACAAGATCCACTATTTCAGTAAGAGTTGGCAATTGTAGAAATTCCATTAAGATAGTCACTTTTCTAGTGACTTTCTGTGTGTTATCGGTCTATAAAATATATTTTCAATCACATAGTTTGGAAATTTAACAGACATTTTCTAGTTTTACTTTTATTCACAAAAATAAATCAACTGATAATTAGAACACCATCATTGTCCCCTTAAATTTCACCTGATATTTTCTACATTTGAAGAGGCAGGTGGAATAAAATTGACATTGTTTTCAAAACTATTTTTCCTTCCTTCCTTTTCTTTGTTCCTTCCTTCCTTTTCCTTCTCTTTTTCTCTTTATCTTTCTCTCTTTCTACTTTCTCTTCTCTCTCCCTTCGTCCCTTCTTCCCATACAATAACATCTTATGTACTCATTTTATAAGTATTATTAGGACCATACTTGAAGAATATCCTTAGTTATCATCTTGGATAATTCACATCCCAGGAAATAAGCAGACCTTGATGGAAGAGAGAATTTCCAAGGATGACTCCATAACTGAGTTGCTGTGATTTGTCACTGGAAAGATCAAACCACCCTGACAATCTTGATACATTTTTTAAAATCACTCTCAACTATTGTTTGTATTATAGTGGGTTATTTTGTTTAGGGTGAAATAATGAGCTTCACAGGAAATTCCTGGTCTTAAGGAAGGAAGTGATATGATATAATTTGCATTTTAGTAATACCTTTGACAGTATTGTGAAGAATAAATTGACTGGGAAAAAGAATTAAGGCAGATGGACCAGAAAAGAAACTCTTGAAGCAAAGAAGGTAAGAAATCATGGGGCCTAGAAATAAGGAAATAGCAGTGGTCATAACAAAATGAGATTATTTAATTAGACACAGAAGTATACTTGAAGTTCTACAAATAGGCTGGTTTTTCTTTATAAAATAACCTACTGAATAATAACAAGCCCTAGAAGATATTTGCACTGGTGATATGAGATGGCATAGACTATATCAGTTGTGTGCCATTAAAAAAACTGTTAACCAAAAGAGGAGTATCAAAATTATTTACTAGTTTTATTTTTACACCCTTTGAGAAAGAATAGTAGACCAAATAAATAAATCTTTAAAATGTTCCCTGGAAAGACTCAACCTCCCCTCAACATAGTGTCTCTTACAATTTCCTTTCTCATTCATATCTGCTCACACATCATGATGCCCTTGGTTTTATCTACATAACTTCCTTTAAATCTCCTTCCTTCAAATTCAGCAGAAAGGGACTACCCATATTTCTGCTCCCGTCTTCTATTTTTACCAGATCTGTGGAGAATAGCCTGGGACAGCTGAAAGATCATGTGGTCCTAAGTCTTCTAGGACTAAAATCTAACTGATTATTTTAATTTTCATTCCATTTACTAGTGGCTCTGTTCAAAATAATTAACCTGAGTTTCTTGCCTTTGCATAATGAGGAGAGAAAAATATGCATAGACAAGTAAACATCAGTTTGATATTTTTAATAAAAGCAGAGAAAAAGAGATTTGCATTTTCATCAAAGGTATACCTTGGAGTCATTGCACACAGCTGTCTTGTTTGATCATATGCTTCTTGAAATTTTAATTTTTGATGTGCCATAATTAATTTACAGCTGGTGGATTAGGTGGCTTTTAGTTTTTGGGCTCTCAGAACCCCAGGTTGTCTGACAAATGTTTATGCTGTTTCTATTATTTTTCTATCACACAAAATACTGTAATAAACCACTCTTGTAATCATATGGTTTTGCCCTGTGAATGTTTAGAAAGGAAAATACTAGATCAAAAGATGGATACCTAAGGAATTCTGAGAGACACTGAAAAATTAGCTGTTGGAGAGCCTATAAAAATGTTGTTCCCCACCATTGATAGTAATAATTCCTGCTTCTCCTCACCCTCACAAACAACGTACTAACTTTATTGCTTTTCTGCAATGGGTTAATCTATTTCTTAGGTAGTCATTTTTAGTTCTCTAATAATCAGGAAGGTTGAGCATCTCTTCCAGCATTGGAATTGCTACCTGGGTTTTCTGTACTGCTGGAAATTGATCAAGTATCCTACTTGGTTTCTTTGCCCTTTTCTCTGCCTTTCCTGCCTTCCTGTCTTCCTTCTTTTCTTTTTGTTTTCTGAATCAATTTTGGGTGTTGTTTTTAAATAAAGTTTTCTATTTTCCTGTGATGTGTTGAAATTTTCAATTGGAAATATATTTGGTATAGTAAATGTATCACTATTGCCTTTATTTTTATAGAGAATTTATCTGTATTTACATATATTAATATTGGCTTTTTATGGTTAAGGTTGGCTTTTCATTTTTACAGATACCAGTTTGTATTCAACAAGGCATAGGAATTCTTTTTCGTTTTTATTTGTGATGATTTCATTTTGAGCAGTGAGATAAAAGAATAGTGTCAGCTTATGCAGGTATAATTTCTTAAAAGAATACTGAAGTATGATTTTTTCTTTGCATATGAAAAAGAAAAAGATGCACTACATACTTCCATTTATAATATAGTGTTTTATTTGCTGCATAGATATTCATCTGAGATAAATGGGTAGCAACGCTTCACCATTAAACTTTTATTTTCTGAATATAACTCACTTAAATGAGCTCTGTGAATTGGTAAGCAGAAAGAGGCATTAACTTACAAGCCACATCTTTACTGAAGAGCACAGTTCTGATCTCTCTTCAGTCTGGAATGAAGAAAGAGAACATATAAAGTGTCTTCTGCTTTCTATGTCTACTGAACAGAACCTAAGACCTCCTTTTACTCTTTTTTTAAAATTTATTCATTCTAGTTAGGTATACATAATAGCAGAATGCATTTTGATTTATTGTACACAGATGGAGTACAACTTTGCATTTCTCTGGTTGTAGGTGATGCAGAATCACAACATATATGCAGTCATACACGAATGAATGACAGGTGTTGAGTTTTATCATCTCAGGTTATATTTGCATGTTAGATGGAGAAGAAGAAATCAACTCCTTTTCTGATCCCAATAGCTAATGTAGAGGTTATTTGATTATAACTAATTTCAAATGATTTGTCACTTAAGAAGGAAAAGTTGCAGGGATGTGAAAGGTAACTAAGGTAATAAGGATCAACACCTTATTTCCAAATATGCTTTGTGTATCTGGTCTACTTTGAATTCCAAGAGAGATATATATTCTCAGCATTTCTACAAATTATTCTTAGTAGTTTGATTTACTTTACTATATAACTATATTACCTATAATTTCACATGGAATAGACTGTCCTCATTCTACCTGAATCACTATACAACCTAAAATATCTGCCATTTTTTATAGCTAAGGAAGGAGAAAATGGGTAAAGAAAAAATATTTAAAGTATAACATAAATAATACTACCTCCTCAGAGCTTACGAAAATCTGCAAAGTAATAACAGCAATAAACCTAGCTAAGGTCAATAACTACCCAAAATCATCATATTTATAATTTCTGGCTTATATTTTAATGACTTTAAAAGTAATCAATGTCTGCCTTTTTCATAAATAATCAGCTGACACTTCATAATAATTAGCACATTGGTATCTACTAGTGCAGGTCTTTGTCATCGGATGTCTAAACACATTCACACACATTCACATACCTAGACAAACATATTTTTGTATTTATTAAATTCCTTTTTTTCTAATTTCACCAGTTATACATAAAAATGTGATTATATAATTTATAAATAATACAGATAAAGGTTCTTAACACATCCTCTTGCTGTTATTCACTCTCTATACCAATTCTTTGTCCCATTTACAAAGAAGCTAAGTATAGCTGTTGTGTTTTATATCTTTTCCAAAATCTTAAAAGTACACAACACACACACATACACATACATATGTATATATATACATATATATAAAATATCTGAAGAGGCTATCTTTATAAAATATATTTATATATTATCAATTATTACACAACTTGGTTTTCTACTTAACATATCTTAGATACTTTTTGTGCCAGAATATATCATTCTAACTTTTAAATTACTGAAAAGTATTCAATATATAATCATATTCTTATTTATTAGAATTCTGGTCCACTTTGAATTTTTTTTCTATTATAAAAAGTGACTGTTAAAATAGTTATATGGGTTTTTTAATGGTTTAAAGTCATCCGTTAATGGTCCATACCAATAACAGTGTTAACTTTCCCACAGTTTTGTCCACTAGTTAAAGCTCAACCTTACAAGAGAAAGAATATTTATCTTTATTAACTGAATTTGTGTTTCCATTTCTAGATAAGCTAAGTATATTTTCAAATATCTTTGGGTAATATATATTTCTTCTTCTAGTAATTTCCCTTTGTATATCTTGACCCATTATTCTGTTATCCTTGTTTTTTCTTGCTGATTCATAGGATTTTCTTTTCCAAATTAACCTTTCAAATACTGATATTTTTCCAGTTATAATGTTGCAAATATTTATTTTCCAACTGATAAATTTATAATTTAAGATTAAGCCTGAGTGTTGTGGTGCAGGCTTGTCCTCCCAGCTCCCTAGGACCCTAAGGTAGGATATTTGCAAGTTTGAGGCCAGCCTGGGCAACATAGCAAGACCCTCATCTCAGAAAAAAAATCTGAAAACTAACTTGGGATTATTTTCATTAATTGGTAGTCAGATCTTCCAACATGTCTGTTTGGATTTTTGTTGCTATCATAATATCTCAACTCACAAGCACATTTTCTCGTTTTCATCTAAGACTTTTGTAAATTGTTTTTATTTTTTTTAACTTTTAGTTGTTCAATTAATCTGGGATTTTGAGAATGGATAGCAATCTAAATTTATTTATTTGAAATTTTGAGCCAGTTATCCCAACATCGTTTTACATAATTTTTTTCTTTTTCTATTGATGAGAAATATGTCTCAGATGTTTATCAAAATCACACTTTTCTTTTTCTATTTATGTCAGAAGAGACAATTTTAATAATGATGGTATCTTTCTTTGCTTCAGTAGCTAGTGGCACAATTCCCTCTTGTTCTCATTAAAAATGCTTTTTGAACATATGGATAGTTTCTATAATTTTTATCATGTTTCTTGAGATTGCTCCTGAGAATATGAGTGGCAGTGTGGAGGAAATTTCACAAAAATATCATTAAAAAGCTGAAGGAAAAATGATGTCCTAAAGTCCAACAGAATTTAGATTGTTGAATATTCATACTAGGCTGACTCTTCCCACTTTATGAGGAAAATGGACATTCAATCAATATTTAGTCAGGTCAGGTACAAAAGCATAATAAGTCTAGCTGCTTGCCAAAATTGATTTTATTGGAACTCTGGAATGCAAAATAAATTATCTTCCTCTGCTTTACCTGTAAAAAAATCTACCATAGCATTTTCCTGTACAGTAGTGATACCCAATAAAAACACACTAAAAGACATATATGTAATTTAAAATTTACTAGTAGCTGTATTTTTAAAAATTGAAGAAAAATGGGTAAGAGTAATCTGTGTTTTATTTAACCAACCTATCTAAAACATTTCAACATGCAATCAATGTGGAAATTAATCAACACTCTTTTACTTATCTTAAGCTTTGGAAATCCAGGATGTCTTTTAAAGCATATCTCAGTTTGGACCTGAATCATTTCAAGTTCTCAATAGTCACAAGTGCCCAGAGCCTGCCACACTGAGAAACACAGAGCCAGAATTTTAGATCTGTTTTGTTCTTTGCAGGTACTTATTTACTATACAATCTTCTGACATGTTTATATCCCTTGGAGCATATTAAAATATACATGTTTAAGATTGTATACTTTTAGTTAGTGGATGTTTTCTAAAGATGGCCAGACGGTCAGCATTTAATAATTTAGCTGAATTAAGTGTACATACTTTAAAGATACGGCATAATTGAAGTGATACAAAGAATCATGAGTTAATATCTTCCTTTGATTTAAAAGCCAGTCTCTGTGTAGATTTTCAGAGTGACATGGCTTTACACAAGGCAGAGACCAGGGAATGGCTGTAGATGTGGATTAGTCCTAATAAGTTTGATTCAATTTCTAATTGAATAATTTCTAATAACTCCTAAGTAATCTAAATGCTTTTTAACTATTCAATTTTGCTACATCAGGTTTTTCCTGACACTAGTAAATTTCTTTTGAGCACATAAAGAAAATTCTATAAAATGTTGCTCTTCAATATCATCTCTAATTCTTAAATTGTAAGATCATGATGAGGAAAATAGATTTAAAAATATGTAAATCAGATATTAACCAAGTAGATTGAATTAAAGCTTTCATCTTGCAAGTATTTTTTTTGTTTTTAAAATATCTTTTGATGCTATGAAAGTTCCTTTTCCGCTTCTCAAACCTATTTTATACTTGCATAGCATATTGTTTCTTATCCTTATATTTTTACTGACTATTGAATAAAATTTCTATGTTGTTTCAATTGCTTGTTTCTTGCATATTTCTGTTACTAAACATTTCCTCCCATTTTACTCTTTGCCCTTTTGTGTGTCCGGAACTGCAGACCTTGTGAAAAGTTTTGTGATTTTAAGATGCCAGCAAATTCACTTTTACAGTGCCAGTGCCCAGATATACTCTGCAATCAAATTTGGTACGTGTAGCACCATGGCAGGTCTGAAGGCCAGAAGTCAGTATGATGTCTGTGATTTTGGAATTCTTGTTATAGCTCCTTATAAAGTTGGAGATGTAACTAACAAATGATTCCAAAATTCCTGTACCAGGTTTTTCCCCCAAATAAATGAAACCTTATATCCATAAAAAATATTTGCATAGAATTTCAGGTATTCGTTTTATTTACAAAGGAAAAAAATGCTCAAACAATCCAAATACCCATCAATATTTGAATAGAAAAGAAATTGGGAAAATTTCATAGGATGAAAGTCTACATAACAATAAGAAAGAAAAAAAATCAACATTAATGAATCACAGAAACATTATTTTGAGTGAAGAAAACCAGGCACAGAAGAGAACACATCACATAGCCTATAGAAAGATCGAAAAAAGGAAACTAATCGAGGTAATAGGAACCAGAATGGTGTTTTGCTGTGAAAAGGGCAAGTTTGGTTAAAGAGGGACATGAAGGAATTTTCTGGGATGATGAAAATGCTCTATATTTAGAGGATATTGGTTGTACAGTTGTATTCCTTAATGAAAACTTTAACTCTGTACATTTTATTAAAAAGACAGCAGTAAATAAAATGGTAATTAATTACTGTATAGATTGCAGTACATACATGATTGCATACTCTTCAATGAGAAATGCCAATTTTTTCCCATTTATTGAGTTATTTGGTTTTTTGGTGTTAGGTTTTTTTGAGTTCTTTATATATCCTGGATTTTAATCCTCTATTCAAGGAGTAGCTGGCAAATATTTTTCATGCTCTTATTTATTTACTTTTAACAGACATTTCTCAAAAGAAGAAATACAAATGCCTAACAAATATGGGAGCTGGAGCTGGAGCTCAGTGGTAGAGCGTTTGCTTAGCATGAAGCCCTGGGTTCGATCCGCAGCACCACATATAAGTAATAAATGAATAAAATAAAGATCCATTAACAACTAAAAATGTTTTTAAAAAACCCAAATGGCTAATAAATATGTGAAAAAATATTCAACATCCCTAGCAATCAGGGAAATGCAACTCAAAATTCCACTGAAATTTCATCTCACTCCAAATAGAATGCCCCATCAAGAATACACATAATGATAAATGCTGGCAAGGGTTGCGGGGAGGGAGGGACTGCAAATTAATACAACCACTTTGGAAAGCAGTATGGCAATTCCTCACAAGAGTAGGCATGGAACACCATATGACCCAGCTATTTCACTTCTTGGCATTTATCTCAAAGAACTGAAATCAGCATACCATAGTGAAATAGGCACATCAATGTTTATAGCAGCACAACTCATATTAGCCAATTTATGGAACCAGCCCAGGTGTCCATCAGCAGTGAATGGATAAAGAAAATGTGGTGTATGCATACATAATGGAGTTTTACTCAGCCATAAAGAAGAATGAAGTTACGGCATTTCTTGGTAAATTGATGAAACTGGAAAATATCTTGCTAAATGAAATAATTCAGATTCAGAAAGTCAAGGGCCAAATGTTTTCTCTCATATGTGGAAACTAAAGCAAAATAAGGGGAAAGGTTGGGAGGACCCCATGAAAATAGAAGGGAGATCAGTAGAGTAGAGGAAGGGAACTGAGAGGGAGGGAGGAGGGACAGGAAGGGGAGGGACTGAGGAATGAAATTAAGCAAATCACGCTATGTAGCTATACAAATACACCACAGTGTGTATATCTATACCTTTGTGTATACCTATAAAGCACTGATCAAATAATAAATAGAAGGAAGACCAGTACAGTATAAGAAAGGAGGAGGAGAAGGAAAGAGGAAGTACTAGAGACCTAAGTGGAACAAATTCAATTCCAAGCATGTGCGATTATGTCAAAATGAATCCCACTACAATGCACTAATAGAAATATTTTAAAAGAAATGAATTATGGATCTGCACAACAAGAATTAATCCTAAGTCCATCAAGCTAAGAGAATCTCTCCCAGTCTTTGTAGACTGACTTTGCATTGGTTCAGGACCTATGTCTCCAGGTCATTCACAACTCAGCTTTAGCCTTTACCCTCTGCTTATGCTGAGACTTGACAGAAAACTTTAGTTCCCCTCAGGAAATTTTCTGAGGATGCATCCTTCCCTGAGAAAGCACATGGCTTTCCCTTCCCAACATCTTCAGGGGAATTACTCTACCTAATCTTCCAGGTCAATGTTTCATCCTTTGTTTTCATTCTAGTACTCAGTCCATCTGTTGAGTTCTTTATCTCAATTATTGCTTTTCATAAATAATGTCCCACTTACATTTTATGGCTTCTTGTACATTCTTTCTGCTTCAATATCTTCCCTTATCTCTTTCTAGATATTGAAAAGCTCATTGTAAATTATTGTTTATTGCATCTATTAATTCTGCCTCATCTGCTCCAGCTTCTCTCTTTTAGCTGTAGCACACCAAATATTTATTTTGTTTTCCTGCAAGTCCTTATGCTGTTAGAGCCATAGTCATGGCAGCTGATAATATGGACCACCAAGAAGCAGTTAAAGCCAGAAGCCAGTTTATGCCTTCTCTGATGAATTTGGGGTATAGATCAACAGCATCCTAAAAAAGAGCCTGCAGTAATATAGCTATTCTACTATAAACCCCTTCACCTTTGCCTGCCATGTAACATCTGACACCAGGACCATCTTGGTCACTGTGACTTTGTGCCTTCATTTCTGCATTTCCCATTTTCTGCTCTTATTCCTAGTTAGAATCACCTAGCTCTCAGGATAAAGGGTAAATGGGGAGATTATAATCTGGAGTAGGCTCATCCAGTTTAGTCTTGGACACTTATACAAAAATATTAAAGCACCCTACTTCTTTATGAAGGAAGGAGAGGAAATTGATATTTTAACAAGTGATAGTAGTTTTTTAAGTTAATTATGAAATTCTCATAGGAATTTAAAAATAACTTTCATATTCTAAAATACTAAAATTAATATATATTTCATACAGTGTAATTTTAATACTTATTGGACTTTACATTTATAGTATGTGGAAAAATAAATCTTATGAATTTTTTAAGTAGAAATTCTTTTTTAAATATTTTTTTAGTTGTCAATAGACCTTTATTTTATTTATATGTAGTGCTGAGAATCGAACCCAGTGCCTCACACATGCTAGGCAAATGCTCAACCACTGAGCCACAACCCCAGCCCTAAGCAGTAATTCTTAATGCTTTAGATTGAAATAATCAATTTGAATGACACTAGGCAAAGTATATACACTGAAAAACAGATGAAATTCTATTTAAAATAATCTAAAATGATACCCTGAGTTGATCAGTATGCATTGTATATATGTATTGAAATATCATACTGTATTTCATAAATATGTATAATTATGTGTTAATTTAAAATGTAAATGCTTAAGGATACAGAAATGTTGACTATCTTGATTTGATAATTACATACTTTATGCATGTATTTATTACATGATACTCCATAAACTTGTGCAATTAAAATAAAAAAAGCAAGCAGAGGTATTTTATGTAAGAGAAAAGCAATATATGTTTTCCTAATGTTTCAAGGAATTCAAGGATATTCAAGAAAAAATATATAATAATCTAAGTTTTCATTGGGGGAGAAATTTAGATGAAAATTTGGAAGCAGGATTATCAGTTCAAGTTGCGTGTATGTACATATGACTACAGATTTGACTTGAATAATTCATATTTAATAAAGCACATTTTTTTGGTAGTACTTCATGCACACTGAAATCAGCATATTATCACGGAATTATCTTCAGTACAAAATGTGCATTTCAATAGTATACTATAAAATAGCTATTTAATTTCAGGGACTTATGCATGTGACTTGATAGTACATTGTAAATTAAAGAGATAACAAACTTTTCCTTCCTTGTTTCCAATATAAAAAGAGGCCAAAACATTTGCATATGAAATATATTATCTGTCATGAAATACTTATCTTCGCAGCCAGTTTCAACAGACAATATTTATTCAATCATGCAGTCAGAATTTGAAAGGAAATTTAGTGACAATTTTATTTAAGAACATTGTCATCCTAGCTCTGGAAAAACAATTGGGACACTATTTCTGCCATGGAGATTTAGGAAGCTCAAAGCTGCCAGTTATGCAAATTCATTCAAAACAACAACTCTAACTCATTCAAGGACACTATGTTTGTAATGATTTTCTTCTACTGTGACCATCTTTGTAATTGTGCATTTAAAAAAGAAAAGTTATATTTTCAACCCATTTAACATCAGGAAGAAGATAATGAAACTCAGAGGTGATTGTTTTGATGATAACATTGAAGTTGTTAAAGATTTTGATGGAGAAATGTCATTTCCCCCATGACATACTTTTTTTTTTTTTTTGGTAGCTTCATTTCCTTATTCAATTGTCTTGGTTAACAGTAATGATGTAGAATACTAGTGAGACATGGTTATTGTATGGCAAAACTATTGTAGACTTTTGGGTATGTAAACATCCAATTAAAAATTGTTCATTTCTTTTTTCCAAATTAACTCAGAACTATATGACAGACAGATTCAGGATTTACATTAAGATCTAAAGTTTACCTTTAGTATTAATAAAGATGTTGGAAGAACATAATTTTTAAGTATATGAGATGACAAGTTGCTACTACTTACTCCATGATTTGAACTCCCTAATTTACTTAGTGATACAGGTAGAAAAACATCACAGGATTTCCCTAAGGAGTAGTTCTGGGCTCTTGTGGTCCAGATGACCACAAGACCAATAACAAATGACTGAGCGACACTCTCCCACTGGCCTCTTCCAAACCTGATTTAGCAGCTAAACTCAACTGGACTCATGTATGCTCTCTCATGTAGGTCACAAGTCCAGGCAAAACTTATCTGAGTCCTGTGCTCAGGATCTCACATCACATGTGGACGCTGGCCAGGCCTGAGCCCAGGGTCCTCTTCCAAGCTCAGGTGATGGTTGGCAGAGTTCATTTTCTTGCAACTGTAGAATGTGTGGCAACTTGCTTTTTCAAGACCACATGGGCCATCTCCTTGATCTTGACAAAAGCCTAAGCAATCTTTTAATGGCTCATCTATGAAGGATGGGCCCACCCAGGATATTTCCCACGTAATTAACTGCAAGTCAAACGGATTAGGGACTTCACTTACAAACCCTCACCTTTGCCATAGCACATAAATCATGGGAATGACTTCCATTTTCTTCATAGCTTCTGCTCACAATCAGGGGGAGGCAAGTGTGTTAAAAACAAGCGTAAGATTCCTTGGAGGCCATCTTAGAATTCTTTATACTAACCATAAAATTCACCCTTTCCTTTGAGCAGTGGATACGCAGAAAACAAAGAGCAAGAGTTTACCTTAATTTTTTTTTTTTAACAACACAACATCAGACTAGGGGAAAGGCCATCACCCATGAGGATCTTTGTTTTATTTTATACATTGGTTGAGTCAAATTTTTCTCCTAAAAACATTCCAACATCATTCAGTCCATTCCCAAATGTCCCCCAATTCACACTTAATTGAAAAGGGAAAAGGTATATTTTAAAACTACCATTTGCCAATATTAGAGCATCAGCATGATTTCAGCTGATAATCACAAAAATTTTTAATTTTAGAAGAAACTATTCTAAAACATTGTGCTTTACTTCTAGCTTTACTGATTCCAATACTCTAGTTCTGCCCTCTGATTTTTCTGTCCTTTCCTCTACTTCCTCACAAAATATTACAATAAAATATTCTTAAATTCTTATTGGCTAACTCCAATATTTAGATTGCCTAGAAATATACTTCTATTTTCTACATTTTATCTTCCTTTTTGGTCATTTGATCCTGTCTGTTGACAAGCTTGCTAATTTTATCAAATATCATATTCTTTGAAAAGGATAGAAATGTGTCTTCCATTAAAGAGTTTACCTCTTCCTTTGCTAGGAAGATAGCAAAGGAGCTTTATTTATTCAGGACAGTGAGTTTGGTACAGTCTAGCACTGCAAAAATAATACATTTGAAACTGTTTCTATGCCCACTTCTCAGGCACATCCTTCCAATGACACCAACCTAGAAGCCTGTGGTATTTGCTGAGATTAGTCCTCCAGTGAGTTCTCAGCTTTATAATCTTTGTCTATTCTGCACAGTGGGACAATGGAAAACTCCACTCTGCTTTGCAGAAAGTTCTGGCTTGCCTTAGCCTCTTATCTACACAGCTGCATAATTTTGAAAATGTTCTGAGAGAAAAATCTTCTGAATTTATGGCCCATTTCTATGACTCTCATTTTTATCAGAACCTCAAGTATTTCTACCTCCAAATTTCATATCTTCAGCAGCATAAGAAACTATTTTCTGATTCCTTTGATTCTCAACTGTACCCTCTCCTTAGACCCTTTGGCCACAATCCATTCTATATACCTAGAAACAAATATCCTAAAGAGAAGGTAGTTGGAGCATATCTGCCCTCTCTCTGCAGTAGCCCTCTTACATCATTATCTCTTCAGGACTCTGCTGCTTCTAAATAACAAACACAAACAAATAAGTAAATTTGCATTTTTTTCTACCTTTTCTCATTTGCTCCCATGGAAGGATTGTTTGGCCACATGCTACACTGTCTGACCCAGAAGCAGAAGTATACCACTTCTAAAGAGCCCATGTGCACAATGCTCAAAACTGTTTGAGCAATTTTCTCCCTTGTAGAATGGAAATGCCATTCTATGTCATATATATGTAACTTGCTTTGAATTTTTACAGGACTATGCTATAAGTTGGCATTGAGTCTCAAGGAAGACTTTGGACGTGGAATTTTGGGTAATGCTGGAACTGTTAAAGCTATGGGGAGTCTTAGAAATAGACTGAATATAATTTGCATTGTGAGATGAGCATGAGCTTTTGGAGACCAAGGGTGGAATGTTATGGTTTAGATATAAGGTATCCCCAAAAACTCATGTATTAGGCAATGCAAGAATTTTCAGAGATGAAATTATATGAGACTTAATCTAATCAATTGGTTAATGCACTGATAAAAGGAAGAATTAAAATCATTTCTACTGACAACCTGATCATATACAAAGGAACACTAAAGATTCCACCAAAAACTATTAGAACTTATAAATAAATTCAGCAAAGTTGTAGGACACAAAATCGGTAGCATTTTCACCAGGCACAGTAATCACAGTGACTCAGGAGGCTGAAACAAGAGGATCACGAGTTCAAAGCTAGACTCAGCAAATTAGTGAGGCCCCTAAGCAACTCAGGGAGACCTTGTCCCTAAATAAAATACAAAAATACCCAAGATGGTGAACTAGAGGGAGGCTGCATTCCTTATCGCTCCATGACTCAGGATTCAAGCAGAGGAAATACTGTGTCTCTGCCAGATGGCCCTCACTGCCCACCAATCCCCTGCTCTTTGCTGCCCACCCCCCCCATTTGTCCACCACAATCACCAGCCCTTTGCCAGTATATCACCTGCCTGTGTGTGCAGATCACTCACTGACCACCGCCGACCGCCCTCTGGTTGCCAGTTTGCCAGCCTTTTGCCTGCCCGTTGCCCCACCCCACATCCACCTGCCCAGCACCTGCTGTTTGCCTGCAGACCACCTACAGACTGCCAGGGGAGCACCCTCTGTCTGCTGCTGCCTGGAAGTCAATTGTCAGGGTACCTGTGGGTTTGGTTACACACAGCTGCACCATCCTGGAACAATAGCCAGGGCCTGGGTGTCCAGGGCCAAGGGGCCTACAGGTTTGTGGCCACCACTGCCAACATCTTGCAGCATGAATGCCTCAGTCTGGGGACACCAGCCAGGGTCTGGAAATATATTGTAAGGTACCTGCGGGTCTAGCTGCATCTAAGGTCTTCCTGCTGGGTGTGCTAGTGGTCACCATCTGGCTGCCTCTTTGCAGGGTAGATCCTTTGTGTGAATGCATCCCTGGTGGTCTCTCTGCAAGTTGGAATGGCATTGAGATCTTGGGACTTCAGCAAGGCAGAGCCGGGGGAATCTGAAGCCCAGGTCCATCAGATTGCAGCCGGGTCTGCATGGGCCAGTTTGAGCCTGGAAAGCCTATGGAAAGCAGGAAACTAGAGGCAGTTCCCCAGAGGGAGCACAGGTTGGAGAAACTGGAAAAAACCAGGCTGTCTCCAGCTGAGTCCTGGTGTGCACAGGATGTAGGAGCCAGCTACAACGGGTGGGAAGACTGGAAGAGGACTTGAGGGCATCTTGCTATTGGCTCACCCTACCAACCTGCCCAGCACACACCAGACTGGAGCTTCCAAATGTCAGACAACCCCACCTATCCACATAGAAGGGAAGCTGAGAAAAATTTTGAAAGCCAATGGAAGCAATTGGTCAACTTTCCATAGAGATTTTCTTCCTTTTTAAAAAATGTTTGTCTTCCCCTCTCTCTCACATCTCTACCATCTTTGAATCCAAATATTTCTCATGCATCAATTTATTGAAGAGTGGAATGTCTGAATAGTATATTACAGTTTTGTTGTGTATTCTTATATTTTTACTTTTTTTAAATCCATATATATTTTTTCTCTCGCTTACCCATCTCCCTGGTTCTCACTTCTCTCATGCTAACAGCCGACCTCTATTAATTCCTCTTTGCTCTCACTATAAATTTTACCTCTATCTTCTCTCCTTCTCCCTCAGAAACATCACATCCTACACTGCCTCTGCCTTACCTTTGTCCATATTTGAAACGGTAAACCCTTTTAGCAAACTTACTGTTTATATTGTAGACGATAACTGAACACATCATTTCTGTTTATTGTGACAAAACTATAAACACCTTAATAGGAGATATTTAAGGTTGTATATTGTTTGCATTGGATGCTGTTAATATTGGTCTCCCCCTTAAAGGTGAGGTACTGGAAGCCTTCAGGGACACTATAAGACTACAGGGTAGAAACTGTACTGCCCCATCTAGAGGTAAATCCATACCTGTAGATGGGAAGACACACTGAAAACACAAGGGAAAAAAGCACCTCCAACAAACCAAGATGTCCCAACCATAGAATCCATAGACAACACAGTAGAAGAAATGTCACAGAAGGAGTTTAGAAGGTATATAGGCTGATCTTTAAAATAAAGGATGGTATCAGGGAAAAAATACAGGAAATCAAAGATCACTTCAATAAAGAGGCAGAGATAATAAAAAGGAATCAAGTAGAAATTCTCAAAATGAAGGAAACAATAAATCAAATTAAAAATTCAGTGAAGAAAGTCTCACCAACAGACAGAACCTCAGACAACAAAGATAAATATATACTAAATATATACTATTGAAAACAAAGATTGTAAGAAACCATGAATAGAACTTCCAAGAAACATGGGATAAATAAAATACAAAAAAAAAAAAAAGGACTGGGGACATGGCTCAGTGGTTAAGTGCCCCTGGGTTTAACCCAGGCACCAAAGAGAAAAAGAAACAAAAATCAGTAGCATTTCCAAACACTAGCAATCAACTATTTAAGACAGAAATAAAGAAAACATCCCATTTATAATCACATCAAAATTTTAGCATTATTATAGTATCATTAGAAATATTTAGAAATATGGTACCTGAATTTAACCTCAGAGGTGAAAGATCTATACACAAAATACTATACAACATTGTTAAGAGAAATTGAAGAAAACACAAATAGAAAGATCTTGTACTCATGGATTGGAAAATAATATTGTTAACATGTCCACATTATCAATGTGATCTGTAGATTCAATGCAATATCTATTGACATTTTAATATCCCTTTTTCATGTAGATATTAAAAATTCCAAAATCTGTATGGTACTAAAAGGCCCCAAATAGGCAATCTTGCACACAAAGAAGAAAGCTGAAGGCATCATACTGCCTAATTTTAAAATATATTAAAAAGCTATACTAGAACGGCATGATACTGCAAGAAAAATAAAGGTTTATAAAGTCCATAAATAAATATGGTCCACAATTTATACATTTACCAAATGGCATATTCTATCCCATAAATATGTACAATTATTGTTTGTCAACTAGAAAAAACAGTTATTTCTTAGAATATACCATAGACACCACGTAGATAACACTTATTTCAGTGAACAAGTGTGATGATCAATCTCTAGTAAAAATAATGAAATACTAATGAGAAAGCCTTTTTGTTTTTATGTGTTTTGTTTTTTTCTTGTTTTGGTACTAAGGGTTGAACCCAGAGGCAATTTACCACTGAGCCACATCCCCAGCCCTTTGTTTTTATTTTTTTTAAAAGACAAGGTTTCACTAAGTTACTTAGGGTCTTGCTAAATTGCTGAGGCTGGCCTCAAACTCTCAATTCTCCTGACTCAGCCTCCAGAGCCACTGGGATTACAGGTTTGCACCACTGTGCCCAGTTTAAAAAGAAAGTTTGTTTATTTGTTTATTTATTTAAATTGCTCCTGTTATGCACTTTAGAGAAAAGTTGTTATTTCAGTGGATTAGTGTACTGACCACACTCTAATGCATACAAGCAAGTAGTAAAAACCCTGGATTTTAAGAGTTTTTTTTTTACAATGCTACTTATACACTATGACTAAATTGTAATTTCAGGTAATGGATCAAGTAAGCACTATAATTATATGGTAAAGTGCTCAAAACATATAAAAAGTTGGTTTGATAATACACCACCTTGAGGAGCATTATTTCAAATAACGGGTGTAGTTACCACATGTACTACGTGTAGTAGAGTGCTTGATGATACATGTTTTCAAACATTTCTCAGAATGCTACTTCCTGACTGAACCAAGAACATGCTATTGCAGAGCCAGAACATGACCACCAAACTGAAATGTGTGTAGTGAAGTGCTTAATGTTAAGGTTTCCCATGAGGTCTCTTAGACCACTCCGTTTACACCGGGTTGAAAGAGTGTTATCACGGCAAATGGATGTGGTTACAAACTCTGTTGCGTGTAATGACTTTTTAAGATCCACATCTCCTACATCACTGTTTATTCACTATGTTGAGAACAGTATTATTTCAGTGTACTGGTGTGGGGACCCCACTAATGCACATAATGAAATTGTACATGTTTGGCATTATTCTTAAGAACCACACTCCAAGGTATAGAATGAAGTATATAAGCACACTGTCTAATGATGTTTCTTAAAATACTCCAACTGAGCTCTACTGAGAACAACACTACTTTAGAGAATGGACGTGGTGGCCATGATGCAGTGCCTGTAGTAAAGTGTTAGAAGCACCTATATTAAAGAAGTTCTAATAGTGCAACTTTTTCACCATTTCAAGAATAAATGTGGTGACCATGCTGTAAAGCATGTATTAAATTATGGAAGGACACACACATTACAGAATTTCCTGAAAGGCATACTCATTTGCTAAGTGGAGCATGATGTTATTTCGATAAATGGTTGTGAGGACCACACAAAATGCATGTGGTGGCATTATGTGTGCGTGTGTAAATGCACACATATTTGAAGAGTGCTGCTTCCGTTCTATGTTATGAACACTTTCATTTGAGTGACTGAGAGTAGCGAATCTCTAATCCCTTGTAATAGTGTCGGCATACCTGTCTTTGTAAGACAGTGTTAATTTCGTGAATGGATGTGGAGCCACTCTCTAATGCATGTAGCATTAGACTCCATGTAGACAAGACCTCTATGAAGGGGGGATGTCAACAAAGTTGACAAAGCAGGCATTGCCAGACTTCATTTCCCCAAGGGGGCAACAAACAAGTGCAGAGAGCTTTCATCAACCAAAAGAGTCTTAGGAGAGTTCAAGGAATTTGCAGCAAAACAACAACAACAAAAAAAGGAGAGTATCTGCACAAAAATACCACTGGAATGATTGGCACAACCCAATACCTGAAGGTGGCTGGGAATGAGAAGGGTGGAGGCTGGTGTATTGGCCACCAGAATTCCCAGGGGCCTGGGCCTGTTTTGCAGAAGACACTGCTGGCTTTTGCAATGAGATAACTAACAGTCATTCTTGCTGCATAACCTCAGAGGTGAAGAGATGGCTGCAGAGCCTCCAGTCAAGAAGCAATCATTCCTGCCACTTCCCCCAAATTTGTACATATTCCTAAGCCACAGCCACTCCCCAGTCGCTCACATTCTACACTTCAGCTCCATAGCTGCACTGTGCCTTCCCATACGTCGAACTCCAGAACCACTGCCATAATCAACTCTTTTGCACCTAGGCCTCAGAGTCATGCCCCAGATGCCAGCTCAACGACCACAGCAAGCTAGCACCAGTGCCACACCCCAGAGCAGCTGTTTCTTCATACATTTCTGTACTGTGGACACCAAATTCCAGCTGGTATGCACCTACCACACCTCACACAAGAAGTCACCACTAAGGTGTTAGGTAGGAGTTCAGGGACACCAAGATGGCAGAGGCAGAGTGTAAGAAGGATGCCGCTGAAGGACAAGACAGGGAGCTGAATCATGTCGCTGCTTATGATAAGTCCCAGTACCATGGCAACTCCCACCACTGATATCTTGTCACCGTGGCAACTCCCACCACAGGTTTGGTATTTTAAAATGACCAATGGGGGTAAAGTGGGAAGTATTCTATTTGGGTTTTCTAAAGTAACCAATGGGAGAAAATTGGGCAATATTCTAATCGGGTATCATAAAGTAACCAATGGGAGCAAATGGGGTAGGGTCTTTAATCAGGTCCATGTAGGAAAGGGGACACCTCATAGCTGAGCATATGAGACACTAATTTCCAGGTATCAGCACCTTGAGCCTCTCTCATGCTTGGCCCACTCCAGTTCACCTGATGGAGTGTTACTTTCACCTTTACCTTCAATGAATCTGCACTTTGCTTGTCCCTTCTCTATGTCTTGCTCAATTTTTGGGGACACCAATGATCTGGACCCAAACTGGACACCCTGATGGTAACACTACCAAAACAAGATAGCTCAAGCCTAGGCCCTGAATCCAAAGTCTCTCTGCAAGGGTCCATGCTCCAAACAATAGCACAGCCACCCCTGAGAGTGAGTCTATATCCTGGACCCTTGTCCCCAAACAGCTCATGTGTGAGACAATGTAAGAATTAGAGGAGAAACTATTGGGTTATGAGAGTCTTAACCTAATCAGTGAATTACTCCCTAGTGGGATTAACTGGGTGGTGACTGAAGGCAAGTAGAGTGTGGTTGGAA